>CM048931.1:8788706-9388706 GCA_026686955.1 Epinephelus cyanopodus
AGTTTTAAAGTTGTGGTGAGGTAAAACCACAGCTTGTTTTTAATCACTGTTCATACATAAACCTACAAAAAATACTTGTACTCGTACTCATCGCGGGGGCAGCAGCCTCAGCAAAGAAGCCCAGACAGTCCTCTCCCCAGCTACTTCCGTCAGGTCTTCTGCGGGAACCCCGAGGCGTTCCCAGGCCAGCCAGGTGATGTAATCCCTCCAGCGTGTCCTGGGGCGGCCCCGAGGTCTCCTCCCGGTTGGACACGCCCGAAACACCTCCCAAGGGAGGCGCCCGGAAGGCATCCTTACCAGATGCCCGAACCACCTCAACCGGCTCCTCTTGATGTGGAGGAGCAGCGGCTCTACTCTGAGTCCTTCCCGGATGTCTGAGCTCCTCACCCTATCTCTAAGGCTGAGTCCAGCCACCTTGCGGAAGAAACTCATTTCGGCCGCTTGTACTCGCGATCTCATTCTTTCGGTCACTACCCAGAGCTTGTGACCATAGGTGAGGATTGGAACGTAGATCGACCGGTAAATCGAGAGCTTTGCTATTTGGCTAAGCTCCCTCTTCACCACAACGGACTGGTTAAGCGCCTGCATCACTGCTGACGCCGCCCCGATCCGCCTGTCAATCTCCCGCTCCATCCTACCCTCACTCGTGAACAAGATCCCGAGATACTTAAACTCCTCCACCTGAGGAAGGACCTCCCCCCCGACCTGGAGAGGGCAATCCACCCTTTTCCAGCTGAAAAATAATGCACCACAATTCTTATGTGACCCACATGGATGGGTCAAACAACACAGGACGTTCCACCAGAGAGCCAGTTTTCAGAATCGTGTGAAACCAAGTGAACTTTGAGATATTTTAAGGTATGGTGTCACCATGTTTCTTTTCCTAAACATAACCCACATAACTTAAACTCTTCCAAACCTAATGACATAACTCCACATTAAACATTAAGTTGTTAGATATGATAGAAACCATTGTTTGTGCGTTTTCCCAAGAAATCCCACAAACTGTTGTATAACGATACGTTGAAAACCAACAAGCCCTGATCGTAAGACGTTTTGACCTCCTTGTGTAATAGGCCTGCATGACATCATTAATATAGGTGGTTGCCTGACTGTGTAGACCTCTAAAAGTGATCACACATTTTTTAAACTAGATTTTTTATTGAATGGGAAGTGGGCAACAAAAATGAAGACAAGTGTGATGTGAGCTCTTTTTAAGGACCTGGTCAAAGGCCATACGGCAGCCCACTGGGCCACTGGTTAGTGATGCATGGATGTGAAAGACATGGCAAAACAGAGTTACAACAGAGTAACTGGACAATATATATCAGTGTATGAGAATCTTGATTTTACCTCCAGGCACACCAGCATAACATTGTACAATGTATCTTGACTGGAAAATACAAAAGTGGATCAGACACTTCAAATGCTACTCAAGAGTCAATGTCTGGTCAAAAGTGACACCTATATTTCTGAGGGCAGATTGAACAGATGACAAAATGAAAACACCTGAACACTTTAACAATTCAACTTTTAGAAGATGTTAGAAACATATCAGCATATAAAGCATCTTCTTAAAGTAACACCACAGTAACATCATCTTCTACACTGATGATGTTACATTGAACATGAAAAAACCTGCATCTTGTCTCTTTAAGTAAATAATGTGAATAGTTATTGAAGCAGTTTTTTGTTTATTCTGTTGTGCTTTTAAATTTACAAAAACAGATCAATGACAGACTGTGAAGTTTACATTTTCTCTAAGGTGTTTAAATTAACATAGATCCCTTTGCCAAAAGAATTAACAAGACATCTAAGAAAATAAAATGGGTGTCATGGTATGAAACCTTTTCTGTTACACTCTCTGAAGAGTGCAGTGAATATTTTTTTGGTCATTATTTTCTCTTTCACACCTGTAAAACAAATACCCCACTATAAATATTATAACAATTTTATGGACAGTGAATCAACTGTATTAACGTGGAGGAAGCCAAATGAATGAAATTTTACCATCCTTTGATACCCTATAAGCTGAATTTCACAACACACAAACTTAACTGGAGAAATTTCTTCCAGGAAGGACATGAGTAATAACAGACAGCTTTGTGTTGTACTGTTAGAATTGTCTTACCATGTGTATTATTACCAAATAAATTGATTGATCTATTGTGGGAACTGCAGTAGAAGATTATCAACAGTCTGAAAACCCATTAAAATTAGTCTGGAAAAGTAAGACTCACTACTGTTGTGGCTTTGGTGCATTAGTTTGAGTAATGCTCCTAATATATAACATATGTCCAAGAAATGAAGTCACATGACGTCACTCATATGATACATTTGATCAAATCTTTATTGCTTTGAGATATTGAAACCATCAACACAAGCAAGAACATGTTGACACTGAAACGTCATGAGAGAGACAGAGAGCAGACTGAGAGCAGTAGCAGAGTAAAACCAGCAGCAGAGTCCCAGTGAGTCAGGTCAGGACTGGGAACACTGGTCTCTCCTCAGTGTCTCTGCGAGTGGAGTCTGGGAGCCCTGGGTGGCCTCACAGGTCACAGAGCCCACCTTCCTCCACTGGTCTGCAGGGAGCCTCAGGGTGCTGCTCCAGCTGTAGAGGCCGTCCTTCTCCAGCACCCCAGGGCTCCTGCTCTGCTCCCAGCTGCTGCTGCTGCTGCTGCTGCTGCCGTCCACCTTCCAGGCCAGACTCCAGGCTGAGGGGAAGCCCTTGTTGGCCAGACACATGAGCGTGGCCGTCCCCTGCTGCAGCTCCTCACTGGAGGGGGCAGCACCGTCAGGGTGGGACGGACATCACCTAGGAGACACCAATCAGCTTAGAGGACAGGGACCACACAGCTGTCAATCAACCATCAGACACTTGGACACCGTTACTGTGTGAGAGTTGATTTTCTCCTTTAAGGAGTTTCTGTCAGATGGTTTTTCTGCTCCATCAGTCACTCACTCACACATTGTTTCACTTCCCTTTAAGAAGCCTCTCATGCAAATCAGCACAGAGAGAATCATCATACAGAATAACCTCAAATATATCAAACTACACTGGACAGTAAAGCAGCAGATTTGGAAAAACTGTGAAAAATTTCAAATCAAATACATTAAAAAAACCTGATCATACAATACTTTAAAGGATTTAGAGGAAACATTAATAAAGACAGAAAATGAAAGAATAACAATCAGATGTTCTTTATGTAGATTTCAGTCATTCTTTTATTAAAACAAATAAAAATCCAACATTATTTAGTACAATAAAAAAGATAACAGAATTTGCACCTTTTCAAATACTGATCTGTATCTTCACTCTGTTCAATTTTACTTGAATAAAGTATGTTTTACTTCATTACAACAAAAGTTATCACTGTGGAGGAAAACTGAAAACAAACCTTAGAAAACATTTTTACAGTAGAATTGAAGCTTTATCTTTATCATCAAGTCATTTGAATGTCAGTTTGACAGGAGTGTGTAAAGAAATGCTTGTAAAGCTGCACTGAGTGTGTCTCCATGATAAAAGAGGAGAAATAATATCAAAAATACTAAGAGCTTTATGAACAAAACAAACATTTAAAAATGCAATTTGAAACATTATTTTACAGTATGGTATTTAGTATTTCTGTATAAACTTTTTATTAAAATCTGACTTACATCCAGTCTGGTTCCTCCAACAAAAGTCCACCACAGTGATACGAACTCATTGAGCAGAGAGACACGGCTCTCTGACTTTGACACACTGAAGTAAACCTACAAGCCCTCAACATGAAACTTCAGCATTAAAGTAAGAAATAAAGATTTATCTTCTAGCTTCATGTTTTATTTTCATTACAATGGACTTTTGATTTTCTCATTCAAAAGCTAACTTTGTCTTTTAATGCAAAATATGTCTAAAAACAAAATGGAAAGGCAACTACAGTTTCTTGCCTGTTAAATATATGATATAAAGAAAACATGGCTGCTGAAAAAATAAACATTTTAAACATCTGACTTACATCCAAAATCCAGTCTGGTTCCTCCACCAAAAGTCCACCACAGTGATACAAAGTCATTGAGCGTCAAACATTGACCGTACAAAAACCTCTCACTGTAGACAGACACGGCTCTCTGACTTTGACACAAACAAACTCACCAAAAATATTCCCAGTTTACCCAGATTGTGTTTCACTGGTTTAACCATTTAGAGACTGATTTACAAACTTTGAATATAAATACAACATTTTCTATATGAATCTTCAAACATCCACAAGCAGTATTAATTTCTTCTCCAGTAAAACAAATTCAAATAAATGTAAAAATTCCAAAGGAAAACTGTCCTATAAATCCTGCCATTAATAATCCTGATATATATAATTATCATGAACCTATGTTTATTGTAGATTATGATAAATGAAAATACATTTTGTCTGAATACATCCCACAGTGATGGTGATTTGTGTGGCTGTGAATTAGTGGGAATTCACAATGATATTCTGCCAGTAAATCAACTCATCACACTCAAACCAAAACTTTTGATAAAAAAAGAAGTAACACATTCCTAATCAATACTCTGGTAAAGTGATTGATCCATTGATAATCAGCATCATCAGAGTGATCCAAGTCCCTGTTGGAGTGAGTCAGAGCATTTCCATAGAGAGGCACTTTGCATCAGCAGCACCATGCTCCAGTGCTCTGGGAGAGTTTATAGTCCTGAGAGTTGAACACTGGATGACTGACAGCTGTCCTTCATGACAACAGAAGCCACAGAAATCCTCCTCATCAAAAACATGACTTTGATCTCCGTCCTCATCTGGACTCTCCTCTGCTGCTGCTTCACAGGTAAAGTCCAGAGAATCAAACTCCTCTCCTCTATCAACATGCGTCCCTCTGAAATGAAGCTGACAAAACCATGATGCTGCTTTATGTTTGTGTCTCTGTATCCTCAGAGTCCAGAGGTCAGGTCACAGTGACTCAGCCTGGAGCAGTGAGCTCTGCTGTGGGAGGCTCCGTCACCATCACATGTAGGACCAGTCGGAATGTTCAAGTTTGGAGCAACTACCACCTTTTAGCCTGGTACCAACAGAGACTTGGAGAAACTCCTAAACTGCTCATATACTATGCCAGCACTCGAGAATCAGGGATTCCAGGTCGTTTTACAGGCAGTGGATCAAACTCTGACTTCACTCTGACCATCAGTGGAGTCCAGACTGAAGATGCAGCAGTTTACTACTGTCAGAGTCAACATTACATCAACAGTCAGAATGTGTTCACACAGTGAAAAAGCATCGTACAAAAACCTCCCTCAGTCAGACTGAACAGAAACTGAACTGACTGCTGCAGCTGGAAGGTACTGCAGAGACTGATACACTTCACTGAGGACACACACACACACACACACACACACACACACACACACACACACACACTCACACACACACACTCTCACACACACACACACACACACACACACACACACACACACACAAAGCAGTGGCGGCTGCTGGTCTTTCAAACAGAGGAAGCTATAAGCAGTTATATGGGGGTCAGCCTTGTAGACAATTCCTCCAATCATCATGCATACACCGAGCGTCCTCTCCCGCCTACCACTCCATTAGGTCCCAGGGAAGCTGAGCCTCCCTGGAAGTGACGATTTTGTCGCATTTATCCAATGACCGTCTCGCTTTGCATGAAAAAAACGTGCTCAGTGCTGTCTCATAGGAATTCATGGAGGAGCCGCGTCCACCGTACTGACACGAGAATGTATGGTTGCATTTGAAAACTGGTGATAAACAGCTGACGTTTGAACGTCATAGTCATGACGTTAAACGCATCCTAGCACATGTTCAATGCAATATAAATTCTTATTTTAATGTAGATTCAATTGTGCATATTTGACCATTTCTTCTACGAAATATTTAGGGGAAGTTCAGCCTCCCTTGTTGTCTCAGAGCAATCGCCCCTGACACAAACTGTGCACACACAATAATCATTATAATATCTTTTTCTTATTTGATTGATTTGATTGATTTGCCAGTTAATACAGAGGAAACAAGCTCAGACAGTAAATTAGAAAAGACTTGGTCACGACCTTTGACCTCAGACAGGATTGCAGCCATCTCAACTTTGTCTAGTTACAAAAACATTGACACACAGAGCAGCATCAGAAATATTTATCATAAAATGTTATAGGCCTGCATGACAAATTAACACAGGCGGTTGCCTGACTGTGTAGACCTCTGAAAGTGATCACAAGTTTTTTAAACTAGATTTTTTATTGAATGGGAAGTGGGCAGCAAAAATGAAGACAAGTGTGATGTGAGCTCTTTTTAAGGACCTGGTCAAAGGCCATATGGCAGCCCACTGGGCCACTGGTTAGTGATGCATGGATGTGAAAGACATGGCAAAACAGAGTTACAACAGAGTAACTGGACAATATATATCAGTGTATGAGAATCTTGATTTTACCTCCAGGCACACCAGCACAACATTGTACAATGTATCTTGACTGGAAAATACAAAAGTGGATCAGACACTTAAAATGCTGGTCAAGAGTCAATGTCTGGTCAAAAGTGACACCTATATTTCTGAGGGCAGATTGAACAGATGACAAAATGAAAACACCTGAACACTTTAACAATTCAACTTTTAGAAGATGTTAGAACCATATCAGCATAGAAAGCATCTTCTTAAAGTAACACCACAGTAGCATCATCTTCTACACTGATGATATTACACTGAACATGAAAAAACCTGCATCTTGTCTCTTGAAGTAAATAATGTGAATATTTATTGAAGCAGTTTGTTGTTTATTCTGTTCTGCTTTTAAATTTACAAAAAAAGATCAGTTACAGACTGTGGAGTTTACATTTTCTCTAAGGTGTTTAAATTAATATAGACCCCTTTGCCAAAATAATTAACAGGACATCTAGCAAAATAAAATGGGTGTCTTGATATGAAACCTTTTCTGTCACACTCTCTTAAGGGTGCAGTGAATATTTTTTTGGTCATTATTTTCTCTTTTACACCTGTAAAACAAAGACTCCACTATAAATATTATAACAATTTTATGAACAGAATCAACTGTATTAACATGGAGGAAGCCAAATGAATGAAATTTTACCATCCTTTCATACCCTATAATGTTAAGAAACATTGATATTACCAATGCTGTCACCACTGTGTGATACACACAATGATATGTTGAGGACAGCTACAGCTGACTGACTCTGTGTGTTTGCATATGTGTCCTGCCTCTCTGCTCCCAGCTGTTAAGAGACCAGTGTTGATCAGTGGCTGTCCAGGCCTTTCAGAGCCACTGACACGCTGACAGCACAATGATGATGTCACTGATTCTACTGCTGGCCACCCTGGGGCTCCTTGTTCAGGGTGAGACTCTCTTCTGAAAACTTTGCTTCAGGATGCAACCAGGTTCACCTCAATGATGTTCTGCTGTGATGGAGAAACACTGAAACAAGCAGCATTTACCTTCTTCCATCTGTTCTCCATGTTAAAGAAATGATACTCTTCTGTCTGGATGTTGATCATCTTTCTCCAAACTGGATTTGTCTCAATAACCCTTCTGCTCTTTTTCATATTTTCCAGATTCATCAGGAGAAATCATCCTGACTCAGTCTCCTGGATCTCAGTCTGTTGTTCCAGGACAGACTGTCTCTATCAGATGTAAAAGCAGTACACTTATAGGTGATGATATTGACTGGTACCTTCAAAAACCTGGAGAAGCTCCTAAACTTTTAATTTATGATACAACAGCCCTCCAGTCCGGAGTTTCAGATCGTTTTAGTGCAACGGCACGTCAGACTGACTTCACTCTGACCATCAGAGAAGTTCAGACTGAAGATGCAGGAGTTTATTACTGTCAGCAGCATAACAGCTTCCCGTTCACACAGTGATACGACACTGTACAAAAACCTCCTTCAGCTAAAGAGGAACTGATCTGATTGACAATCTTCTTTGTCAAAGTTTAACTCAAACACGGTCAGAGGTTGATGTCAGCTCTTCAACAGGCAGGTTAATATAGATGATCTTATATCAATACATTTTTTCCCAATTATTTGCTCAGGGTTTTGTGAGATTATTTTGAGTGAGTGAGTGAGTCAGAGCATTTCCATAGAGAGGCACTTTGCATCAGCAGCACCATGCTCCAGTGCTCTGGGAGAGTTTATAGTCCTGAGAGTTGAACACTGGATGACTGACAGCTGTCCTTCATGACAACAGAAGCCACAGAAATCCTCCTCATCAAAAACATGACTGAACACAAAACACAATAGACACTATACAAGATATATGACAAAGCAGTATATCTTGTACAATGTCTATTGTGTTTTGTGTGTCCTTTTCTATTTTATTTCAGAGCTTGCCAAAGACAAATTTCTGTTACTTGTGACAGACAATACAGGTTTATCTTATCTTATCTCATCTTATCGTATCTTACCTTATCTTTTCCGTGAAATTTCAGCACCGGTGGCAGAAGCTTATTATAGGCCATAAGATGAATCAGAAAAAGTCTCCAAGAAACTGATTTCCGCTCCGACATCTGGGGAATACACGATCTTTTCTTCATAAAAAAGATCGATACATATTCAGCTAATCAGCAGGAGTTCGTAGCTCATAATCCCACAAGAGTCCTGTGATCGGGGTCGTAATTCGGCACTTGTTCCGTCTGAGTGTAATGATCTGTTTCGCCTGAGCGTAATGAGATTTGGTACGCGAGTGGTGGCACGGCCGTCACGTGATCGCGCTACACCAATAAAGTACCCGCATTTCGTGTTGCCATGGTTTCATTCAGCAGAGGAAAACAGACCTGGAAGTCCTCAAAAGTGAGCAGAAATTAGCTGAAACAGCGCTATTCACATCCCCATGTCCAGGACATCTTTTTTATGAAGTAAAGATCGTGCAGTCCCCAGATGTCGGAACGAGATGAAACGATAACTGTGTTCACCTTACGGCCTATTACAAAGATTGCAAAGCCACTAAGTAACCTATGTATGAAAAAATCCGCTTTATGGCAGGAAACGTGTCATGTATTGCCAAACTGGTCGGTCAGCCAATCAGGGACTAGAGCTGGTCCTCATGAGGAGTTGGAGGAGCGAGTGTTGGTCGGCTGACATCCTCGATGCCATTCTACGGCAGCACTGGGACAGTGATACCCCCTCCCTTCCTTCTGTTCTCCTCTCACAGAGGCAGCTATCAACCGACATCACCCAGCTAAGTTACGTCCAGCTAAGTGAACACTCCAACCGGCCACATCGTTTCCATACGGTACCATTTATTCTAGAATTGGGACTGTTTACATGTGCATATTGGTATAATTCCACTTTAGAACATGGCACTCTGAAATACTTGATTCTAATTGGTCAATCAAGAAAATTCTGCAGTGTTTATTTCTTGAGGGATCACCGCTGCTCTGCTGCTCCGCTGCCAGGGACGCCATAGCAACGGCCTGAGACTGAGGAGCATCAAAATCAGTTAAAGTTAGTCCACACAGCTCTTCCAAGCTGGCCTGGAGAGCAGCGAGATCATGTCGGTCACTGGCCATAAATGTGAGGGCAGCCTTTGCAGCTACTGGACACCCAGCATCTCCGACTGGGAGAAGAGGAGTAAAATCCTCTCCTCCACTCCTGTTTGTCTGGTGAACGCCTCTCCTCTGTCAACACACTCTGCCAGCAGTTTAATAATATTGATGCCAGTTGTAACATTTGAATCTTTTAGTAGTAAGCCATGTTCTAAGCGGGATAATGTAAAGTGAGCCGGTGACTGCTGAAAAACAATTATTTGCATTACTATTTGTTTTTTCATCAGATAAATCTGATAATTGTTGCTCGACTTCTTTACTCATTTATTTAGTAGAGTGTCCACACACCTTCTCATTCTGTATATACACAGAGGTATACTGGTGGCTTTACAGCCTACATTTTATTGATTATCTCTGATCCCCACGGTCAATCTGGTCGTTGCGACAGTGCGACACAACACCGCTGACACTAGGTAGCGCCAAGCTAAATAAAAAACAATCCCATCTGTTGCCTCTTAAACTGGAGAAATTTCTTCCAGGACGGACATCAGTAATAACAGAGAGCTTTGTTTTTTACTATGAAGATGGTCTTACCATGTGTATTGTTACCAAAATAAATTGATTGATCTATTATGGGAACTGCAGTAGAAGATTATCCACAGTCTGAAACCCATTAAAATTAGTCTGGAAAAGTAAGACTCACTACTGTTGTGGCTTTGGTGCATTAGTTTGAGTAATACTCCTAATATATAACATATGTCCAAGAAATGAAGTCACATGACGTCACTCATATGATACATTTGATCAAATCTTTATTGCTTTGAGATATTGAAACCATCAACACAAGCAAGAACACGTTCACACTGAAACGTCATGAGAGAGACAGAGAGCAGACTGAGAGCAGTAGCAGAGTAAAACCAGCAGCAGAGTCCCAGTGAGTCAGGTCAGGACTGGGAACACTGGTCTCTCCTCAGTGTCTCTGCGAGTGGAGTCTGGGAGCCCTGGGTGGCCTCACAGGTCACAGAGCCCACCTTCCTCCACTGGTCTGCAGGGAGCCTCAGGGTGCTGCTCCAGCTGTAGAGGCCGTCCTTCTCCAGCACCCCAGGGCTCCTGCTCTGCTCCCAGCTGCTGCTGCTGCTGCTGCTGCTGCCGTCCACCTTCCAGGCCAGACTCCAGGCTGAGGGGAAGCCTTGTTGGCCAGACACATGAGCGTGGCCGTCCCTGCTGCAGCTCCTCACTGGAGGGGGGCAGCACCGTCAGGGTGGGACGGACATCACCTAGGAGACACCAATCAGCTTAGAGGACAGGGACCACACAGCTGTCAATCAACCATCAGACACTTGGACACCTTTACTGTGTGAGAGTTGATTTTCTCCTTTAAGGAGTTTCTGTCAGATGGTTTTTCTGCTCCATCAGTCACTCACTCACACATTGTTTCACTTCCCTTTAAGAAGCCTCTCATGCAAATCAGCACACAGAGAATCATCATACAGAATGACCTCAAATATATCAAACTACACTGGACAGAAAATATCACTATTCAGACAAATTATTAAACATATTCCTCCCAAACACTGACGATACATTAGTTTAGTAAAATGCGTTTTACTATTTTTTTTGTGCAAGCATAAAAATGCATGTATTACTGCTTTACCTACAATCAAATGTTCTTTATGTTGATGTCAATTCTCATGAAAACTGTTCAAAAGATTTTCAAAATTTGAAACCAAATGAATTAATCACTGTTAGTTTAGTCATAAAAACTTGATTCGGAATTTATTAGAAAAAAATAGTTATCACTGAGGTGGAACATTGAGAATATAATCTTGATAAACATTTGTAAAACTGGTTTGCAGTTTTATCTTTTTTACATTTCAACCTGTTTGACTTCAAGTATGACGAAAATGGACAAAGAAATGTTGATTAAAGCTGCTCTGACTTCAAACATAAAAATTAAGTTTTACTTTTAAAATTAAAACATTTTTATCTCCTGCAGACATTACAAAACAGACTTCTAAATATAACTTTAAAAAAGTTTATCCAGTATTTGTGCAGAAACCTACTTCCAACATCCAGTCTGGTTCCTCCACCAAAAGTCCACCACAGTGATACAAACTCATTGAGCAGCCGTACAAAAACCTCTCACTGTAGAGAGACACGGCTCTCTGACTTTGACACACTGAAGTAAACCTATAAACCCTCAACATGAAACTTAACCATTAAAGTAAGAAATAAAGATTTATCTTCCAGCTTCATGTTTTATTTTCATTACAATGGACTTTTGATTTTCTCATTCAAAAGTTAACTTTGTCTTTTAATGCAAAATATGTCTAAAAACAAAATGGAAAGGCAACTACAGTTTCTTGCCTGTTAAATATATAATGTATAGAAAACATGGCTGCTGAAAAAATAAACATTTTGAACATCTGACTTACTTCCAACATCCAGTCTGGTTCCTCCACCAAAAGTCCACCACAGTGATACAAAGTCATTGAGTCGCCGTACAAAAACCTCTCACTGTAGAGAGACACGGCTCTCTGACTTTGACACAAACAAACTCACCAAAAATATTCCCAGTTTACCCAGATTGTGTAATAACTGGTTTAATCATTTGGAGAATGGCTCACAAACTTTGAATATATATACACAACATTTTCTATGTGAAATGTCAAACATCCACAAGCTCTATTAATTTCTCCTCCCGTAAAACAAATCAATGTAAAAATTTCAAAGGAAAACTGTCCTATAAATCCTGCCATTAATAATCCTGATATATAATTATATTGATAATATTGATATCTGATAATTATATTATAATTATCATGAACCTGTGTTTATTGTAGATTATGATAAATGAAAATACATTTTGTCTGAATACATCCCACAGTGATGGTGATTTGTGTGGCTGTGAATTAGTGGGAATTCACAATGATATTCTGCCAGTCAATCAACTCATCACACTCGAACCAAAGCTTTTTATAAAAAAGGCAGTAAAACATTCCTAATCAATACTCTGGTAAAGTGATTGATCCATTGATAATCAGCATCATCAGAGTGATCCAAGTCCCTGCTGGAGTGAGTCAGAGCATTTCCATAGAGAGGCACTTTGCATCAGCAGCACCATGCTCCAGTGCTCTGGGAGAGTTTATAGTCCTGAGAGTTGAACACTGGATGACTGACAGCTGTCCTTCATGACAACAGAAGCCACAGAAATCCTCCTCATCAAAAACATGACTTTGATCTCCGTCCTCATCTGGACTCTCCTCTGCTGCTGCTTCACAGGTAAAGTCCAGAGAATCAAACTCCTCTCCTCTATCAACATGCGTCCCTCTGAAATGAAGCTGACAAAACCATGATGCTGCTTTATGTTTGTGTCTCTGTATCCTCAGAGTCCAGAGGTCAGGTCACAGTGACTCAGCCTGGAGCAGTGAGCTCTGCTGTGGGAGGCTCCGTCACCATCACATGTAGGACCAGTCAGAATGTTTATTACTCTAACCGTTTCAGCTGGTACCAACAGAGAGATGGAGAAACTCCTAAACTGCTCATATACTATGCCAGCACTCGAGCATCAGGGATTCCAGGTCGTTTTACAGGCAGTGGATCATACTCTGACTTCACTCTGACCATCAGTGGAGTCCAGACTGAAGATGCAGCAGTTTACTACTGTCAGAGTCAACACTACATCAACAGTCAGTATGTGTTCACACAGTGAAAAAGCGTCGTACAAAAACCTCCCTCAGTCAGACAAAACAGAAACTGAACTGACTGCTGCAGCTGGAAGCTACTGCAGAGACTGATACATTTCACTGAGGACACACACACACACACACACACACACACACACACACACACTCAGGCCATAAATACAGACATATGCACAAACAGGACCCATGCACATGGAGAGATGTCACATCGAGAGGGTTGCCCATGGACAGGCACACCTAGCAGTTAAAGGTTTAGTGCCTTTCTCAATGACAGCTCTTCAGCTGCCAGTCCTCGCTCCTAGTTCGATCGGTACAGGCACTTGAACTGGGGACCTTCTGGTTCCCGAGCCAAGTCCCCACAGACTGAGTTACTGCCACCCATGTGAATGTAAACATATATTTTAAAAAAAGCTTTATATCACGTGGGCTAAAAAAAAAATATATAGAAAAGACATTATTAACACTTAAAGCTGCCCTGTGGAGTTTTTACATATAAACCAATGTCCGTTACATTACAGCCACTGCCAAACGAGTTATTAGGATGATCATTGAACGCATCTCCACCACACAACAGTCTCTGGTTTGCTAAAAAGCGCTATTGCCTCTCAGGAGCGACATTCCCGCACTGTCGCACAGGAAATGACGCATTTGACGTAGGGTTCAATGAGCGCATGCGCAGTTGGAGATGTCGGAGACGACGAGACTAGCAGAGGAGCTACTGAAAGATGTCTGAAAACCCAAAGAAACAGCCCAGGAAAGCTTCCGAAGCCTCCGGAGATGGTCCCGCTGGTCCTCCCCAACCTCCATGACGTTCAGAAGAAGGAAAAAGGCAAAACAAGCGAGACAAACACAGAAATAAAGCCCATTTCACACAGAGCGCGCAAAGCCGACGAACCCATTCATTGTGTATGTGTTACCACAGCGGAAGAGCGCACCGCTCTGCCGCCGAGCTGTCTGTATTATAATGAATCACTCAGAGGCAGGAGACCAGAGTAGCATTCGGGAAAAAGGCCCGTTTATTTGTGCACTCCAAAAACTCTGGTAACACTCCAGGGGGAAACAGTAACGGTAAAAGTGTCCGTCCCAAACTCTGACTCTTCTAGCGTAATGTTTGCACACACACTTCATACACACATACTCACTTACAGTACCCAGTGGGGCAGCCCTCCCCCTCTCTGCTCCACCAGTCTCCAGCCCGCACACTGACTGACAGCTGACTCCACTCATACCACACTCACCACTGGCCCAGCGTCGCTACAGTATATTTGTTCATAGCAAATAAAACAATGAAAATTATTGGGTGGTAAATAGGTGTGTCATTTAGCTTTGTGCGGTGCGGGAGCGTCACTGGTATTGCTGACGTCATCAAACGGCGCACGCTGACTGTTATTGTTGCAGTACTCGGAAAAACATGGCAGATGGCGCAAATGGACAAAACTCCACAGGGCAGCTTTAAACTATATCTACAGATATATGTGTGTTACTGAAGTGTTAAATCTGCTGTCAGACAGTAAGAGACAAAAACTGTCCTCTGATCTCTCTCACGTAATTCATTTTGTTGAAGTTACTCTGTCTCATTTAAATATGAGACTGTTACTGTTAAGACTTTTGAATTGAAACAAGAATAATGATTAGGTAGAATTTAACAACACACAAACAGGTGAAATTTCTTCCAGGACAGACATCAGTAATAACAGAGAGCTCTGTGTTTTATTATTAAGATGGTCTTACTATGTGTATTGTTACCAAAATAAACTAACTGATCTATTATAGGAACTGCAGTAGAAGATTATCCACAGTCTGAAACCCATTAAAATTAGTCTGAAAAACAGACTCACTACTGTTGTGGCTTTTGTGCATTAGTTTGAGTAATGCTCCTAATATATAACATATGTCCAAGAAATGAAGTCACATGACGTCACTCATATGATACATTTGATCAAATCTTTATTGCTTTGAGATATTGAAACCATCAACACAAGCAAGAACATGTTGACACTGAAACGTCATGAGAGAGACAGAGAGCAGACTGAGAGCAGTAGCAGAGTAAAACCAGCAGCAGAGTCCCAGTGAGTCAGGTCAGGACTGGGAACACTGGTCTCTCCTCAGTGTCTCTGCGAGTGGAGTCTGGGAGCCCTGGGTGGCCTCACAGGTCACAGAGCCCACCTTCCTCCACTGGTCTGCAGGGAGCCTCAGGGTGCTGCTCCAGCTGTAGAGGCCGTCCTTCTCCAGCACCCCAGGGCTCCTGCTCTGCTCCCAGCTGCTGCTGCTGCTGCTGCTGCTGCCGTCCACCTTCCAGGCCAGACTCCAGGCTGAGGGGAAGCCCTTGTTGGCCAGACACATGAGCGTGGCCGTCCCCTGCTGCAGCTCCTCACTGGAGGGGGGCAGCACCGTCAGGGTGGGACGGACATCACCTAGGAGACACCAATCAGCTTAGAGGACAGGGACCACACAGCTGTCAATCAACCATCAGACACTTGGACACCTTTACTGTGTGAGAGTTGATTTTCTCCTTGAAGGAGTTTCTGTCAGATGGTTTTTCTGCTCCATTAGTCACTCACTCACACATTGTTTCACTTCCCTTTAAGAAGCCTCTCATGCAAATCAGCACACAGAGAATCATCATACAGAATGACCTCAAATATATCAAACTACACTGGACAGAAAATATCACAATTTAGACAAATTATTAAACGTTTTCCTCCCAAACATTGACGATACATTACTTTAGTAAAATGCATTTCACAGTTTTTTGTGCAAGCATAAAAAATGCATGTATTACTGCTCTACCTACAATCAAATGTTCTTTATGTTGATGTCAATTCTCATTAAAACTGTTTAAAAGATTTTCAACATTTGAAACCACATGAATTAATCACCGTTTATTCATATTCCTAAAAAGTTGAAAGTGAATTTATTAGACAAAAATAGTTATCACTGAGGTGGAACATTAAGAATATAATCTTGATAAACATTTGTAAAACTGGTTTGCAGTTTTATCTTTTTTACATTTCAACCTGCTTGACTTCAAGTATGATGAAAATGTACAAAGAAATGTTGATTAAAGCTGCTCTGACTTCAAACATAAAAATTAAGTTTTACTTTTAAAATTAAATTTTTTTATCTCCTGCAGACATTACAAAACAGACTTCTAAACATAACTTTAAAACAGTTTATCAAGTATTTGTGAAGAAACTTACGTCCAACATTCAGTCTGGTTCCTCCACCAAAAGTCAGCCACAGTGATAAAAACTCATTGAGCCGCCGTACAAAAACCTCTCACTGTAGAGAGACACGGCTCTCTGACTTTGACACACTGAAGTAAACCTTCAAGCCCTCAAGATGAAACTTCAGCATTAAAGTAAGAAATAAGGATTTATCTTCTAGCTTCATGTTTTATTTTCATTACAATGGACTTTTGATTTTCTCATTCAAAAGCTAACTTTGTCTTTTAATGCAAAATATCTAAAAACAAAATGGAAAGGCAACTACAGTTTCTTGCCTGTTGAATATATAATATAAAGAAAACATGGCTGCTGAAAAAATAAACATTTTAAACATTTGACTTACTTCCAACATCCAGTCTGGTTCCTCCACCGAACGTGTACCACAGTGATACAAAGTCATTGAGCCGCCGTACAAAAACCTCTCACTGTAGAGAGACACGGCTCTCTGACTTTGACACAAACAAACTCATCAAAAATATTCCCAGTTTACTCAGATTGTGTAATAACTGGTTTAACCGTTTAGAGACTGATTCACAAACTTTGAATATATATACAACATTTTCTATGTGAATTTTCTGTGTGAAATTTCAAACAGTATGAATTTCTCCTCCAGTAAAACAAATTCATCCCTCAGTTGAGATCCACGGTATGATACGAGTGAAAGTATCATGGTTCTGAGTAGTATCAGGATACCACAGCGAAGATGAGGCAGATGTGCCTTTCGTCATTTATAAAAAGATAAATCACTTTTCTATAATACATCACTGATATTTCAAAGGAATAAATTACTTATTGACTTATTCATACTTCAAAAACAGCATCAGTAAGTGATTAACAGGGCGGATCAAAATAAAATAAATAAATGAAATAAAAATCAACCAGCCACCCTCCTCCCGACAGTCTCTCCATAAGTAAAGAGCAGTCCATAAAGTGTGGTGAGGTTTATGGACACAAAGAAAGAAATGTGAATGGCTCGTTTCTCCTCTGATACGCCACATATTGTGTGCCGCCATGGCTCAGCTGTTCAGGTACTTTTCGGCAGTCGTGACAACAAGTTATTTATCTGGAGCCGGACTTTACAGTCGCCGGTAAGCCGTTATAATGCACCGCCGTATTTGACAGGAATACATATTCCTGTCTGTGTCTGTGACTCCAGTTCAACCCACAACCGGCAGGATTCGCCGTTTAGTTTGTGCTGATGGTTGAAATCTGTACTCACACAGCACGCTGAATGATTTATTTTGCCCGCACAAAATAAATGTTTTGAAGGATCAGCAGCAGCGGCAATAATTTAGCTGCTAAATGAATGTAGTGGAAACACTGACCTACAGTATGTTTATCGTAGATTATGATAAACGAAAATACATTTTGTCTGAATGCATCCCACAGTGATGGTGATTTGTGTGACTGTGAATTAGTGGGAATTAACAATAATATTTTGCAAGTAAATCAACTCATCACACTCAAAACAAAGCTTTTCATAAAAAAGAAAGTAACACATTCCTAATCAATACTCTGGTAAAGTGATTGATCTATTGATAATCAGCATCATCAGAGTGATCCAAGTCCCTGCTGGAGTGAGTCAGAGCATTTCCATAGAGAGGCACTTTGCATCAGCAGCACCATGCTCCAGTGCTCTGGGAGAGTTTATAGTCCTGAGAGTTGAACACTGGATGACTGACAGCTGTCCTTCATGACAACAGAAGCCACAGAAATCCTCCTCATCAAAAACATGACTTTGATCTCCGTCCTCATCTGGACTCTCCTCTGCTGCTGCTTCACAGGTAAAGTCCAGAGAATCAAACTCCTCTCCTCTATCAACATGCGTCCCTCTGAAATGAAGCTGACAAAACCATGATGCTGCTTTATGTTTGTGTCTCTGTATCCTCAGAGTCCAGAGGTCAGGTCACAGTGACTCAGCCTGGAGCAGTGAGCTCTGCTGTGGGAGGCTCCGTCACCATCACATGTAGGACCAGTCAGAATGTTTAGCTCTAACTGTTTAGCCTGGTACCAACAGAGAGATGGAGAAAATCCAAAACTGCTTATTAAGTATGCTAATCAACGAGCATCAGGGATTCCAGGTCGTTTTACAGGCAGTGGATCAAACTCTGACTTCACTCTGACCATCAGTGGAGTCCAGACTGAAGATGCAGCAGTTTACTACTGTCAGAGTGAACACTACATCAACAGTCAGTGGTTGTTCACACAGTGAAAAAGCGTCGTACAAAAACCTCCCTCAGTCAGACTGAACAGAAACTGAGCTGACTGCTGCAGCTGGAAGCTACTGCAGAGACTGATACACTTCACTGAGGACACACACTCACACACACACACACACACACACACACACACACACACACACAACGTCGTCATTTAGATTAGAACATTTATCTGTTGTTACTTTAACATCAAATGAAACATTCGTCAAAACAGGTGAAACAACAAAAAATGATCTCAGTGGAAATCAAAGTTATTTCTCGATCACAGCTTCTCACCATCTTTCCTAACCCATTATAATCTCCTGTTCTCATCTGATTTTCCAATAAATCAAGAGGAGCCAAACTTGGACGGTTAATGGGAAAATACTTGGTCATGACCTTTGACCTCTGCTTCATACTGCATCACAGCTATTTGAACTTGATCCAATTAAAAGGAAACACAAAGACACAGATCAGCATCAGAAACATTCAATTTTTTCATTCTGTTGTTATTTTACATATCACAGACACACACATTTGAATTCTTTATTTGATTCCACCAATTACATTAAGTATGGCAGGAAGTCAAATACAAAAGGGTCAAGAAGACAATACTGGTCACTCATGGAAATACATAGCATCTTCTACTCCATACAGCCAAGCTGCCTAGAACAGCAGAAACAGAGCAGAACTTAGCAAGCTTTTTTCTTCTTAAATCCCTACTGCATTAACGATGGCAGTTACAACGGGCATATGTGAGCGTTAGATGTTAAAAAAAAATCACTGTGCCATGGGGAGCAGCACACTGAGCGTGCTCCACCACTGGAAACACACACACACACACACACACACACACACACACCCAAGCCCAAAATACAGACACATGCACAAACAGTCCAGAGAAACTCCTCTCCTCTATCAACATCTGTCCCTCTGAAATTTACACTGCTGGTATATTGCAGCTGATAGAACACTGTTACTACTCTATTGGTATTTATCACAAATAAACAGCCTATTCAATCAGTTAAATTAATTTTATTTTGGCTTGTCCCAAAACATGTTTCCTTCATTATAGGACAGTGTCAGTTTTCATAAATGCAGTTCTTGAGAACAAAGTTTAAATCTGCTGCATCATGTTAAAAGTTTCAGAGCTGTAGAATGTGCAGCTGTCACATCAGAAATAAACTGAGTGGTGAAATAAATATACTAACTTGTGAAGTGATTAGTAATGGTAATGGAGGTATCCCTTTCTCGACATGCTGAATGCATCATCTGACCACATTGGTTGTACCTGTTATCTCTGACTGAGGCTTTAGGTTTGTAGAGCCAGCTCAGACAAAGAGAACCTGACTCTGTGGAATTTGCCTCATGGTACAGCCCTCTGGACCACCAGACCCCCAATATCACAAGAAATAGGCACAAAATAAACAACTAAAAAGACAACACACTCAGAAAGTCAGAAGGCTTCTTTGTCTTCAGAGAGAGAGATACTTCTTTCTCCTCCAGCCTCCATTAAATACGGGGCCACCCACTAATCAACCTGATCAGGAGCACCTGAGAGACAAAAGAGAAAAGAGAAGGAGAATAACACAAGAAGAGGGAAGTGCTGAAAACTGAAATTAAGTAGTTAATATGTTAATATTATATTACAGATCTTTTGGAAAGAAGGAGGCATTTTACGTTGTGTCTATCTTGAAAAACATCTACAAAACTTGTCCTGTTTTTCCCAGAATCATGTTCTTATGTGTTATTGTAGGTTTCCTCAGACTGGCTCTCTTAACAGTGGATCCATCAGATTTGAACACCTGCATTTAATGACAGGCCATTGAAGCTTTGGGTTGTTTCACATCACTCATTGTACATTCTGTACTTAATAGAAAAAAACTGATTATTAACCTGTGTATGATGTTTAAAATTATTCTGAGTAATAAGCTTAATAGCTTTCCAAAAATACAATTCAAATCATCTTTTCTGACATCTTGGTGAAAAACAAATTCAACAGATTTTAAGTCCATTATGATAAAGATCATTTAATCTCAGTTTTTCTGAATTTCATAACCCATTATATAATACATTACCTGAATAAGCAGTGTTGTCAGCATTGAGAAATGTGAACCATGATATGTTGAGGACAGCTACAGCTGACTGACTCTGTGTGTTTGCATATGTGTCCTGCCTCTCTGCTCCCAGCTGTTAAGAGACCAGTGTTGATCAGTGGCTGTCCAGGCCTTTCAGAGCCACTGACACGCTGACAGCACAATGATGATGTCACTGATTCTACTGCTGGCCACCCTGGGGCTCCTTGTTCAGGGTGAGACTCTCTTCTGAAAACTTTGCTTCAGGATGCAACCAGGTTCACCTCAATGATGTTCTGCTGTGATGGAGAAACACTGAAACAAGCAGCATTTACCTTCTTCCACCTGTTCTCCATGTTAAAGAAATGATACTCTTCTGTCTGGATGTTGATCATCTTTCTCCAAACTGGATTTGTCTCAATAACCCTTCTGCTCTTTTCATGTTTTCCAGATTCATCAGGAGAAATCATCCTGACTCAGTCTCCTGGATCTCAGTCTGTTGTTCCAGGACAGACTGTCTCTATCAGATGTAAAAGCAGTACACTTATAGGTGATGATATTAACTGGTACCTTCAGAAACCTGGAGAAGCTCCTGAACTCTTAATTTATGATACAACAGCCCGCCAGTCCGGAGTTTCAGATCGTTTTAGTGCAACGGCACGTCAGACTGACTTCACTCTGACCATCAGAGAAGTTCAGACTGAAGATGCAGGAGTTTATTACTGTCAGCAGCATAACAGCTTCCCGTTCACACAGTGATACAATGCCGTACAAAAACCTCCCTCAGCTAAAGAGGAACTGATCTGATTGACAATCTTCTTTGTCAGAGTTTAACTCAAACACAGTCAGAGTTTGATGTCAGCTCTTCAACGGGCAGGTTAATATAGATGATCTTATATCAATACATTTTTTCCCAATTATTTGCTCAGGGTTTTGTGAGATTATTTTCTCGATGTGTCTGAAAAACATGAACAGTGTTTAACTGTATCACTGAATTTATACTCAATTGTGATTCTTTTATAGGGTTAGGAAATGGATCCTGACATTTTCTTTCAAGTTTCTTGCAAAATGTTTCCATCCAGTTTATAAACAGCAACAGTAACAATGAGGGCTCCACCTTTGTCATCTTCTTCTTTTTCCTCTCAGCCTCAGGTTTTGCAAAAACACTTGAATGTGAATATTTTCTATATTAAAGTTAATCAAAAGCATTGAAGATGGCATTGATGCTCTACAAGAACGTTCATCAAAGGTCATTTTAACATGAACTCCACTGAATCTTATTGCTCACATTAAAGGGCCAGTGTGTCAAATGGGTTGAAAACCGTTGAAAACAGTGACATCAGTGGTCAAATTCTAGATTGCAGGGTTCACTCGCTCACCCCTCCCGTCGGGTAAATGACGGTGACCTCGTAAGGACAAAAAGCTTTGCGCAGACACAAGTTTTTCAGGACTAGGTCTATCTAGCGACGAGGTCAATGTTTATTTAGAAATCTAAACCATGTTACGATATTGTAATGAATCACTCACGAGCAGGAGACCAGAGTAGCGTTCGGGAAAAAGGCCCGTTTATTTGAGCACTCCAGAAACTCCGGTAACACTCCAGAGGGTAAAAGACTCCGTCCCAAAATCTTCTAGCGTAACACACGTACTGACACATACTCGTTTACAGTACCTAGCGGGGACCCCCTCCCCTCTCTGCTCCACCAGTCTCCAGCCCGCACACTGACTGACAGCGTAGCCTGTAAACAGAGCTCAGCTGTTTATTTAGCCTAGCAATATCTCCAGACTGTAGTAGCTGCAATGGCCAACTTTGAACGCGATTTTGAAGAGTTTCTTGTAGCGGACACAGACCCAGAGCCATACCTGTTTGAGCCGGAGTACACAGATGAGGAACTCCATGTGTTTGATGCTGAGCGGGCGAGAAGAGAGGCTGAATCCTCCGCTCCCATGTTGCTGCACAGAATGGGATTCGGTGCTGCCATCGTTGGGGAGATATATCATCAGGAGGAAAAGCGCCGCAGAGAGTGCATCACAAGGAGTGAAGTTACGTCTTCTTTTCCTCGCAGATGACGGTTCGGGTTCATTCTCTCCTGTTGCGTGGTAAGTGTGGTCCATTCGCAAACTTTATAACTAAAAAAACTTTTCACTACTTTCTATCGACGAACTACTAACACTCTCTGCTGTTTCCTCCTCCTTCTTCCTTCCTCCTGCTGTCTTCGTTGGTTTATTTACACACTCGAAACGCGTTCTCTGGTTGGATTGTCCGCTCGGTCTGCCGTACATACATGGCGGCGCAAGATGGCGACCTCTCTAAAGCAAGGCCCTTGCTATTTATATATATATATATATATATATATATATATATATATATATATAAAAGCATAATTATAAGAACACGAAAACCAAACAAATTTTATTTTATAGCGATTATACACTTATATAAACACATTAATGGGTAGAATATTCAGATTCAGATTCAGATTTGAAAATAAACCATGCCAAATATTACACACTGGCCCTTTAATCCTGCCTACTTAGCTTTCCACAGTAAAATGAAGCCATCATATATTGACAGAGACAAATAAGAGTTGTTTTTATCTTTTTATTTTAAATAAAATTGCCTCCCACAAATAGGAAATATCTTCAGTATTGTCTAGTTTAGTTAAATATTTGTAGATGTTAATTAGAATGAACTTTATGTGCAAGTAATGACTCTAAAGCGGTTTAAAGAAAAAATGCCTTTATTTTGTGAAAAACATTGTCAGCCTCATTATGATCAGAAAAATATCAAGTCCCTGTTGGAGTGAGTCAGAGCATTTCCATAGAGAGGCACTTTGCATCAGCAGCACCATGCTCCAGTGCTCTGGGAGAGTTTATAGTCCTGAGAGTTGAACACTGGATGACTGACAGCTGTCCTTCATGACAACAGAAGCCACAGAAATCCTCCTCATCAAAAACATGACTTTGATCTCCGTCCTCATCTGGACTCTCCTCTGCTGCTGCTTCACAGGTAAAGTCCAGAGAATCAAACTCCTCTCCTCTATCAACATGCGTCCCTCTGAAATGAAGCTGACAAAACTATGATGCTGCTTTATGTTTGTGTCTCTGTATCCTCAGAGTCCAGAGGTCAGGTCACAGTGACTCAGCCTGGAGCAGTGAGCTCTGCTGTGGGAGGCTCCATCACCATCACATGTAGGACCAGTCAGAATGTTTATAACTCTAACTACTTAGCCTGGTACCAACAGAGAGATGGAGAAACTCCAAAACTGCTCATTTACCTCACCAGCACTCGAGCATCAGGGATTCCAGGTCGTTTTACAGGCAGTGGATCAAACTCTGACTTCACTCTGACCATCAGTGGAGTCCAGACTGAAGATGCAGCAGTTTACTACTGTCAGAGTGAACACTACATCAGCAGTCAGAATGTGTTCACACAGTGAAAAAGCGTCGTACAAAAACCTCCCTCAGTCAGGCTGAACAGAAACTGAACTGACTGCTGCAGCTGGAAGCTACTGCAGAGACTGATACACTTCACTGAGGACACACACACGCACGCACACACACACACACACACACACACACCCCTACACACACAAAGCAGTGAAGGCTGCTGGTCTTTCAAACAGAGGAAGGTAATTTTAGGTTTACATCGTAAAATTTGTAATATTGTAGCGAGGCAGTAACTTATAAAAGGAACATTTCATTGAAGCCATTTTTCAACCACACTCATGTCATAGAACCACAGCAAAACACACCTCAAAGATTTTCAGAAGGGTTTAAACACCTGAACTGTGTACAAACGGGGAAAATGAGCTATATCGCTTATCGAAATAAAGAACTCCGGATGGCAGCAGTGGCGGCTGCTGGTCTTTCAAACAGAGGAAGCTCACTTTAAGTTTACATCATAAAATTTGTCATATTGTGGCAAGGTAGTAACTTATAAAAGGAACACTTATGCCATAGAACCACAGCAAAACACACCTCAAAGATTTTAATGTTAAAATGAGCTATATCGCTTATTGAAATAAGGAACTCCGGATGGCACTCTGTCAGAAGACACTCGCAAATATCCACATGGGACTCAGCTCGAAATGTGAAGCACTGTCAATCACAAAGGGGTTCAGCCTTGTAGACAATTCCTCCAATCATCATGCATACACCGAGCGTCCTCTCCCGCCTACCGCTCCATTAGGACCCAGGGAAGCTGAGCCTCCCTGGAAGTGACAATTTTGTTGCATTTATCCAATGACCGTCTCCCTTTGCTTGAAAAAAACCTGCTCAGCGCTGTCTCATAGGAATTCATGAAGGAGCCGCGTCCACCGTGCTGACACGAGTATGTATGACAGAGAGGTCACGTTTGAAAACTGGTGATAAACAGCTGACGTTTGAACATCATAGTCATGATGTTAAACACACCCTAGCACACGTTTAATGCAATATAAATTCTTATTTTAATGTAGATTCAATAGTGCATATTTGACCATTTCTTCTGTGAAATTTTAGGGGAAGTTCAGCCTCCCTTGTTGTCTCAGAGCAATCGCCCCTGACACAAACTGTGCACACACAATAATCATTGATTGATTTGATTGATTTGCCAGTTAGTGAAGAGGAAACAAGCTCAGACAGTAAATTAGAAAAGACTTGGTCACGACCTTTGACCTCATACAGGATTGCAGCCATCTCAACTCTGTCCAGTTACAAGAAAACATTGACACACAGAGCAGGATCAGAAATATTCATCATAAAATGTAGCCCAAACAGAACTTGTGAATGAATGAACTTTCTTTAATCTCTGCTTAACATAACATTTTTCTTCTTTAAGCAAATAAGACCTATAGAGCACTTCAAATATACTTCTTTCACAAAAGTCCATATCGACACACACAAAATACTCAAGAAAATAATGCAAAAAAACATAAAAAGGCCACTCTAAACAGGAGGGTCCTTTGCTGCCCTTTGAAGGTGTCCACAGGGTCTACTTGTGTCCAGCTGGAGTGAGTCCAAAAGAACTTAAGTCCCCAGTCAAAACCACAGTCACCTTCAGTTTTAAAGTTGTAGTGACGTATAACCACAGCTTGTCCCTATTCACTGTTCATACATAAACCTATGAAAAATAATGCACCACAATTCTTATGTGACCCACATGGATGGGTCAAACAACACAGGACGTTCCACCAGAGAACCAGTTTTCAGAATCGTGTGAAACCAAGTGAACTTTGAGATATTTTAAGGTATGGTGTCACCATGTTTCTTTTCCTAAACCTAACCCACATAACTTAAACTCTTCCAAACCTAATGACATAACTCCACATTAAACATTAAGTTGTTAGATATGATAGAAACCATTGTTTGTGCGTTTTCCCAAGAAATCCCACAAACTGTTGTATAACGATACGTTGAAAACCAACAAGCCCTGATCATAAGACGTTTCTGACCTCCTTGTGTAATAGGCCTGCATGACATCATTAATATAGGTGGTTGCCTGACTGTGTAGACCTCTGAAAGTGATCACAAGTTTTTTAAACTAGATTTTTTATTGAATGGGAAGTGGGCAGCAAAAATGAAGACAAGTGTGATGTGAGCTCTTTTTAAGGACCTGGTCAAAGGCCATATGGCAGCCCACTGGGCCACTGGTTAGTGATGCATGGATGTGAAAGACATGGCAAAACAGAGTTACAACAGAGTAATTGGACAAAATATATCAGTGTATGAGAATCTTGATTTTACCTCCAGGCACACCAGCACAAAATTGTACGATGTATCTTGACTGGAAAATACAGAAGTGGATCAGAAACTTAAAATGCTGGTCAAGAGTCAATGTCTGGTCTAAAGTGACACCTATATTTCTGAGGGCAGATTGAACAGATGACAAAATGAAAACACCTGAACGCTTTAACAATTTGAAACATATCAGCATATAAAGCATCTTCTTAAAGTAACACCACAGTAACATCATCTTCTACACTGATGATGTTACATTGAACATGAAAAAACCTGCATCTTGTCTCTTTAAGTAAATAATGTGAATATTTATTGAAGCAGTTTTTTGTTTATTCTGTTCTGCTTTTAAATTTACAAAAAAAAGATCAGTTACAGACTGTGGAGTTTACATTTTCTCTAAGGTGTTTAAATTAACATAGATCCCTTTGCCAAAAGAATTAACAGGACATCTAGCAAAATAAAATGGCTGTCATGGTATGAAACCTAGCTCTAAAAGAATGTTTCAGGCTGCTGTAGATTCATCAAAGGTCATTTTAACTTGAACTCCACTGAATCTTATCGCTCACATTAATCCTGCCTACTTAGTTTTCCACTGTAAAATGAAGCCATCATGTATCAGAGACAAATAAGAGTTGTTTTTATCTTTTTATTTTAAATAAAATTGCCTCCCACAAATAGGAAATGTCTTCAGTATTGTCTAGTTTAGTTAAATATTTGTAGATGTTAATTAGAATAAACTTTATGTGCAAGTAATGACTCTAAAGCGGTTTAAAGAAAAATGCCTTTATTTTGTGAAAAACATTGTCAGCCTCATTATGATCAGAAAAATATCAAGTCCCTGTTGGAGTGAGTCAGAGCATTTCCATAGAGAGGCACTTTGCATCAGCAGCACCATGCTCCAGTGCTCTGGGAGAGTTTATAGTCCTGAGAGTTGAACACTAGATGACTGACAGCTGTCCTTCATGACAACAGAAGCCACAGAAATCCTCCTCATCAAAAACATGACTTTGATCTCCGTCCTCATCTGGACTCTCCTCTGCTGCTGCTTCACAGGTAAAGTCCAGAGAATCAAACTCCTCTCCTCTATCAACATGCGTCCCTCTGAATGAAGCTGACAAAACCATGATGCTGCTTTATGTTTGTGTCTCTGTATCCTCAGAGTCCAGAGGTCAGGTCACAGTGACTCAGCCTGGAGCAGTGAGCTCTGCTGTGGGAGGCTCCGTCACCATCACATGTAGGACCAGTCAGAATGTTCAAGTTTGGAGCAACTACCACCTTTTAGCCTGGTACCAACAGAGAGATGGAGAAACTCCTAAACTGCTCATATACTCTGCCAGCACTCGAGCATCAGGGATTCCAGGTCGTTTTACAGGCAGTGGATCAAACTCTGACTTCACTCTGACCATCAGTGGAGTCCAGACTGAAGATGCAGCAGTTTACTACTGTCAGAGTCAACACTACATCGACAGTCAGTACGTGGTCACACAGTGAAAAAGCGTCGTACAAAAACCTCCCTCAGTCAGACTGAACAGAAACTGAACTGCTGCAGCTGGAAGCTACTGCAGAGACTGATACACTTCACTGAGGACACACACACACACACACAGAGAGAGAGAGAGAGAGAGAAAGACGCAATGTCAAGTGAAACAAAAAATCTTGGTGGAAATCAAATTAATTTCTCAATCACAGCTTCTAACCCAGTATAATCTCCTGACAGTTCATGAGAAAAGACCTGGTCATGACCTTTGACCTCAGCTTCATACTGCATCACAGCTTTTTGAACTACATCAAATTAAAAGGAAACACAAAGATATGAGGGGCCATACAAGACAAATTTCATTCTCACCCTCTCACACACATACATTCTCCTTACACATGCATATATTCTTACTCACACATTCATATATTTTATGCACACATTCATACACTTTGCTCTCATGCACATGCAATCATGTATACATTTAATACTATAAGTAATATAATATGTAAAAGGAAAATGCATGTATGTTGAAAGAAAATATATGTATGCGAGAGAAGAATGTATGCAGGTGTGAGTGAGAGTATAGTGGAAACGGAAGGCAGTCCATTTATTGTCTTGCAACGAGCTATAAAACCAAACAAAGAAGAAGAATTCATCGCGCTCTGATTGGCTGAGAAGGATGTTATAGACGTGGGTCTGCTGTGGTGAAACTACAATGTTCTGAAGATGGACTACAAAATGCACCAGATGAGAACGTATGGGGCGTATGTTCTCATCGTGTTGCTTCATGCAGGATATATAAACGTGGACAACACAGTGAAAGATATTGTTTAATTACTAAGGTCGGAACTGAATTAAAAAATATAGGCTGCCAGACAAATTGTCACATTGAGAATGTTTGCTCGCACTAACCCATCTGAATCCCAAGTAGTAAAATGAATTAATGATGTTGTAATGGTGCGTGTCCCCTCCGTCCACAGCTGTGTTCAACTTGTTTGTTTTATAACAGGATAAACAAATATTAAATGCATTATTTTTTGCTTTTTCCATTTTCTTCTTCAAATGGGCAATTGGAGTAGAAATTAGACCACAACCAGTAATTAACTTGTGTTTGGCCTTTATTGTTAAATCAATATTATGTGCCCCTACTGCACAGATAGACAGATAAATAATAAATAATAATAATAATAATATTAATAATAAAAGGGACGCTGCTGTGTCTCGTGTGTAAATGCGCACAGCGTCTCTCTTTATGGGGAAACGCGCTTATTGTTTCTGCTGCGGGGTGGGAGGAGGGGTGGGGTGCTCGCTGCAGGTATTTAATAACCTCAGGCAGATATCTTTTAACGTTACAGTCTTTTGTATTTTTTGTTATGATCCTTCCACTGTAGCTCTGCAGGGAAACACTGTACAGGGGAATAAAAAGTGGGAAGCAGTAACTTCATTGATTATTTAAATCTCCAGATACGCCAAGTATATGCGCATATACGCACGAGGCACAGCAACATTACTTCATTGATTATCTATCTATTTTTGAGATTCAGTTTTATTTATATAGTGCCAAATCACAACAAAAGTCATCTCAGGGCACTTTACACATAGAGCAGGTCTAGATAATACTCTTGAATCTATCTATCTATCTATCTATCTATCTATCTATCTATCTATCTATCTGTCTGTCTAGGCCATAAGCATAGCCAATGCCAATGTTTTAAGATAGATAGATATAACAATAAAGGCGAAAAACAAGTAGGCTTCTGGTTTTGGTTTAATTTCTATACCAATTAGCCATTTGAAGACAAAAAATGGGAAAAGCACGTGGATTTCCGTTTTTTCTCATTCACACAAAAATCAGAAAATTAAAATGATGCATATAAATTTGTATATTTGTTTATCCTTTTATAAAACAAGTTAAACAAAGCTGTGGATGGAGGGTACACCAATAGTAACAAGACGTTCATAGTTCGCATCTAAGTTTAACATAATGTTGAAAATTGAAAAAATATATATGAACAAGTTATGGCATGAGATGTATAATGCTTCATAAACAGCGGTAACTTAGATGGTGATCTCCTTCATTCTCGGTCATGTTGATCTTTTTCTTTCCTAATCATTTGAGTCTGTGAATGGTGCGTAAATATTGCTGCCGCAGTGACTTGTGCGATGGAATTATCTCCTTTCCTATCGCTTAGGAAGCTCCTATGTATCCTATGCTAAAGGAGATCTGAAAGGAAGCATTGAACCTCCTTTCCTTAGTTTTTAGAGAATTCGAACAGCTCTTATCATGGCGGCCGCTAAAATACTTCCGGGTCATTTCACTCAGCTAGGAACCTTCCTAAGCAAAAAAGACTTTCCGACCGCAGCCTATGTGTATGTGTTGAAAAGTACAGTGTAGATGTGAGAGTGAAAATATATGTATGTAAAAGAAGAGTGAAAATGTATGTGTAAGGAGAATGTATGTGTGTGAGAGGGCCAGAATGAATTATGGCTTGTACGGCCCCTCATGCAAAGACACAGATCAGCATCAGAAACATTCATGATCAAAAGTCACCCAAATTGGGAAATTCATTTTTTTCACTGTGTTGTCATTTTACATCTCTCTCTCTCTCTCTCTCTCTCTCACACACACACACACACACACACACACACACACACACACACACACACACACACACAGAGGCTAGAAAGACAGAGACACATGCAGAAACAGGACCCATACACATGCATTAATGGAGGGATGTCACATCGAGGGCGTTGCCCATTGATAGGCATTCCTAGCAGTTAAAGGTTTCGTGCCTTGCTCACAACAGCTCTTCAGCTCCCATCCCCACTCCTTGAGGACCCTTTTGTTCCCAAGCCAAGTCCCCTCAGACTGAGTTACTGCCATCAATGTAAATGTAAATATATGTTATGAAAAAAAAGCTTTATGTCACCTAGAATCATAAAAATACAAAAGACATAAATGACCCACTTAATGTAATTTTATTTATTAACTTAATTTTATCCATTGCTACTGTAGCCATTTCTCTCTGTTTCCCCAGCTTCCATCTGAACCCAGCATGCCACCATTCACTGCGCCATCCGGGTGTGACCGCTGCCTTCATCTGACTCAAAAAGTCGCCGAGCTGGAAGGACGTATATCCAACCTTTGCCAACTCAGGGATGAAGAGCTGTTCCTGGGTTCCCTGGTTACAGTGGGCACTTCTCCTACCGCTGCAGCTGATACTGAGCTGGACTCTATTTTCTCGGCTGCCCAGGGAAATAGGCTCCCCTGCATCCTCCTCCTCCCAGTGAAAATCAGTTCACAAACCGGTTCAGTATCCTGGATGAAGAGAACTTCCCCCTGCTTTCAGAACACCATCGCAGCTCGTCCCTGCTGCCATTACCCCGACGTGCACCAGTGTCCCCTGTTCCGGGTGCTCTGTCAGGCTGTCAGGTGATGTCTTCCAGCCACCGACCCAACCTGGCTGCCACTCCCCCAAAATCAGCTGAGAGATACATAGCTGCCCGGGCTGTGTGCTCAACTTCTGACAGCAAGTCTCTATTGCTCACTCCTACATCTCTGGTTGCTGGTGACTCCATTGTAAGAAATATTAAATCCAAAACTGCAGTGACCCATTGCATACGTGGTGCTGAAATGGTGGTTTCAGTAGGTTGCTCTGCTTGCACACCAGTGGCAGCTGCTGGTCTTTCAAACAGGGGTAGCTCACTTTAAATTTAAAATTTGTCATATTGTTACGAGGCAGTAACTTAGAAAAGGAACATTTAATTGAAGCCATTTCTCAACCACATCCATACCATAGAACCACAGCAAAACAAATTTTTTACCAAAATAAGTTTCCCTGAAAGGAGCAGCACCTTAACACTGGCCCAGGTGACATACAGTGCTATATAGCAACATTCTCTGAACATTCAAATATTACTGACACACACATTTATTTATATATGAATTCTGCCCTCCGCTCCTTTTGCAGAAAATGGTCTGTGACCCTGTCATACAAACTGCACACGCACAACACAACTACAGCTTTGTGATTCAATGCACAAGAGAACTAACTAACAACACTAAACAGGGTACAAAATCAATAACGCAACGTTTATATCTTTATTTACAGTGTGTGGTGTGTGTGTACTGTACAAACGGTGCTATATCGCTTATAGAAATAAGGAACTCTGGACGGCACTTTGTCAGAAGACTCCACTCGCAACTATCCACATGGGATTGAGCTCAAAATGTGATGATGCTGGTGTGTATTTCAAAAGCACTGTCAATCACAAAGGGGTTCAGCCTTTTAGACAATTCCTCCAATCATCATGCATACACCAAGCACCCTCTCCTGCCTACCACTCCATTAGGTCCCAGGGAAGCTGAGCCTCCCTGGAAGTGATGATTTGGCGCATTTATCCAATGACCGTCTCACTTTGCTACATGAAAAAAACCTGCTCAGCGCTGTCTCATAGGAGTGCTTGAAGGCTCTGCGTCCACTGTCATGACATTAAACGCATCCTAGCGCACGTTTAATGCAATGTGAATTCTTATTTTGATGTAAATTCAATAGTACATATTTGACCATTTCTTCCATGAAATTTTAGTTCAGCCTCCCTTGTTGTCTCAGAGCAGTCGTACCTGTTGCACACATGGTTGCAGTCAGTTTATTGACAATTTCAATCTGTTGATGATTGCTGTCAATTGTAATCTATTTGTTTTCTGTACTCACTCGCAGTCTGGCTCTAGGCCTATACACACTACCATATATGCAACCACCCTGGTTGTACATGATATTACTTAGCCTTATTATTAGCCTTGAATAGCAAAATGTCATGTGCTGCTCTATTTATAGTCAACTGTGTCGAATACCTCAGACAAGACTTGTCTGATAGTTATTTGTTTGCTTATTGATTGTTTTATGTCTTTATTCATGCTCGGCATCATTGAAAATAAGGGTCTCCTTCAATTCATCTCCTGAATGTTGAATAAAGTCTTCAGTGATTGAATGAATGAATGTCCTTAGCTGAAGTTGATCAGTCTCACTTAAATTTGTTTTGGTGGAAAATCTTGAATTGGATTCATGTTATGTCAATTTTATGCAGCTGATACACTGCTTTTTATTTCTAATGCCCAATACTTTCTTAATATTAAGACTTTTGAATTTAAATCGCAATAATTTCCAGGTACAATTTAACAACACACAAAATTAACAAGTGAAATTTCTTCAAGCACAGACATCAGTAACAACAGAGAGCTTTGTGTTTTACAATTAGAAATGTCTTACCATGTGTATTGTTACCAAAATAAATTGACGGATCTATAATGGGAACTGCAGTAGAAGATTATCCACAGTCTGAAACCCATTAAAATTAGTCTGGAGAAAAAAAAGACTCACTACTGTTGTGGCTTTGGTGCATTAGTTTGAGTAATGCTCCTAAAATATAACATATGTCCAAGAAATGAAGTCACATGACGTCACTCATATGATACATTTGATCAAATCTTTATTGCTTTGAGATATTGAAACCATCAACACAAGCAAGAACATGTTCACACTGAAACGTCAAGAGAGAGACAGAGAGCAGACTGAGAGCAGTAGCAGAGTAAAACCAGCAGCAGAGTCCCAGTGAGTCAGGTCAGGACTGGGAACACTGGTCTCTCTTCAGTGTCTCTGCGAGTGGAGTCTGGGAGCCCTGGGTGGCCTCACAGGTCACAGAGCCCACCTTCCTCCACTGGTCTGCAGGGAGCCTCAGGGTGCTGCTCCAGCTGTAGAGGCCGTCCTTCTCCAGCACCCCAGGGCTCCTGCTCTGCTCCCAGCTGCTGCTGCTGCTGCTGCTGCTGCTGCCGTCCACCTTCCAGGCCAGACTCCAGGCTGAGGGGAAGCCCTTGTTGGCCAGACACATGAGCGTGGGCCCCTTGCTGCAGCTCCTCACTGGAGGGGGGCAGCACCGTCAGGGTGGGACGGACATCACCTAGGAGACACCAATCAGCTTAGAGGACAGGGACCACACAGCTGTCAATCAACCATCAGACACTTGGACACCGTTACTGTGTGAGAGTTGATTTTCTCCTTTAAGGAGTTTCTGTCAGATGGTTTTTCTGCTCCATCAGTCACTCACTCACACATTGTTTCACTTCCCTTTAAGAAGCCTCTCATGCAAATCAGCACACAGAGAATCATCATACAGAATGACCTCAAATATATCAAACTACACTGGACAGAAAAGCAGCAGATTCGGAAAAACTGTAAAAAAAATTCAAATCAAATACATCAAGGAACCTGATCATACAAAACTTTAAAGGATTTAGAGAAAACAAGACAGAAAATGAAAGATAAACAATCGGATGTTCTTTATGTGGATTTCAGTCATTCTTTAGCGACTATTAAAACAAATCAAAATCCAACATTATTTAGGACAAAAAAATGATGACAGAATTTGCACTTTTTCAAACTTTAGAAAATATTTTTACAGTAGAATTGAAGCTTTATCTTCATCATCTAGTCATTTGAATGTCATTATGACAGGAATGTGTAAAGAAATGCTTGTAAAGCTGCTCTGAGTGTGTCTCCATGATGAAAGCATTTAGCATTAAAGTAAGAAATAAAGATTTGTCTTCTAGCTTCATGTTTTATTTTCATTGCCTGTTGAATATATAATATAAAGAAAACATGGCTGCTGAAAAAATAAACATTTTAAACATTTGACTTACTTCCAACATCCAGTCTGGTTCCTCCACCGAACGTGTACCACAGTGATACAAAGTCATTGAGCTGCCGTACAAAAACCTCTCACTGTAGACAGACACGGCTCTCTGACTTTGACACAAACAAACTCACCAAAAATATTCCCAGTTTACCCAGATTGTGTAATAACTGGTTTAACCATTTAGAGACTGATTCACAAACTTTGAATATATATATACAACATTTTCTGTATGAAACTTCAAACATCTACAAGCAGTATTAATTTCTCCTCCAGTAAAACAAATTCAAATAAATGTAAAAATTCCAAAGGAAAACTGTCCTATAAATCCTGCCATTAATAATCCTGATATATATAATTATCATGAACCTATGTTTATTGTAGATTATGATAAATGAAAATACATTTTGTCTGAATACATCCCACAGTGATGGTGATTTGTGTGGCTGCGAATTAGTGTGATTTCAAAATGATATTCTGCAAGTAAATTAACTCATCACACTCAAACCAAAGCTTTTCATAAAAAAGAAAGTAGCACATTCCTAATCAATAGTTTTATAAAGTGATTGATCCATTGATAATCAGCATCATCAGAGTGATCCAAGTCCCTGTTGGAGTGAGTCAGAGCATTTCCATAAAGAGGCACTTTGCATCAGCAGCACCATGCTCCAGTGCTCTGGGAGAGTTTATAGTCCTGAGAGTTGAACACTGGATGACTGACAGCTGTCCTTCATGACAACAGAAGCCACAGAAATCCTCCTCATCAAAAACATGACTTTGATCTCCGTCCTCATCTGGACTCTCCTCTGCTGCTGCTTCACAGGTAAAGTCCAGAGAATCAAACTCCTCTCCTCTATCAACATGCGTCCCTCTGAAATGAAGCTGACAAAACCATGATGCTGCTTTATGTTTGTGTCTCTGTATCCTCAGAGTCCAGAGGTCAGGTCACAGTGACTCAGCCTGGAGCAGTGAGCTCTGCTGTGGGAGGCTCCGTCACCATCACATGTAGGACCAGTAGAGATGTTGAAGTTTGGAGCAACTACCACCTTTTAGCCTGGTACCAACAGAGAGATGGAGAAACTCCGAAATTGCTCATACACTATGCCAGCACTCGAGCATCAGGGATTCCAGGTCGTTTTACAGGCAGTGGATCAAACTCTGACTTCACTCTGACCATCAGTGGAGTCCAGACTGAAGATGCAGCAGTTTACTACTGTAAGAGTAGACATTACATCAACAGTCAGTACGTGTTCACACAGTGAAAAAGTGTCGTACAAAAACCTCCCTCAGTCAGACTGAACAGAAACTGAGTTGACTGCTGCAGCTGGAAGCTACTGCAGAGACTGATACACTTCACTGAGGACATACATACACACACACACACACACACACACACACTGTCATCAGTTAGATTGAACATTTTAATATTGTTGCTTTAACATCAAATGAACATTTGTCAAAACAAGTGAAATGACAAAAAATGATCTTGTTGGAAATCAAATTAATTTCTCAATCACAACTTCCCACCATCATTCATAACCCATTACAAGCAGCATTTACCTTCTTCCATCTGTTCTCCATGTTAAAGAAATGATACTCTTCTGTCTGGATGTTGATCATCTTTCTCCAGACTGGATTTGTCTCAATAACCCTTCTGCTCTTTTACATGTTATCCAGATTCATCAGGAGAAATCACCATGACTCAAGCAGGAGTTATGGTTGTGTGTCGACCCTACGCACTTAGCCTGTTCAAGTCACCTTCATTGTTGTGAGGATTTTTTCTTGTGCCGTAGTGTGTCTGTGTCACTCTGCAGTTACACCTCCAAAACACTACTCGGCGGCGGAGGTTTCTGTGAAGTGCTGTTAAGTTTAGTTGATTCAAAACACACATTAAATATGGCTTAATAGAAACAATTTCACACATGTAACTAACTTTAGCTTTAGCTGACAAATTGGCTTCACTATAACTTGCAGCACTCACAGACAAACACTTGTGTTCATCTGGACACATTTTCCCCTCAATACAACATGCTAATGTTATTAGCACAAACCTACAGCATTTTACATTGTGTAAATTAGCCTTGCGTCTAGCAATCTTTTCCTGTTCTCATAAAAAAACAGGGACAACAGCGACATTTAAAATAGGTAACGGCACACAATTGAGCTCCAAGGTTCACCGACATAACAACTGTCTAAATACTAAACACGTATCGAAAGGAATACAAAATGCTAACATTATTAGCGCAGGCCTATTGCATTTTACAGTGTATAAATTAGCCTAGCGACAAGCTGAGATTTTCTCTTCTCATATGAAACCTGGATGAATCCCAAAGTAACAGTCCCTGAAGGATAAATCACACACACACAACTTAAAATGTTATTTTAGTGGAGGCTTTACAGTCTTCAAAATTTATTGTTTTTTATCTGTGAAATAAAAGTAAATAAATGCTTCGTTTCCACTGAGGGAAATGGTGTCAGTACAGAAACAGACAGGAGGTCAGGGTCAATGTGACGTGTAGTCACAATTCTGGGGAGGTGCATGTCAGTTTAACGGCGTAGGCTAGAGCGTAGGTTACGACATAGCTCTGTCGTTGATTCAACACAGAAGTATAAATTCACTTTCAGTCTCCTGGATCACAGTCTGTTGTTCCAGGACAGACTGTCTCTATCAGATGTAAAGCCAGTTCAGATATGAGCACCTGGCTTCACTGGTACCTTCAGAAACCTGGAGAGTCTCCCAAACTTTTGATTTATTACGCGACATGCTGTCAGTCTGGTGTTTCAGATCATTTCAGTGGAAGTGGATCTGGGACTGACTTCACTCTGACCATCAGTGGAGTTCAGACTGAAGATGCAGGAGTTTATTACTGTCTACAGAGAAGTTACAGCTCCCCGTTCACACAGTGATACAACGTCATACAAAAACCTCCTCAGTTGGAGAGGAACTGATCTGACTCAACAGCTGCACAGACACTGAAACAATAGACATATGAATATCAATAGTTAGTTCCAATGATTGTTGTGTAAGGCAAGGCAAGGCAAGGCAATTTTATTTATATGGCACCATTCATACACAAGGCAATTCAATGTGCTTTACTAGAGAAATACATTAAAATAAAACATTAAAGGAACAATAGATCATTAAATAGCTAAAAGCTAAAAGCAAGACAATAAATAGTTAAAAACAGTGCAGAAAATGCATTTAAAAAGCAAACATAAAGCAAAAGCAACAGCAGACAAATATAAAAACAATAGCTACAGATTATCCTAACAATAAATTACATATCTAGTTCACTAAGCTGCAGTAAATAGTAATGTTTTAAGCCCTGATTTAAATGAGCTGACAGTTTCAGCCGACCTCAGATATTCTGGAAGTTTGTTCCACAGACGGGGAGCATAGAAACTAAAGGCTGCTTCACCTTGTTTGGTTTTGACCCTGGCAACACTGAGTAAAGCTGTTCCAGATGATCTGAGGGGTCTGGATGCTTCATAACGTACAAGTAAATCAGATATGTATTTAGGCCCAAGACCATTTAGTGCTTTATAGACAAGTAACAAGACTTTAAAGTCTATCCTTTGACACACAGGAAGCCAGTGCAGTGACTTAAGCACTGGTGTAATGTGCTCCACTCTCTTGGTGTTGGTGAGGACTCTGGCAGCAGCGTTCTGGACGAGCTGCAGTTGTCTGATTGATTTTTTACTCAGGTCTGCGAAGACACTGTTACAATAGTCCAGCCTAATTAAAATGAAAGCATGAACAAGTTTTTCTGTATCTTGTTTAACAGAAATTTTTATTCTTGCTATGTTTTTAAGGTGGTAGTAGGCTGATTTAGTACTTGTCTTAATGTGACTATTGAAATTTAGGTCTGAGTCCAGAACTACACCAAGATTTCTGGCTTGATTTGTAGGTTTTAGTGTCATGGCATCAAGGTGAGCACTGACTGTTGATCTTTGTTCTTTGGGGCCAAAAATTACTATCTAAGTTTTGTCTATGTTTAGTTGTAGAAAATTCTGGCACATCCACATATTGATTTCGTCAATGCACTTATTTAGCAAATGTAGGGGACTGTAGTCATCTGGTGACACTGTTATGTAAAGTTGTGTGTCATCTGCATAAGTATGGTAGGAGATGTTATGATATTCCATAATCTGAGCAAAAGGGAGCACATAGATGTTGAACAGAAGAGGCCCAAGAATGGACCCTTGAGGAACTCCACATGTAATTTTTGTTCGCACAGATTCATAATTGCCAAGTGACACAAATTTAGTACAGTGCCAGAAAGTCCCACAAACTTTTCAATCAATCAATCAATCAATCAATCAATTTTATTTATAAAGCCCAATATCACAAATACAATTTGCCTCACAGGGCTTTACAGCATACGACATCCCTCTGTCCTTTAGACCCTCACAGCGGATAAGGAAAAACTCTATCTATCTAACCTCAAACACAGCTGTAAAACCTAATATTTATTTAGATTGCTTCTCCCCAATTTCTCTTCAAGAACTGACCGCAGTGATTTCTTCATCTAAATCATCAACATGTCTCTTAGACCCCATCCCAACTAGGCTACTCAAGGAGGTCTTACCTTTAGTTAACACCCATATATTAGATATGATCAATATATCCTTATTAACAGGCTATGTACCACAGTCTTTTAAGGTAGCTGTAATTAAACCTCTACTAAAAAAGCCCACCCTGGATCCAGAGGTGTTAGCTAACTACAGACTAATATCTAATCTTCCCTTTCTTTCAAAGATCCTTGAGAAAGTAGTCGCAGACCAGCTGTGTGATTTTCTCCATGATAATAATTTATTTACAGTTATATTACATATATTTATAGTTTATTACAGTCAGGATTTAGAGTGTATCATAGCACTGTGACAGCACTAGTTAAAATTACAAATGAACTTCTGATTGCTTCAGACAAAGGACTCGTCTCTGTACTTGTTTTATTAGATCTTAGTGCAGCGTTTGACACAATTGACCATCAAATTCTGCTGCAGAGACTGGAACACTTAATTGGCCTAAAAGGTTCTGCACTAAGCTGGTTTAAATCTTATTTATCTAATCGTTTCAGTTTGTTGACGTTCATAATGAATCATCCGTACGTACTAAAGTTTGTTTTGGAGTTCCGCAAGGTTCTGTGCTTGGACCAATCCTATTTATTCTATATATGCTTCCTTTAGGCAACATCATTAGAAATCACTCTATAAATTTCCATTGTTATGCGGATGATACACAGTCGTACTTATCGATGAAGCCAGAAGAAAGTAATCAATTAACTAAACTCCATACCTGCCTTAAAGACATAAAAACCTGGATGAGCTCCAATTTCCTGATGTTAAATTCAGACAAAACTGAAGTTATTGTTCTTGGCCCCAAACAACTCAGAGACTCTTTATCTGATGACATAGTTTCTCTCGATGGCATTGCTCTGGCCTCTAGCACTACCGTAAGAAACCTCGGAGTAACATTTGACCAAGATTTGTCTTTTAATTCTCATTTAAAACAAACCTCACGGACTGCATTTTTTCATCTGCGCAAAAATTAGGCCTATACTGACCCGAAAAGATGCAGAAAAACTGGTCCATGCTTTTGTTACCTAAAGGCTAGATTACTTTAACTCTCTATTATCAGGTAGCTCTAGTAAATCATTAAAAACTCTCCAGCTAATTCAGAATGCAGCAGCACGTGTACTAACAGGAACTAAGAAACCAGATCATATTTCTCCTGTTTTAGCTTCTCTGCACTGGCTCCCTGTAAAATCCAGAAATGAATTTAAAATCCTACTGTTAACTTATAAAGCTCTAAATGGTCAAGCTCCGTCATATCTTAGAGAGCTCATAGTGCCTTATTATCCCACCAGAACTCTGCGCTCTGAGAACGCAGGGTTACTCGTGGTCCCCTAAAGTCTCCAAAAGTAGATCAGGAGCCAGAGCCTTCAGCTATCAGGCTCCTCTCCTGTGGAATCATCTTCCTGTTACGGTCTAGGAGGCAGACACCGTCTCCACATTTAAGACTAGACTTAAGACTTTCCTCTTTGATAAAGCTTATAGTTAGGGCTGGCTCAGGCTTGCCCTATACCAGCCCCTAGTTAGGCTGACTTAAGCCTAGTCTGCCGGTGGACCCCCTATAATACACCCGGGCATCTTCTCTCTCTCTCTCTCTCTCTCTCTCTCTCTCTCTCGTATCCTATTACTGCATCTTGCTAACTCGGCCATTCTGGATGTCACTAACTCGGCTTCTTCTCCAGAGCCTTTGTGCTCCACTGTCTCTCAGGTTAACTCATATCGCAGCGGTGCCTGGATAGTGTGACGTGTGTGGTTGTGCTGCTGCCGTGGTCCTGCTAGATGCCTCCTGCTGCTGCTGCCATCATTAGTCATTAGTCTGTCGAGCATTATCTTATGGTCAACTGTGTCGAATGCAGCACTGAGGTCTAGTAATACTGCTCAGATGAATGTCATTTAAAACGTTTACAAGTGCAGTGTCAGTGCTGTGATGTGCTCGAAATCCAGACTGAAAGGCATCAAAGGAATTGTTTTGCTCCAAGAAGGTGTTAAGTTGCTGAAAAACAACCTTTTCAATGATCTTTCCTAAAAATGGTAGGTTTGATATGGGCCTGTAGTTATTTATTACTGAAGCATCCAGATTAGGCTTTTTTAAGAGAGGTTTAATGACTGCAGTCTTCAGGGCCGTTGGAAAAAGGCCTGACTGAAGAGAACAATTGACTATCTGTAGTATATCTGATGCTATGCAGTTAAAACCATCTTTAAAAAAGCTTGTAGGCAGAGTGTCAAGGCAGCAGGTAGTGGACCTAAGGTTTCTAACTATGTCTGTCAAAGTAGCATGATTTAATGGGTGAAAAAGTGCCAAAATTAACTGGAGTAGTCTTATAAGGCACAGGTGAAATAGCCACTGTGTTGGAGTTACAGACTGTCTGTCTTATCTTTAATATCTTGTCTGTGAAAAAAGAAGCAAAGTCATTGCATGCCTTGGTGTATAGCAGTTCAGGAGGGACTGACGCTGATGGGTTTGTCAGTCTGTCAACAACAGTAAATAAAGTCTGTGCATTGTTGTTATTTTTGTTGATCATCTCAGAGAAAAAGGACTGCCGCGCCCTTTTTAGCTCCAGGTTATAGATGTGCAGACTTTCTTTATAGATGTCATAATGAACCTGGAGTTTGGTTTTTCGCCACCTGTGTTCTGCTTTTCTACATTCTCTTTCTTGAGCTTTTACCCGTGTGGCGTCCCTCCATGGTGGTTTTTTCTTACCAGAGACAACTTTGACCTTGATGGAGGCAATATTGTCCATAATATTCAAAGCTTTAGAGCTAAAACTCTGAACCAGATCATTGACAGAGACTGAGGGCAGAGCTGGTGTTGGTGTAAAATCCTGGGTGAACAGTGTACAGGTGTTTTCGTTGATATAGCGTTTTCTGATTACCTCTGTTGTAATTTTACTGGTGTCAGCGGAGATGGCCATTTTAAAGAAAACACAGTACTGATCGGAAAAGGCAACATCAGTCACCACAACCTCAGAAATGTTGAGCCCTTTGGAGATAATTAGATCTAAAATATGTCCCTTATTGTGTGTTGCCTCTGTTACATGCTGGGAAAGTTCAAAGTTGTATGCTCCTTGGTGGTTGTGGTGAAGGGCAGGAGGGGGGTTATTGGATCTCTGACTGGGACAGGGACATCCTCTGAATGCCTTGGGTGATGTGGAGCAAAGGGTCAGTTCCAAAAGATGTTAAAATTGTCAATAAACTTTATCCCATGAGTAAAGCATGCCGATGTCAGCCATGTATTCAGGGCAAGGAGTCTAGTATAAGACTTGATTCCTTTCCCCAGGGTTGGAATGGGGCCAGAAATGAACACATTTTGGGCAAAAATCCCATTTCATAGTTGGGGAGAACAATAAATAGTAAAATTTTAGAGAATAATTCCAGGGGGGGACAAGGAAAAAAGTTGTAGCCTGTCTTTTATACAGTATCTTTTACCGCAATTTGACGCTTTAATCTTCTTTCTATCTCTCCAACAGGCGGAGTGAATGTCTATACTTACGAGAAATGGCTTAACAACTAAACGTTTCCTGCAATTAAACTGGTAAACTGGTTTATAAACAGTGTGCTGTGAGATCTGCCGCCACGCACCTCACAACTGTGCGTAATAGTCGCGCGTAATGACCGCTCCTCGTTGGTTAGACTGCACGCCTTTCATGTTTGTCTCACTGACAGGTGGAGAGCCAACAGACAGGTACCCATTAGCTACGAGCTGCTCCGTCACTGACTGCTCTAGTCCTGTCCTCTCCCTCTTCTTTCTCTCCTGTCCTCTCTGACTATCACTAAACTCTGAGCTTAATCATTAGCTTTTAGCTTAGCAGCACTCATAGTTGAGTAGGCTTTTGAACAATGCAGGAGAAATGTTGCGGACAGTTTATATTATCAGCCTGGGCCTGGGGCTTGATGTAACAGTAAATGCGATGTGTTGTCACTTGTGTAAGTTAAACTGTGTCTGTGTGAGAGTGCATCTTACCCTGCGATGTGCAATGTGAGCAGTGGGTCCAGCCACACACCGCTACTGCTGCCAAGTAGCCCCACCCATTGGAAAGACTGTTGGATATACCACTACTAGGAATGGGAGGGGGGGGGGGACTAAATCTTTTAAGATTTAAATAGCACATTATTGCGTAATTTTAATGAGCACCGCTTACATTGTGCTTTCAATAAATACTACTGCATTGTTCAAAAATTAATAATTGTGTCTCAAATTAGCTTTATTGAAGGGGTCCCAGGGGTCATGTCCCCCCTTCCCCCACCCCGGGATTTCCATCCCTGACTGTGACAAATGTTATTTTTGCAGCACCAGCATTAAATATTTGACATAAGAACATCATTAAGGAACCATGTTATATCATCTTATGCTGATGATAATCTATAATTTGTTTCTAATCTCTAAAACTCTATTAAGTCATTTAGATATAGACACATTTTAAAATTATTATTATTTTAAAATAATTTCATCAAAATTAACCTGGTCCATAATAATACTGCTAAACAGAGACACTGTCAGATGAACCTCAATGACTTAGTGGATAAGTGCCATTACATGATTCAAGAAGTCATTAATAAAACCATCACCAGCAGTGAGACAATCTAACTGTGATACAATCTCGTATCTCCTCACATGTGGGAGAAGGGAAGTGTTGCTATAAAAATATTCAGACATTGTTCTTTTATTTGCTTATGTTTTATTATACAGCATTAACAGCATAAGCATCATGACAAGAATAAAAAAATTACTGTTTCAAGGTGAGAGCTGTTAAATTGGTCTCATGATAGAAACACAGAGAGCAGACTGAGAGCAGTAGCAGAGTAAAACCAGCAGCAGAGTCCCAGTGAGTCAGGTCAGGACTGGGAACACTGGTCTCCCTCAGTGTCTCTGCGAGTGGAGTCTGGGAGCCCTGGGTGGCCTCACAGGTCACAGAGCCCACCTTCCTCCACTGGTCTGCAGGGAGCCTCAGGGTGCTGCTCCAGCTGTAGAGGCCGTCCTTCTCCAGCACCCCAGGGCTCCTGCTCTGCTCCCAGCTGCTGCTGCTGCTGCTGCTGCTGCCGTCCACCTTCCAGGCCAGACTCCAGGCTGAGGGGAAGCCCTTGTTGGCCAGACACATGAGCGTGGCCGTCCCCTGCTGCAGCTCCTCACTGGAGGGGGCAGCACCGTCAGGGTGGGACGGACATCACCTAGGAGACACCAATCAGCTTAGAGGACAGGGACCACACAGCTGTCAATCAACCATCAGACACTTGGACACCTTTACTGTGTGAGAGTTGATTTTCTCCTTTAAGGAGTTTCTGTCAGATGGTTTTTCTGCTCCATCAGTCACTCACTCACACATTGTTTCACTTCCCTTTAAGAAGCCTCTCATGCAAATCAGCACACAGAGAATCATCATACAGAATGACCTCAAATATATCAAACTACACTGGACAGAAAATATCAGAATGTAGACAAATTATTAAACGTTTTCCTCCCAAACATTGACGTTACATTACTTTAGTAAAATGCATTTTGCATTTTTTTTTTGTGCAAGCATAAAAAATGCATGTATTACTGCTCTACCTACAATCAAATGTTCTTTATGTTGATGTCAATTCTCATTAAAACTGTTCAAAAGATTTTCAACATTTGAAACCACATGAATTAATCACCGTTAGTTTATTCCTAAAAAGTTGATTCTGAAGTTATTAAAAAAAAATGTCACTGAGGTGGAACATTAAGAATATAATCTTGATAAACATTTGTAAAACTGGTTTGCAGTTTTATCTTTTTTACATTTAAACCTGTTTGTCTTCAAGTATGATGAAAATGTACAAAGAAATGCTGATTAAAGTTGCTTTATAGTCTCCATGGTAAAGGAGGAGAAGTATAAAAATAAGTTTTACTTTTAAAATTAAAACATTTTTATTTCCTGCAGACATTACAAAACAGACTTCTAATCTTAACTTTTAAACAGTTTATCTAGTATTTGTGAAGAAACTTACTTCCAACATCCAGTCTGGTTCCTCCACCAAAAGTCCACCACAGTGATACAAACTCATTGAGCCGCCGTACAAAAACCTCTCACTGTAGAGAGACACGGCTCTCTGACTTTGACACACTGAAGTAAACCTATAAACCCTCAAGATGAAACTTCAGCATTAAAGTAAGAAATAAAGATTTATCTTCTAGCTTCATGTTTTATTTTCATTACAATGGACTTTTGATTTTCTCATTCAAAAGCTAACTTTGTCTTTTAATGCAAAATATGTCTAAAAACAAAATGGAAAGTCAACTACTATTTCTTGCCTGTTAAATATATAATATAAAGAAAACATGGCTGCTGAAAAAATAAACATTTTAAACATTTGACTTACTTCCAACATCCAGTCTGGTTCCTCCACCGAACGTGTACCACAGTGATACAAAGTCATTGAGCCGCCGTACAAAAACCTTTCACTGTAGAGAGACACGGCTCTCTGACTTTGACACAAACAAACTCACCAAAAATATTCCCAGTTTACCCAGATTGTGTAATAACTGGTTTAACCATTTAGAGACTGACTCACAAATTTGAATATACAACATTTTCTATGTGAATTTTCTATGTGAAATTTCAAACAGTATGAATTTCTCCTCCAGTAAAACAAATTCATGGTATGATACCAGTGAAAGTATCACGGTTCTGAGTAGTATCAGGATACCACAGCGAAGATGAGGCAGATGTGCCTTTTGTCATTTATAAAAATATAAATCACTTTTCTATAATACATTACTGATATTTCAAAGGAATAAATTAATTATTGACTTATTCATACTTTAAAAACAGCATCAATAAGTGATTAACATAGGGGGGATCTAAATAAAATAAATAAATGAAATAAAAATCAACCAGCCACCCTCCTCCCGACAGTCTCTCCATAAGTAAAGAACAGTCCCTAAAGTGCAGTGGTGTTTGTGGACACAAAGAAAGAAATGTGAATGGCTCGTTTCTCCTCTGATACGCCACATATTGTGTGCCGCCATGGCTCAGCTGTTCAGGTACTTTTCGGCAGTCGTGACAACAAGTTATTTATCTGGAGCCGGACTTCACCGTCGCCGGTAAGCCGTTATAATTGATAATATAATATATTTGACAGGAATACGTATTCCTGTCTGTGTCTGTGACCCCAGTTCAACCCACAACCGGTGGGATTCGCCGTTTAGTTTGTGCTGATGGTTGAAATCTGTACTCACACAGCACGCTGAATGATTTATTTTGCCCGCACAAAATTAATGTTTTGAAGGAGCAGCAGCAGCGGCAATAATTTAGCTGCTAAATGAATGTAGTGGAAACACTGACCTACAGTATGTTTATCGTAGATTATGATAAACGAAAATGCATTTTGTCTGAATACATCCCACAGTGATGGTGATTTGTGTGACTGTGAATTAGTGGGAATTCACAATAATATTCTGCAAGTAAATCAACTCATCCAACTCAAAACAAAGCTTTTCATAAAAAAGAAAGTAACACATTCCTAATCAATAGTTTGTCCCTGTTGGAGTGAGTCAGAGCATTTCCATAGAGAGGCACTTTGCATCAGCAGCACCATGCTCCAGTGCTCTGGGAGAGTTTATAGTCCTGAGAGTTGAACACTGGATGACTGACAGCTGTCCTTCATGACAACAGAAGCCACAGAAATCCTCCTCATCAAAAACATGACTTTGATCTCCGTCCTCATCTGGACTCTCCTCTGCTGCTGCTTCACAGGTAAAGTCCAGAGAATCAAACTCCTCTCCTCTATCAACATGCGTCCCTCTGAAATGAAGCTGACAAAACCATGATGCTGCTTTATGTTTGTGTCTCTGTATCCTCAGAGTCCAGAGGTCAGGTCACAGTGACTCAGCCTGGAGCAGTGAGCTCTGCTGTGGGAGGCTCCGTCACCATCACATGTAGGACCAGTCAGAATGTTTATAGCTCTAACTGTTTAGCCTGGTACCAACAGAGAGATGGAGAAAATCCAAAACTGCTTATTAAGTATGCTAATCAACGAGCATCAGGGGATTCCAGGTCGTTTTACAGGCAGTGGATCAAACTCTGACTTCACTCTGACCGTCAGTGGAGTCCAGACTGAAGATGCAGCAGTTTACTACTGTCAGGGTGGACATTACATCAACAGTCAGTGGTTGTTCACACAGTGAAAAAGCATCGTACAAAAACCTCCCTCAGTCAGACTGAACAGAAACTGAGCTGACTGCTGCAGCTGGAAGCTACTGCAGAGACTGATACACTTCACTGAGGACACACACACACACACACACACACACAAAGCAGTGGCAGCTGCTGGTCTTTCAAACAGAGGAAGCTCACTTTAAGTTTACATCGTAAAATTTGTCATATTGTAGCAAGGTAGTAACTCATAAAAGGAACACTTATGCCATAGAACCACAGCAAAACACACCTCAAAGATTTTAATGTTAAAATGAGCTATATCGCTTATTGAAATAAGGAACTCCAGATAGCACTCTGTCAGAAGACACTCGCACATATCCACATCGGACTGATCTCGAAATGTGAAGCCCTGTCATTTATAAGGGGGTCAACCTTGTAGACAATTCCTCCAATCATCATGTATACACCAAGCGTCCTCTCCCGCCAGTGCCGGCTGAAGCCTGTAGGGGGCCCTAGGCAGGCCCTCTATCTAGGGGTCCTTGGAGTGGCGTTTGGGCGCCGGCGAAAAATTTTGGACGTTTTAAGGTAGAAACCGTAGAATTAGAGGAATACTGGGGTGTCTGGTGGCTTATAGGGGTGTGGTGTTAATGTTAAGTAAAGTAAGAGTCATCAACTAAAGAAAACAGCTTCTCTTAAGCAAATGCAAATCCTACTCATAGTACTGCATCACTGCATGTAAACCAAGACTCTTGACAGTGCATCAATCCTCTATCCTTTAAAACAATTTGCTCAATAAGTAGACATATAGACCAGAATGAGGTATAAACAAACATTTACTGTATATAATATTCAAAATACTACAGTTGTGCAAATACTGTAGCTTAGCAGTAACAGTAGAGAAAACAAAAAAATAAATAAATAAAATAAATAATAAATAATAATAACACAACTGTGCAATTACTGTATTGCTATGGATTGTACACATAAGCCTACCAGCAAATAGAAAAATGAAACACTCTTGTCCAACTACTGTAGTGCAATCCACTAGTTCAAACATAATGCTGTAGTAGACTACAGCAGCATCAGGAGCTCCCATCACTGACATCACTGAGCTCTCATCACTGACATCATATATCCATATAAATAGACAATGACAGGAAAACAAGCAAAAAGCAAGCAGCAAAAAATAAATAAATACAACTGTGCAATTACTGTATTGCTATACATTGTAAACATAAGCCTATAGGCTGCCAATAAAACAAAAATAAAACACAGTTGTGCAACTTACTGTAGGCTGTGTTGTGGCTCCTTTAGTCACAAACTTAAGCATAGCGGGTAAATACCGGGTAAATAACTGCAATAAAATACATTTTGCAGGGGAATGCGTCTCCTCTTTTCCCCTCCATTCATAAAATTCAGGAGCCAGGATGAAGTTACTGAGGGGGGCAAATCTTTATTATGCAACATAGGTTCACACAGTGAGTTATAAAGAGCGCACAGCTGTGCGTAATTGTCGCGCGTAATGACAGCTCGTCGCCGGTGAAACACAATAAACTGCACGTCTTCATTCATGTTTGTCTCATGACAGATGGAGCTGACAGACACAGACAGACAGACAGACAGACAGACAGGTGGAGCAAGCGGCAAATTGGTTTTCTTTTTCTGTCTCGCAACATACAGCAATAACAGGTCATCAATATCCATTTTATCCATCACTCTGCTCCCCTGCCGACCGCACCGAGCAGTGTGTGTTTGGCGTAACCTAGCAACACGACGATATCGTTCATTGGTGTGGATGCTGCCATTGTTATCGTTATAGTTATAGTTACAGTTATCTTGCTTGGTGTGGACGGCCCTTAACAGCTGTCAAGAAAAGCTTGTTCCGTCTTTTTTTTCATGACACTGACAGCCAATCAGGAGTCTTATACAGTCACAGAAGTCACACTGGCGATCTTGCTTGAGATTTGTTTTGGCACTTTCAGCAGAGCTGCTCGCTGCTGCAGGACGCGACGCTCACAGCTGGCTGGGACTGATATTCTGTTACTTGTAAGCGACGTTGGGGGGCCTTTTCGCTCGGTGGGGGCCCTAGGCAACGTGCGTTGTGTGCGTTAGCCAAAATCCGTCTCTGTCTCCCGCCTACCACTTCATTAGGACCCAGAGAAGCTGAGCCTCCCTGGAAGTGACGATTTTGTCGCATTTATCCAATGACTGTCTCGCTTTGCATGAAAAAAACCTGCTCAGCGCTGTCTCATAGGAATTCATGGAGGAGCCGCGTCCACCGTGCTGACACGAGAATGTATGACAGGGAGGTCACGTTTGAAAACTGGTGATAAACAGCTGACGTTTGAACATCATAGTCATGATGTTAAACGCATCCTAGCGTATGTTTAATGCAATATAAATTGTTATTTTAATGTAGATTCAATCGTGCATATTTGACCATTTCTTCTATGAAATTTTAGGGGAAGTTCAGCCTCCCTTGTTGTCTCAGAGCAATCGCCCCTGACACAAACTGTGCACACACAATAATCATTATAATGTCTTTTTCTTATTTGATTGATTTGATTGATTTGCCAGTTAATAAAAAGGAAACAAGCTCAGACAGTAAATTAGAAAAGACTTGGTCACGACCTTTGACCTCATACTGGATTGCAGCCATCTCAACTTTGTCCAGTTACAAAAACATTGACACACAGAGCAGCATCAGAAATATTCATCATAAAATGTAGCCCAAACAGAACTTGTGAATGAATAAATGAACGTTCTTTAATCTCTGCTTAACATAACACTTTTCTTCTTTAAGCAAATAAGACCTATAGAGCACTTCAAATATACTTCTTTCACAACAGTTCATATCAACACACACAAAATACCCAAGAAAATAATGCAAAAAAACATAAAAAGGCCACTCTAAACAGGAGGGTCCTTTGCTGCCTTTTGAAGGTGTCACAACAGGGTCCACTTGTGTCCAGCTGGAGTGAGTCCAAAAGAACTTAAGTCCCCAGTCAAAACCATAGTCACCTTCAGTTTTAAAGTTGTAGTGACGTATAACCACAGCTTGTCCTTATTCACTGTTCATACATAAACCTACGAAAAATAATGCACCACAATTCTTATGTGACCCACATGGATGGGTCAAACAACACAGGACGTTCCACCAGAGAACCAGTTTTCAGAATCGTGTGAAACCAAGTGAACTTTGAGGCGTCACCATGTTTCTTTTCCTAAACATAACCCACATAACTTAAACTCTTCCAAACCTAATGACATAACTCCACATTAAACATTAAGTTGTTAGATATGATAGAAACCATTGTTTGTGCGTTTTCCCAAGAAATCCCACAAACTGTTGTATAACGATACGTTGAAAACCAACAAGCCCTGATCATAAGATTTTTCTGACCTCCTTGTGTAATAGGCCTGCATGACATCATTAATATAGGCGGTTGCCTGACTGTGTAGACCTCTGAAAGTGATCACAAGTTTTTTAAACTAGATTTTTTATTGAATGGGAAGTGGGCAGCAAAAACGAAGACAAGTGTGATGTGAGCTCTTTTTAAGGACCTGGTCAAAGGCCATATGGCAGCCCACTGGGCCACTGGTTAGTGATGCATGGATGTGAAAGACATGGCAAAACAGAGTTACAACAGAGTAATTGGACAAAATATATCAGTGTATGAGAATCTTGATTTTACCTCCAGGCACACCAGCACAACATTGTACGATGTATCTTGACTGGAAAATACAAAAGTGGATCAGACACTTAAAATGCTGGTCAAGAGTCAATGTCTGGTCAAAAGTGACACCTATATTTCTGAGGGCAGATTGAACAGATGACAAAATAAAAACACCTGAACACTTTAACAATTCAACTTTTATAAGATGTTAGAAACATATCAGCATATAAAGCATCTTCTTAAAGTAACACCACAGTAACATCATCTTCTACACTGATGATGTTACATTGAACATGAAAAACCTGCATCTTGTCTCTTTAAGTAAATAATGTGAATATTTATTGAAGCAGTTTGTTGTTTTATTCTGTTCTGCTTCTAAATTTACAAAAAAAGATCAGTTACAGACTGTGGAGTTTACATTTTCTCTAAGGTGTTTAAATTAACATAGATCCCTTTGCCAAAATAATTATCAGGACATCTAGCAAAATAAAATGGGTGTCATGGTATGAAACCTAGCTCTAAAAGAATGTTCAGGCTGCTGTAGATTCATCAAAGGTCATTTTAACTTGAACTCCACTGAATGTTATTGCTCACATTAATCCTGCCTACTTAGTTTTCCACTGTAAAATGAAGCCATCATGTATCAGAGACAAATAAGAGTTGTTTTTATCTTTTTATTTTAAATAAAATTGCCTCCCACAAATAGGAAATGTCTTCAGTATTGTCTAGTTAAGTTAAATATTTGTAGATGTTAATTAGAATAAACTTTATGTGCAAGTAATGACATGCTCTAGAGCAGTTTAAAGAAAAAATATCTTTATTTTATGAAAAATGTTGTTAGCCTCATTATGATCAGGTAAATATCAAGTCCCTGTTGGAGTGAGTCAGAGCATTTCCATAGAGAGGCACTTTGCATCAGCAGCACCATGCTCCAGTGCTCTGGGAGAGTTTATAGTCCTGAGAGTTGAACACTGGATGACTGACAGCTGTCCTTCATGACAACAGAAGCCACAGAAATCCTCTCATCAAAAACATGACTTTGATCTCCGTCCTCATCTGGACTCTCCTCTGCTGCTGCTTCACAGGTAAAGTCCAGAGAATCAAACTCCTCTCCTCTATCAACATGCGTCCCTCTGAAATGAAGCTGACAAAACCATGATGCTGCTTTATGTTTGTGTCTCTGTATCCTCAGAGTCCAGAGGTCAGGTCACAGTGACTCAGCCTGGAGCAGTGAGCTCTGCTGTGGGAGGCTCCGTCACCATCACATGTAGGACCAGTAGGGATGTTGAAGTTTGGAGCAACTACCACCTTTTAGCCTGGCACCAACAGAGAGATGGAGAAACTCCTAAACTGCTCATATACTATGCCAGCACTCGAGCATCAGGGATTCCAGGTCGTTTTACAGGCAGTGGATCAAACTCTGACTTCACTCTGACCATCAGTGGAGTCCAGACTGAAGATGCAGCAGTTTACTACTGTCAGAGTAGACATTACATCAACAGTCAGTACGTGTTCACACAGTGAAAAAGTGTCGTACAAAAACCTCCCTCAGTCAGACTGAACAGAAAGTGAACTGGCAGCTGCAGCAGAGACTGATACACTTCAGTGAGGAGACACACACACACACACACACACACACACACACACACACACACACACACACACACACACTGTGCACACACCATTCTCATTATAATCCCTTTTTCTTATTTGAATTAATTTGATTGATTTGCCAGTTAATAAATAGGAGACAAGCTCAGACAGTAAATTAGAAAAGACTTGGTCACGACCTTTGACCTCAGCTTCATATTGGATCACAGCCATCTCAACTTTGTCCAGTTACAGGAAAACATCGATACGCAGAGGAGCATTAGAAATATTCATCATAAAATGTAGTCCAAACAAAACATATGAATGAATGAATGAATGAATGACTGAATGAACTTTCTTTAATCTCTGCTTCACATAAGACTTTTCTTCCTTATGCAAATAAAACCTATAGAGCGCTTACCTAGCTATACTTTGCAACAAAAGTCATCTTAATCTTAACTTAAGACACACCAGCACAACATTGTACGATGTATCTTGACTGAAAAATACAGAGGTGGATCAGACACTTCAAATGCTGCTCAAGAGTCAATGTCTGTTCAAATGTGACACCTACCCATGTGGAGGAAGCAAAATAACATTCTCTGTGACAAAATTTCTTTATGCTTTCATACCCTATTATGTAGTGAACCACTGAAATAAATTATGCTGTCACCACTGTGTGATACACACCATGATATGCTGAGGACAGCTACAGCTGACTGACTCTGTGTGTTTGCATATGTGTCCTGCCTCTCTGCTCCCAGCTGTTAAGAGACCAGTGTTGATCAGTGGCTGTCCAGGCCTTTCAGAGCCACTGACACGCTGACAGCACAATGATGATGTCACTGATTCTACTGCTGGCCACCCTGGGGCTCCTTGTTCAGGGTGAGACTCTCTTCTGAAAACTTTGCTTCAGGATGCAACCAGGTTCACCTCAATGATGTTCTGCTGTGATGGAGAAACACTGAAACAAGCAGCATTTACCTTCTTCCATCTGTTCTCCATGTTAAAGAAATGATACTCTTCTGTCTGGATGTTGATCATCTTTCTCCAAACTGGATTTGTCTCAATAACCCTTCTGCTCTTTTTCATGTTTTCCGGATTCATCAGGAGAAATCATCCTGACTCAGTCTCCTGGATCTCAGTCTGTTGTTCCAGGACAGACTGTCTCTATCAGATGTAAAGCCAGTTCACATATGAGCACCTGCCTTCACTGGTACCTTCAGAAACCTGAAGAGTCTCCCAAACTTTTGATTTATTACGCTACAACTTGTCAGTCTGGTGTTTCAGATCGTTTCAGTGGAAGTGGATCTGGGACTGACTTCACTCTGACCATCAGTGGAGTTCAGACTGAAGATGCAGGAGTTTATTACTGTCTACAGAGTGGTTACAGCTCCCCGTTCACACAGTGATACAACGTCGTACAAAAACCTCCTCACTTGGAGAGGAACTGATCTGACTCAACAACTGCACAGACACTGAAACACTAGTTATATATTGATAGTTCTAATGACTGTTGTTGCATAAATGAGATACATACTCAAAAAAGTAAGACTGTAAGAAATATAGATTGTGTAATATTAACACAAATAATAAATACATTTATTAATATTATACTTCTCTCTAAGTTGTAAGTTAAATAAAACCAAAACAATACCAATTTTAATTCGACTTATTAGGTTAAAAATTTAAAGTTATATTTCAGTGAAACACACTGAGAGGTTTCCAACAAACTAAGACTTTTTCCAATGACACATGAAAACAGAATGTAGTACAATAAGACATTAACAGTTCCATCAGTTTCATTTTATTTAAGATTGGGTGTTTTATGTAGATTCAATGCACTTACATGTAGACTTTGAAAAATGTGACAAATGTTATTTTTTATATACTCTTTATTTTTCTCATTGATGGGGTTTTTATTTCAGACCTCGTTCGTTCTTTAATACACCTCATGGTGCAACCTGGACACATCATCAGTGATTCTCCTAGGCTCATGGGGTGTTTCGGGTCTTAATCAGACACCCTCACCCAGGCGACCCAGCCGGGGGTGATCAGTCCCCCGACTTGTGTCCAGGTAGCGCACTACGCCACGCCTCCCCCCTCCTCAACCACCAGAGCCACCGAGAAGCCTTTTCAGCCGCTTCCAAGATGTTCTTGGTGGCTCTTCGCCTGTGCAGTCCACAAATTCCAAGGAGCCCCAGGACCCTGTGCAAGGACTTGCCTGCAAAGCCCCTGCAGCCCACCTCAATAGGCTCGCAGCGGGCCTTCCACCCATTCCTCCGGCATTCAACCACAAGATCAGCATACTTTGCCCTCTTCCTCTCCTGAGCTTCCTCCATTCTGTCCTCCCAGGGGACAGTTAGCTCAAGGAGCACCACCTGCTTACTGGCTCCAGACATCAGGACCAGGTCTGGCCGGAGTGACGTCACTGCGATGATGTCCGGGAATCGCAACTGCCTCCCTAGGTCCACCAGGAGCTGCCAGTCCCTTGCTGTTGTGAGCAGGCCCCCCTGGGTCTTTTTGGAGGGTTGGGGTTTCTCCCCTGCTCGAACAAAGGCAATTGAGCTCTTGATTGGTTGTTGCCGCTTGCTGGTGTTGATGCCAGTGCAGATTGTGTCTGCTATTGCCCTCAGTACCTGGTCGTGGCGCCAACGGTACCTGCCATCTCCCAAGGCCTTTGGACAGCAGCTGAGGATGTGTTCTAATGAACCTCTTTTCTGACAAAGCGGGCATACAGGTGAGTCTATCAGGCCCCAGGTGAACAGGTTAGCAGGGCTTGGGAGGACATCATAGACCGATTTGACCAGGAACTTGAAGTGGTGTGGCTCCGCCTTCCAGAGTTCGGTCCAGGTGATCTTGCGGCCATCTATGTGCTCCCACTTGGTCCAGGCACCCTGCTTGCTCATGCCCACTACTCTGCTGAAGCGAGCCTCCTCCACCTCAGCACGAACCTCCTCCTGGATGAGCTTTCGCCTTTCCTTTCCCCTGGCTCTGCTGTAGCAAGGTTTCGGGTTGCTACCCAGCCCAGCCCGACCTGTAGCCACGGTTCCCACTAGGGTGCTGTGCCGCAGTCTCGCTTCTGCCCGCTCTACTGCATCCTGGGCACGCCACTTCCTTCCTGTTCTGACCTCCACACCTGCTGAAGAGACTTTTCCGTCAGCAGAATCCCTGTAGAGCAGGACTTCTCGGGCCCGGGAAACCTTGAACTCCTCTGCCAGACTGCTGAAGGGAAGTTGCAGCTTGGTGTTGTGCCCAAACAGTGCAATGCTGCTTAGGCTCCGCGGCAGGCCCAGCCACCTACGCAGGGATGAGCTGATCTTCCTCTCAAAACCCTCCACGATGGTCATGGGGAATTCATACATCAGCAGCAGCCAGAGGAGACGAGGAAGGATGCCATGCTGATATCCCTTCCAACTTCCCAGGAAGTCCTGACTTGTCCACAGCTGAGAGCCACGTGTTTAGGTTATCGCTGGTAGCTTGACGTGCAGCGGTATCCTTCAGATCGCTGGTGAAGAGCTTGCCCAGGCTCTTCACTGGCTTATCTGACACAGATGGAATTGTGGTATTTCCCAGACTGAAGCGGAAGCGATCGGTTACCTTGCCTTTCCTCAAGACTAAGGACCTGGACTTAGCGGCTTGAAACTCATCCTTGCCCAACTGATGAGTCGATCAAGGCCTTGAAGGAGCCATCTGCATCCAGGCACTGATGTTGTGGTTACCGTGAGATCATCCATGAATGCTCTAATCGGGGGTTGCCGGGTGCCAGATCTGGACAACGGACCTCTGCACTCTACTTCCGCCGACTTCACGAGCATGTTCATGGCCAACGAGAACAGGGACACAGAGATTGTGCAGCCTGTGATGATGCCTTTCTCCAGACGATGCCATGCTGATGTTAAATTCCCAGAGGACACTCTCAGACTAAAGTTGTTATAGTAGTCGAGGATGAGATTGCGGACCTTCTCTGGGACATGGTATCTGCTTAGGGACATTTCCACCAGCTTGTGCGGAATCGACCCGTAAGCATTGGCAAGGTCCAGCCACAGTACTGCCAAATCGCCTCTGCTCTCCCGCGCCTCACGGATCAGCTGTGTTACCACACCTGTGTGCTCGATACACCCTGGAACTCCTGGGACTCCTCCCTTCTGCACCGAGGTGTCGATATAGGTGTTCTTCAGGAGAAATCCCATGAGGCGATTGGAAATGATCTTGAAGAAGGTCTTGCACTCAACACTAAGGAGAGAGATTGTCCTGAAGTGCTCGATGTTCTTTGCATTCTCCTCCTTGGGAATCCATACTCCCTCTGCATACTTCCACTGTTGAGGTACCCTCCCTCTTTTCCAGATCACCTTGAAGATCTTCCAAAGACGCTCCAACAGGCGGGGACACTGTTTGAAGACCTTGTAAGGAACTCCACTTGGGCCTGGTGCTGATGCTGTTCGGGCAGATTTTATGACCTCCTTAACTTCCTTCAGGGTTGGTTCACTGGTGTTGAACAGGGTGCAGGGTTCTGGTGGGCATATGAGGGCTGCACAATGACCAAGGTCTTGCTCTCTCATGCTGTCACTGTAGGTGTGACTGAGGTGGCGGTTGATGTCCTCCTCCGGACATGAGAGCTGACCACTGCGCTTCTCTCCCAGCAGCTTCCTTGTAAATCCAAATGGGTTTGCAATGAAGGCACTGCGCTTGCGGGCCCTTTCCTTTCCGCTCTTCCTGTGCCACTCAGCACGTCTAAGGGTAAGTAGCCTTTTCCTTAGCACCTCCCTCAGTTCTGCCAAGGCTGCCTTATCCTCATCGCTCGCCTTCCTGTACTGGCTCCTGAGTACTCTCAGCTCTTGCCTGAGTTGGGAAATCTTGTTCTGTCGCCGGTTTGGAATTGGTGCTGCAGTTGTCGTCCTGGTGGCACGTTGTTCCTTGGTGCCAAACCTGTCTGATGCAATGCTTATTATGAACGTGCTCAATGTCTTGAGCCTCTGGTCCACATCACCCTTGGCAGTTGCTTCCAGGGCTTTATCAACATCTTCATCAAACTGTTTCCATTCTGACTCCTTGTTGGCAGCGGGCCACAATATCCGACAGTGCTCTGACGGTCTGCTTTGGGGTGTCGCCTGTGGTGCTTGGAGGTTCTGGGCACTGTGGGGTGTGTCCGGGCCTGGATCCTCCTCCGTCTCACCAGGTGCTGTACAGGGTACTGGCACTGTGCGTTGCGCCACAGGATTCCTTAGGCAGCCCATCTTGGTCTGATGTATCTTTAGACCTGTCGGGTTTTTGCAGACCTTGCCACACTTGCAGACTGCACTCGTAGTCGATTGTCCATTTGCAAGGGTCGTTACCAGAAATTCCGTCCGCTCGGGGCCTTCATTCTCCCCCCCTCTCGGGTGCCCCTGGGGGTATGTCTCTTTAGGGTTCTTCGTAGCGTTGTTTGGGTGCTCCCTTGCGAGAGCTGCAGCTTGGGATGCTACCCCTCCCTGCCCCGGACCTCAACATCTTTTTAGTTAAAATGTTTGGAGATGTATTTTATGGACTGACTATATTGTCTTGATGAAAATGAATGTTCATGAAATAGCCCAGCAAGCATTTTTTGGGTTAAAACATGTCTAATAGCCGTCTACATGAAGACCTGACGTCTAGGCTAAATCACGGCTGAATTTGGGCTGTCAGTGAACATTTGGTAGACGTCTAACCATAGCCAAAGTGTAAACGTCATCAATTATACAGCTATGTAGAGACCATGTCCAAAAAATGGAGATAAACATATTTTAATTACTGTTGACTCTCCATACGTGATTTAATATCATACCGCACGCCATCTGCAACGGCAAAAATTACATTTAATCAATTTCAAAATGAAATCGGCTAGATTTGGGTTACATGTAGCTAGAGTAAATCGGAGCTAAATATAGCCAGTACATTTAAATCACGACTATTGCTTGCTTGGAGGAATCCTCATTTTCCCCATGGTGAAGATATACCTGGGTAACTTTACATGGAATGGTTAATATTTAAAAAAAAATCAGCAACACCAGCATTAAATATTTGACATAAGAACATCATTAAACAACCATGTAATATCATCTTATGCTGATGACAATCTACAATTTGTTTCTAATCTTTAAAACTCTATTAAATCATTTAGATTTAACACATTTTAAAATAATTTCATCAAAATTACCCTGGTCCATAATAATACTGCTAAACAGAGACACTGTCAGATGAACCTCAATGACTAAGTGGATAAGTGCCATTACATGATTCAAGAGGTCGTTAATAAAACCGTCACCAGCAGTGAGACAATCTAACTGTGACATGGGTTATAATCTCGTATCTCTTAACATGCGGGAGAAGGGAACTGTCGCTATCAAAATATTCGGACATTGTTTTTTATTTGCTTATGTTTTATTATACAGCATTAACAGCATAAGCATCATGACAAGAATAAAAACATTGCTGTTTCAAGGTGAGAGCTGTTAAACTGGTCTCATGATAGAAACACAGAGAGCAGACTGAGAGCAGTAGCAGAGTAAAACCAGCAGCAGAGTCCCAGTGAGTCAGGTCAGGACTGGGAACACTGGTCTCACCTCAGTGTCTCTGCGAGTGGAGTCTGGGAGCCCTGGGTGGCCTCACAGGTCACAGAGCCCACCTTCCTCCACTGGTCTGCAGGGAGCCTCAGGGTGCTGCTCCAGCTGTAGAGGCCGTCCTTCTCCAGCACCCCAGGGCTCCTGCTCTGCTCCCAGCTGCTGCTGCTGCTGCTGCTGCTGCCGTCCACCTTCCAGGCCAGACTCCAGGCTGAGGGGAAGCCCTTGTTGGCCAGACACATGAGCGTGGCCGTCCCCTGCTGCAGCTCCTCACTGGAGGGGGGCAGCACCGTCAGGGTGGGACGGACATCACCTAGGAGACACCAATCAGCTTAGAGGACAGGGACCACACAGCTGTCAATCAACCATCAGACACTTGGACACCTTTACTGTGTGAGAGTTGATTTTCTCCTTTAAGGAGTTTCTGTCAGATGGTTTTTCTGCTCCATCAGTCACTCACTCACTCACACATTGTTTCATTTCCCTTTAAGAAGCCTCTCATGCAAATCAGCACACAGAGAATCATCATACAGAATAACCTCAAATATATCAAACTACACTGGACAGTAAAGCAGCAGATTTGGAAAAACTGTAAAAAATTTCAAATCAAATACATTAAAAAACCTGATCAATACTTTAAAGGATTTAGAGGAAACATTAATAAAGACAGAAAATGAAAGAATAACAATCAGATGTTCTTTATGTAGATTTCAGTCATTCTTTTATTAAAACAAATAAAAATCCAACATTATTTAGTACAATAAAAAAGATAACAGAATTTGCACCTTTTCAAATACTGATCTGTGTCTTCATTCTGTTCAATTTTACTTGAATAAAGTATGTTTTACTTCATTACAACAAAAGTTATCACTGTGGAGGAAAACTGAAAACAAACCTTAGAAAACATTTTTACAGTAGAATTGAAGCTTTATCTTTATCATCAAGTCATTTGAATGTCAGTTTGACAGGAGTGTGTAAAGAAATGCTTGTAAAGCTGCACTGAGTGTGTCTCCATGATAAAAGAGGAGAAATAATATCAAAAATACTAAGAGCTTTATGAACAAACAAACATTTAAAAATGCAATTTGAAACATTATTTTACAGTATGGTATTTAGTATAAACTTTTTATTAAAATCTGACTTACTTCCAAACTCCAGTCTGGTTACTCCACCAAAAGTCCACCACAGTGATACGAACTCATTGAGCAGAGAGACACGGCTCTCTGACTTTGACACACTGACACACTTTGACTACAAGTCCTCAACATGAAACTTCAGCATTAAAGTAAGAAATAAAGATTTATCTTCTAGCTTCATGTTTTATTTTCATTACAATGGACTTTTGATTTTCTCATTCAAAAGCTAACTTTGTCTTTTAATGCAAAATATGTCTAAAAACAAAATGGAAAGGCAACTACAGTTTCTTGCCTGTTAAATATATGATATAAAGAAAACATGGCTGCTGAAAAAATAAACATTTTAAACATCTGACTTACATCCAACATCCAGTCTGGTTCCTCCACCGAACATGTACCACAGGGATACAAAGTCATTGAGCGTCAAACATTGACCGTACAAAAACCTCTCACTGTAGACAGACACGGCTCTCTGACTTTGACACAAACAAACTCACCAAAAATATTCCCAGTTTACCCAGATTGTGTAATAACTGGTTTAACCATTTAGAGACTGATTTACAAACTTTGAATATAAATACAACATTTTCTATATGAATCTTCAAACATCCACAAGCAGTGTTAATTTCTTCTCCAGTAAAACAAATTCAAATAAGTGTAAAAATTCCAAAGGAAAACTGTCCTATAAATCCTGCCATTAATAATCCTGATATATATAATTATCATGAACCTGTGTTTATTGTAGATTATGATAAATGAAAATACATTTTGTCTGAATACATCCCACAGTGATGGTGATTTGTGTGGCTGTGAATTAGTGGGAATTCACAATAATATTCTGACTCATCAAACTCAAATCAAAGCTTTTGATAAAAAAAGGAAGTAACACATTCCTAATCAATAGTTTTATAAATTGAATGATCCATTGATAATCAGCATCATCAGAGTGATCCAAGTCCCTGTTGGAGTGAGTCAGAGCATTTCCATAGAGAGGCACTTTGCATCAGCAGCACCATGCTCCAGTGCTCTGGGAGAGTTTATAGTCCTGAGAGTTGAACACTGGATGACTGACAGCTGTCCTTCATGACAACAGAAGCCACAGAAATCCTCCTCATCAAAAACATGACTTTGATCTCCGTCCTCATCTGGACTCTCCTCTGCTGCTGCTTCACAGGTAAAGTCCAGAGAATCAAACTCCTCTCCTCTATCAACATGCGTCCCTCTGAAATGAAGCTGACAAAACCATGATGCTGCTTTATGTTTGTGTCTCTGTATCCTCAGAGTCCAGAGGTCAGGTCACAGTGACTCAGCCTGGAGCAGTGAGCTCTGCTGTGGGAGGCTCCGTCACCATCACATGTAGGACCAGTCAGGATGTTTATAGCTCTAACCATTTAGCCTGGTACCAACAGAGAGATGGAGAAACTCCAAAACTGCTCATTTCCCTCACCAGCACTCGAGAATCAGGGATTCCAGGTCGTTTTACAGGCAGTGGATCAAACTCTGACTTCACTCTGATCATCAGTGGAGTCCAGACTGAAGATGCAGCAGTTTACTACTGTCAGAGTTTTCATGTCATCAACAGTCAGCACGTGTTCACACAGTGAAAAAGCGTCGTACAAAAACCTCCCTCAGTTAGACTGAACAGAAACTGAGCTGAGTGCTGCAGCTGGAAGCTACTGCAGAGACTGATACACTTCACTGAGGACACACACACACACACACACACACACACACACACACACACACACACACACAAAGCAGTGGTGGCTGCTGGTGTTTCAAACAGAGGAAGCTCACTTTAAGTTTACATCATAACATCTGTCATATTGTAGCGAGGCAGTAAGGAACATTTCATTGAAGCAGTTTTTCAACCACACTCATGCCATAGAACCACAGCAAAACACACCTCAAAGATTTTCAGATGGGTTTAAACACCTGAACTGTGTACAAACGGGGAAAATGAGCTATATCGCTTATGGAAATAAGGAACTCCAGATGGCACTCTGTCAGAAGACACTCGCAAATATTCGCATGGGACTCAGCTCGAGATGTGAAGCACTGTCAATCACAAAGGGGTTCAGCCTCGTAGACAATTCCTCCAATCATCATGCATACACCGAGCATCCTCTCCTCCATACCGTTCCAATAGGACCCCGGGAAGCTGAGCCTCCCTGAAGTGACGATTTTGTCGCATTTATCCAATGACTGTCTCACTTTACTGCATGAAAAAAACCTGCTCAGCGCTGTGTCATAGAAATGCATGAATCATCCGCGTCAGCTGTGCTAACCCGTATGACAGGGAGGTCGCGTTTGAAAACTGGTGATGTTAAACACATCCTAGCGCACGTTTAATGCAATATAAATTCTTATTTTAATGTAGATTCAATAGTCCATATTTGACCATTTCCTCTATGAAATTTTAGGGAAAGTTCAGCCTCCCTTGTTGTCTCAGAGCAATCGCCCCTGACACAAACTGTGCACACGCAATTCTAATTATAATCTCTTTTTCTTATTTGATTGATTTGGTAGTCAATAAAGAGGAAACAAGCTCAGACAGTAAATTAGAAAAGACTTGGTCACGACCTTTGACCTCATACTGGATTGCAGCCATCTCAAATTTGTCCAGTTACAAGAAAACATCGACACACAGAGCAGCATCAGAAATATTCATAATAAAATGTAGTCCAAACAGAACTTGTGAATGAATGAATTAACTTTCGTTAATCTCTGCTTAACATAGTTTGGAGCAACAACCCAATGCTGCAGGGATGCAGACACTACTTGTGAGCTGTTTGGTATATGCATTTATTTTTCTATTTCCATTCAGTAATATGTAATGCAGAAATACACCTTGATTAAACATATGCTGTAGATTAGAATATGAGTGCTAGTGTGACCCAATAAACTGCAGAGCATTGCAAAGTTAAGCAAATCATCATTTACTGAAAAAAAGATAATTGAAATCACTTTCTAGACTCCAAACATTATTATCAAACGAAGTATTCAGTCTCATTAACGTCTAATTATGTTAAGCCACGCAATGTTAAGCACATTGTTTCAGTCACAAAATATAATAGGCTATAGCTCTAACATTTATCGTGGCCAAAAAACAAAAATAAACAGTTCTTTATCGTATAGCCTATTTTATACAAAATGAATATTCACAGCCAATATAAGAAAACTTAAACGTGACAGTTGAGTGTATTATTTGTGTTTCCTTTTGCGCAGGTGGAACTTGCCCGCCGTGTGCACCGTTCCTCCCTGTCTGGTCCCTGGCTGTTGGTCACAGATTTTTTCCCATATAGCATTCCTTTGTGAGACAGTCAGGTTTCTTTGCTGTAGCTCATTTAAGTGTTTATTGGCCTCATCTAGCAACACCTCTAATTCCATAGGGTTGAATTTCACTTTGCGCTTTCTTTCCAAACTCGCTATGCTGCAAACCATAAAACAAGCAAAACCCTCATTTAAATAGGGTGTCTCCAACACGTTTGCACCTCTTGTCTTTTACGCAATCACTGTTAATAAATCACCCGAAAACCACGGTTCAGCCTCACACGCAAAATTCTAGGTAATTCTAGGTCCAGCTAATCTACGATAACCATGTTATTAATTTCAAAGCGTGCATACAGAAACAGTAATGTGTGTTCAGTTATTGTGTTTATGGTCTTTACAAGCACCAGATTAGTCTAAATGGTGCTATAGTGACATGAAAAATGTGAGATATTCATACACACACACACACACACACACATATATGTGTATATATATATATATATATATATATATATATATATATATGTAGCTAAACTCTGCTAGTTTTCTACACGGAAGGATTTGTGTATTTGTGACCACTGGTTAGTGATGCATGGATGTGAAAGACATGGCAAAACAGAGTAAATGGACAAAATATATCAGTGTATGAGAATCTTGATTTTACCTCCAGGCACACCAGCACAACATTGTACGATGCATCTTGACTGGAAAATACAGGAGTGGATCAGACACTTAAAATGCTGGTCAAGAGTCAATGTCTGGTCAAAAGTGACACCTATATTTCTGAGGGCAGATTGAACAGATGACAAAATGAAAACACCTGAACACTTTAACAATTCAACTTTTATAAGATGTTAGAAACATACCAGCATATAAAGCATCTTCTTAAAGTAACACCACAGTAACATTATCTTCTACACTGATGATATTACACTGAACATGAAAAAACCTGCGTCTTGTCTCTTCAAGTAAATAATGTGAATATTTATTGAAGCAGTTTTTTGTTTATTCTGTTCTGCTTTTAAATTTACAAAAAAAAGATCAATGACAGACTGTGAAGTTTACATTTTCTCTAAGGTGTTTAAATTCCGTAGATACCTTTGCCAAAATAATTAACAGGACATCTAGCAAAATAAAATGGGTGTCATGGTATGAAACCTTTTCTGTCACACCCTCTTAAGAGTGCAGTGAATATTTTTTTGTTCATTATTTTCTCTTTCACACCTGTAAAACAAAGACCCCACTATAAATATTATAACAATTTTATGAACAGAATCAACTGTATTAACGTGGAGGAAGCCAAATGAATGAAATTATACCATCCTTTCATACCCTATTATGTTAAGAAACATTGATATTACCAATGCTGTCACCACTGTGCAGGGCAGGAATTTCATGAGGGCCGCAAGGGCCATGGCTCTTATGCCCTCCTCATTTGGCCCTTGAAAAAAATATCTGCCCTAAGGCCACAGTGGTCTTGATGCCCCGCCCGCACTGCCCCAGGTGATTTTGTGGTTTTCTGTGCCTCTTTCCTGTCAACATGGCTTTGACACCTGCGTCTTTTGAGAAAAAAAATGCGATGACATTCTGGAGTCTTATTGAGCAAATCAAATGAGACGGTGCCTGGCATGAACAGGCTGTAACGACAGTTTGACACCAGTCTATCCCCATCCAACCAGGAGGCTTCATCAAACGCCCGAGCAGGGATCGGTACCGAGACCCGGTATTAAACAACCCAAGGCAAGTTTAATCAACACCGTAATAACAGTAAGCTCCGCTATTATCGGCATTACTTTTTAAAGTTTCGGTCTCATGTATCATCACTCTGCAGCAGTGGGGCCGCAGTGCAGATGAAGAGAATATAATTCCAAGATTACTCTAGTTAACGACAGCTACACTGGTTACTGTGAGTAAGTGCAATAAAACCTCTGCCAGCCAAGCCAATACTTTATCAATACATGTGATCAGCATGTAGAAAGCCATATTTCAATCTGCTCTGTTTGCAGTCTCTCATTCACCGCTAATATGATTTATGATTGCGGTCGACACAAGCACATCACGCTTGCGGTGCTAACAGCAAAGACAATCTAAAATGAAAGCCGTCTGTATGTAGGCTAACACTTTATCTGAACATGTACCTGAGGCAGCCGATGCCGACAGTGAGTGTCCTCAGTAGAGGAGGGACAGAGAGCAGGTTGAATGACTGATACTGATGTTTGTCTTCATGCTGAGATAACGTGACTTTCTTCACTCAGTATTGTGATGTCAGGAGGAATATTTATATTACAGTGAGATATTATTGAGTTTTAAATAGTGACTTTGTTGTTGTAAACATGACTGTTGCTGCCATGGACTGTATAAAACTTTATCCTGTGTAACTGCCCTATAAGGAAAGCATCAGGAGGTGAGTTTAAATAGTAGCCTAATTGAATAGCTCTGCTGTAGTTTATTTGTTTGTTAGCTGTCTAACAACACATCAAAAATAATTCTAAGCCAGTCTTGTTCAGTGAATCAGTTCATCATGTACACTCAAAAATATTTAGGCCTAATATTTAAGATTGTTTGCTTATAAATACACAAACCTGGTTGTTCCACATTTAAAACACATTGGGTTTATTAGTGCTATTAAAGAAATCACATTATTACTTATTATACTCATTATTATTATTACTTGAGCTTGTTTTATTTTTGTTGTTAGTCCTTAAATTCATTATGAACATGGACTTAAAATCATTGTTTTATTTTATGGCCTTGCTGCCCTGGCTTTTGGCCTTTGCGCCCTTAAAAAATTGACAACATGAACGGCCAAGTGGCCTTGCCCCTAAAATGACAAAATTCCAGGCCTGCCACTGTGTGATAAACACCATGATATGCTGAGGACAGCTACAGCTGACTGACTCTGTGTGTTTGCATATGTGTCCTGCCTCTCTGCTCCCAGCTGTTAAGAGACCAGTGTTGATCAGTGGCTGTCCAGGCCTTTCAGAGCCACTGACACGCTGACAGCACAATGATGATGTCACTGATTCTACTGCTGGCCACCCTGGGGCTCCTTGTTCAGGGTGAGACTCTCTTCTGAAAACTTTGCTTCAGGATGCAACCAGGTTCACCTCAATGATGTTCTGCTGTGATGGAGAAACACTGAAACAAGCAGCATTTACCTTCTTCCATCTGTTCTCCATGTTAAAGAAATGATACTCTTCTGTCTGGATGTTGATCATCTTTCTCCAAACTGGATTTGTCTCAATAACCCTTCTGCTCTTTTTCATGTTTTCCAGATTCATCAGGAGAAATCATCCTGACTCAGTCTCCTGGATCTCAGTCTGTTGTTCCAGGACAGACTGTCTCTATCAGATGTAAAAGCAGTTCAGGCGTGAGCAATGAGGTAAATTGGTATCTTAAGAAACCTGGAGCAGCTCCTGAACTTCTCATTTATTTTGCTGCAACTCGTCAGTCTGGAGTTTCAGATCGTTTTAGTGGGACTCAGTCTGGAACTGACTTCACTCTGATCATCAGTGGAGTTCAGACTGAAGATGCAGGAGTTTATTACTGTCAGCAAGACTACAGCTTCCCGTTCACACAGTGATACAGTGTCGTACAAATACCTCCCTCAACTAGAGAGGAACTGATCTGACTCAACAGCTGCACAGAAGCTAGAGACACTTTTGAGGTTTGACCTGCACTGAAGTCCATATACAGTAGTAGAATAATGTCAGAAAATAGTACTTACACTGTAAAAAGATGATAGTATTTCTCTTTTACTATTCTCCAAATATAATATAAAAATCAGTTTGTTTACATGAAAGTTGTTTAGTTGTCAACAGTCCTATACTTGTTTTTAATGACCACGTGTTCATAGGAAAAAACATTACTTATGTTATATTTTTGAGATTACACTGCTGACACTCATATTATGATGATATAATATGCTGATGATACCCTACTTCATATTCTGAATGCAATTTATCCTTCTCAGAATTTGTAGTTTACTCAGATTCATTAAACTTTCTGCAGAAACAAAAGCTTTAAGGAATCTGGAATAAAGACTGAATTTACTTCTACAATGTGTGGGTCATATTTCGATAGCGATTACCAGATGAATATTTAGTTACTATCATGTTAATGTTGTGGCATTGTATTCAATCATTGTTTAAAGACACTTCCAAGCAATATTTACATCTTAAACTCAGCTGAGATAAATCCTTTTGTATTTTAGGGGACCATTTAGACAGCAAGTCTGTTCTTGAACAAGAACACATGAAAACCATTGATTTGACGAAAAGTTCTTTATCATTTTGATATAATAAGTTACAACATACAGCAAAACTTTATCAATGAAATATATTATGATAAGCCCCTTTTCCACCAATATTTCCAGGAACTTTTATTACCAGGAATTTATTTACCTGGATAAAATAATTCTTGGTAATCTGTATGGTTTGCATTTCCACCGCACCTCAAAGTTCCGGACAATGTATTTAAATTAGTGTGATGACGTAGATGATTGAGCATGTGCCCTGTAATTGGCTTCTCCAGCTTGGCTGGTTACATGCTGGTAGAGAGTTGGGGCTGTTTGTTTAAAAGTATTTTACGATAAGTGTCAAACTATGTTAGTCTACATACAGACAGCTGTCATTTGAGTTTATAACTAACAATTCACTATCAGCCAAACTAGCGTACTGTCCTTGTGTAAGACTTAGTGTCGGTGGATGAGAGACTGTGGACGGAGCATATTGAATATCGCTGTCTACATGTTTACATGTTGATGCTCGCTGAACACATGTATCGATAAAGTATTGGCTGCTTACTCTCTAAGGGTTAATGTCACTTACAGTAACGAGTGTAGCTGCCGTCAGCTCAAGTCATTTTCAAGTTATCTTCACTTTGTTTCCACCGCGGCCGCTCAGCTGTTCACCGGTTACTGTGTCGCGTCAGTGTGTGTGTGTGTGGAGGAGATCAGCACCGGCCCAAAAGAATCAATACTGTTAGCGCTGATCAATGCTATGGTCTTTAATAATTTAGCTCCAGGTCTAATTTAGTACCAGGTTTCGGTACCCATCCTTAATCAAAACAGAAACGAAGTGGAGATTGTAGAAATTATATACTGTTTGCAGAGGCTGCAAGTGTGTGCTCCACCAATCAGTGTTCTTCGGCAAACAGTCCCGCCCCTCAAGAATTCCGGGTAATCTGAAAAGTCCTTCCCTCCTACTAGGTACTTTTTCCATGATAAAGTTGGGGTTGAGCTAAAAAAAATTTTACCCTGTTAATTTTAGTGGAAATGTGTGGAGGTTTTTCAAAATTCTGGGTGATTGATAAAAGTTCCTGCAGTGGAAAAGGGGCTATAGTGTGGGTGACAGCAAAAAGAAAATAGAAAGACTGAATTGCAGAGTGCAGACTGAGAGCAGTATCAGAGTAAAACCAGCAGCAGAGTCCCAGTGAGTCAGGTCAGGACTGGGAACACTGGTCTCTCCTCAGTGTCTCTGAGAGTGGAGTCTGGGAGCCCTGGGTGGCCTCACAGGTCACAGAGCCCACCTTCCTCCACTGGTCTGCAGGGAGCCTCAGGGTGCTGCTCTTGCTGCTGCTGGAGGGGGGCAACACGACCCACTACAGGCAGAGAGATTAATAAAAAAAAAGTTTTAATGAGATAAACTACACTCTGTCTTTTTGGTTGTAGCAGAAGTGGCTGGGTCATTATCAAAATACGGTGATTTTCCAAGTCAAAAAAGTAAAAAATTTTAATTCAGTTTTCATAAATTTAATTTAATGGGAAGTATTTATTAGCATGTTGACCATGTTACCAACTATAATGGACAACTAGAACATTTGTCTTTTTTAAAAAAAAATGTATGTTATTTATAAGACGTATTTAGTTTTCTGTCATTGGTGTTACCACACTTTAGGTTATAATTCCAAGATTCATGAATGCAATAAAATGAATCAAAAGGCACATATCACAACATCTGGAAACTGTTGAAAAAACTCCATGAAATAAAACAGTAATTTTTGGAATTAATTTCTAAATATTTAACATTATTACTCAATTTCAGTGATAATGTTTGATTTGAGTATATGTGTACTTTTGATAAAAGACAAATTATGCTGATAAAATTACTGAAATTTACTATGGATGAAGTCAAATAATAATATATTTGGATAAAAGTTAAATTGCAATGACATAAGTAATAATAATATCTTAAATGATGTCTAATGTTATATTACCTTCAAATTTTCTTGTAGTAACACCAATGACGCAAATGTAACACCAATGACTTTACACTGTATGACAAATGATTTCTATTCATAATGAATAGAAATCATTTGCAACATTTTACCTGACTGATATAGACTGTAATTCTCTCAAAAATTCTTAGCCTAAATATTTGGCTAACCTTGATGTTGTGGCAACTTCATCCAGGCTCACATGTGGGGTCAACACTGCCTCTCTTCTCTGACTCTGTCTGTGCCTTGCCTGGTTCACTCTCCACTGCTTCTGCTGAACTCTCTTTTCTCTCTCACTTAAATCTCTTATTCTTTTCCCCTTTCCTGTTTCTACGTCATGTAAATAAGTTTCTTTTCTCTTTTGTAGATAAATAGCTCTACATGCAGCATCGGCACTTATTTTTGCCATAGCCTCCCTGTAAAATAGATTAGCACATTCATAATTCTGCATAAATTATGAAAATAATCAAAATAACTGTTTAATTTTGTATTAAATGTATATTTATATGTCTATTTAGTTGAGATAAAACATGCTATTGATACACATAGGCCTATAGTCATTGGTGTTACAGGCAAGGGCGGTAACACCAATGACAGTAACACCAATGACAAATATCTATAACAGGCCAATTACACAAAATGGTGTCCAAGCTAGCTCAAAGCTAGCATGAGTCAGCATTTTAAAATCTATAAATTATACTCATGAACCTGTTTTTTTTCCATAAAAATTTTTCATTCTAGCGCAAATCAAAGTAACACCAATGACACAACAAAAAGAACCACGTCGAAAAACGACATTTTAATTGAAAATATCTTACTTTTACTCAGTAAAGAGACACTCACCATCAGAGGTTGCGCGAGACTTTTTCGTTGTATGTCATTTTGACTGACAGGGTCATAAAAATCCTGTCATAATCTATTTTTACCCGTCACTTTAATTTTTAAAAATGATAATAATGCCATATTCAATAGCATTTAATTTTCATTTATTTTTAATTAATATTCAGTCCGAACAAGCTTAACAGAGAATCCACACCGTGCCATCACACATCAAGCAGATGAATATGTAACTTTTTTCCATCCTCCCTCCTCAGCCAGGAGAACTCCTGCTCCCACTGAACTCTGTACTCCCTCCTCTGTACTCCCTCCTGACCTGAGTTTGTCCTTCATCCTCCACTGCATCAGTCCCTCTTTTTTCACCTCTTTTATCAACACCATCATCGTTATTGGGCTTTTTGAAGAAACTCCGGACACTCAGCTGCTGTGACATTTTTCTGAGTGAAGCCAACGAGGTCATGCATCAAGAGAGACAATAGCTAATTAATATGCTCACTCGCCACCAAGTGGTCAGGGGTATGAATTGCAATCTGTCAAAATGACAGATGGCCTTCAGATTTTTCCGTCACCGTTGTAAAAAACCGGTCAACGACGGAAAATATTCGGTTAACGCGACCCCTGCTCACCATGTACTGACTTAAATGGCTCTTCTTCTTCTTCTTCTTCTTCTTCTTTCTGACCTTGGGAGTTCTCTTACATATTCTTGACCTTTCAAAATAATGGTCTGTGATACCAGTAACACCAATGACATCCAATCAAAGGACAGATATTCCTTTAAAAATATTTTTATTATTAAATAGCCAATTTAATTTTAATTTTATTCATATATTAAGAACAGTGTTTGTCCATAATTTACCAATTATTATTTTTTTAAACAAAAAAGAGGAAATATTTTTACACTGTCCAATAGCGTTGACTCATGGCAGTGGGACAAGTGTTTTTTTAGATACAAAGGAAATTAAAACTGAAATAAAAAAAAATAAAACTGCAAATATATAAACTGAAATTATCATCATCATTTAAAATGGTATTGAATTACATAATTTTGGTTTAATGTGGATGATTTTTTAAAATTTTCAAGCATATGTGTGTCTGGAAAATGCAGGGACATGTTTTTCACCGTGTTTTGAGAATGACCCGGCTACTAATTCTGCTGGTCTCCCTCAGACTGGATGAAACTGGTCTTTAATGTTTCAGTTCCCTCTTTGAGCTCAGTAACCATGGCAACAGACAGGCACCACTGCTGAACCATGACAGCAGGTTATAGTACTAATAAAAACACTTCTCCTCCAGTGTATATCTTTCGGTCCATAAATTCTACCAAACACAAATGGTTATCATTCACTCCTCTGTATAATTTAATATGAACAAAAACATAAAAAAATTCAAAAATCGATTTGTGTAAATATGTCCCACAATGATGTTCACTTGTTTGTTAATGAACAAGGAGGAATTTTCAAAATATTTGTCCATCAAACTCAAACCAAAATCGCATTTTCATAAGCACTGATACATTCCTAATCAATACTCTGGTAAAGTGATTGATCCATTGATAATCAGCATCATCAGAGTGATCCAAGTCCCTGTTGGAGTGAGTCAGAGCATTTCCATAGAGAGGCACTTTGCATCAGCAGCACCATGCTCCAGTGCTCTGGGAGAGTTTATAGTCCTGAGAGTTGAACACTGGATGACTGACAGCTGTCCTTCATGACAACAGAAGCCACAGAAATCCTCCTCATCAAAAACATGACTTTGATCTCCGTCCTCATCTGGACTCTCCTCTGCTGCTGCTTCACAGGTAAAGTCCAGAGAATCAAACTCCTCTCCTCTATCAACATGCGTCCCTCTGAAATGAAGCTGACAAAACCATGACGCTGCTTTATGTTTGTGTCTCTGTATCCTCAGAGTCCAGAGGTCAGGTCACAGTGACTCAGCCTGGAGCAGTGAGCTCTGCTGTGGGAGGCTCCGTCACCATCACATGTAGGACCAGTAGGGATGTTAACCTTTGGAGCAACAACCACCTTTTAGCCTGGTACCAACAGAGAGATGGAGAAACTCCTAAACTGCTCATTTACTCTGCCAGCACTCGAGAATCAGGGATTCCAGGTCGTTTTACAGGCAGTGGATCAAACTCTGACTTCACTCTGACCATCAGTGGAGTCCAGACTGAAGATGCAGCAGTTTACTACTGTCAGGGTGCACATTACATCAACAGTCAGTGGTTGTTCACACAGTGAAAAAGTGTCGTACAAAAACCTCCCTCAGTCAGGCTGAACAGAAACTGAGCTGACTGCTGCAGCTGGAAGCTATTGCAGAGACTGATACACTTCACTGAGGACACACTGTTATGACCCAGGCCTAGGGGCACCTGGGCCACACATGATAAAGTGCCCCCGCTCTTCCCACTCCCAAGAAGATCAGCCAACTTCCATGTCAAAAGTTCAAAGTAGCAGCTTTATTTTTTTAAACCTTCAGAGAGGAGCAATGCCAAAAATAACAAACAAAACAACTAAAGCCAGATCCCTACTTTACCTGTCAGTAAATAAATGTAGAAACAAAAGACAATTGAACTAACCTACCTCCTAACTGAAATAAACAGGAGAAAAAGGGATTAACAAAAATGGCTTCTCCCTCCTACCTTAAGGCTGCTACTGAGTTGATATAATATTAATATTTACAACTTACAACAAGCCGTTCTAATTACAAAGGTCAAAAAGTAGATTGAACACACAACTAAAGGCAGTCGCTCTACATTCAAAATGCTACTGCAGCACACACAAGAATTACAAAGAATACCAGCTGCTGTCATGTTGGGAATGGGGAGAGTGAGAGGCCGGAGGCCGGCGTCAGTCAGGTTTAAAACTGAGCAGTCAGCCAATCAGCAGCAGCAGCCCGATCACATGGTTGATTGAGAAATCACACCTCCTGCAGCTCATCGCACACACACACACAGACAGGCTGATTGCTACTGCAGAAAAAGGGGAGGAGAGAGAGAGCTGTCAGTACAGGCAACATAAACAATCAAATAAATGACCACAGTCATAACACACACACTCACGCACACACACACACACACACACACACACACACACAGTCCATTGCACTCAAAGCATCACAGAGGTGTATAATTTTTTGAACAAAAGAACAAACATGTACGCTAATGTTTGTTCATGAGGAGTGAGCAGATGTCGGGGCCAATCATTTGGCTTTCAGTTAAAGGCTAAGTTCGGTTTTTTGACATCTGGGCCTTATTTTTAGGAATAAATACGCTCGTAGACTCACCCAGACGATTTTGGTGGAGCTCGGAGCCGTTTTCGAGCAATTTAGATCCATCCGACGGCGTCTTCTCTCATGCCATAGAAGCGGACGGGGCCAGACATCGAAGCCCCTAAATTAGACATTATCTGCTGCGAAACTCGCTCATTTCACCTACATTTTATAAATGAATGGCCAGTGTTATCACCATGTCCGCTCAACGTCCTTGTTATGGTCATCCGGGGCTTTACAACGATGGGTCACTTTTGGTGACGTCATAGACGTGCGCCGCAGGAGCGCAGCTGAGTTCCGCCGGCGCTAGGCTAGGCTATACAGCTACACACAGCTATTCTTGTGCAACATGACGGAATATTTATCCGATGTAAACGTGTCTGATGACGACTCCGAGTATGATGGATGCCCGTATCGTTTTGAGCCAGAATACACCGACAAGGAGCTATTTGAAAGGAGGATGCAGAGGGAAAGAGCCTTACAGCTGGCCAGAGAACAAGCGACCACTGCACGTCCATGAATGGGGGCTAACTGGTGTTGTTGTTGTGGACACTGCACGCCACAGACAACAGAAGAGAGCTTTTGCTGCTCAGAGTGGGACTTGAGACCAGAGGAAACACGTGTTGATGCCCCCCAAAATACGTGTCTCACTACACTGGAAGATTTTTCTGCCATGACAAACCGGGCTGTGGTAGAGACTTTTTTATGTCCCGAGAGTCAACTTGCAGACGCAGCCGAAGCCAGCAGGACCGAACGGACAACTTTCGATAGAGTAAGTAGCCCATACAAATGCAAAAAGGGTATATTTTCTATGAGTGTTTACTTTATAAATAAATAACGGTCGAAACAACTGACAATTAGTTTTGGAGAAAGCATATGACTACTTGTAAGTGTGCGCTAACAATGCAGACCCGTGATGATTGCAGCTCGAGTCACAATTTATTGTCTGCAGAGAATAACCATATCATATGCATTGCGAGTTAGTTTTTCAAAAACTAGCATGGACTAGAGTAAATTATTGCGTTACAGTGCAGTATTCTTTTGCAGGAATGTATTTTAGAAGGCTACTCCTGCTCAGACATAGGTCGTGAAGATAGCTATTCATTTTATACAAGGAGCTTTATACGCTGGCCGACGTGCACTGGTTATCGACCAATATTATTACATCTTCAAAAGAAATGCATTACCTCCGCTGCGTCTGTTTTGCCCTCTGAAACAAGCGGGATGGCATTCCTCCTGAGGTACTGACGCTGAGCTTCCTGGCCTTTTATCTTTGTCGTCTTCGTAATGAAGTCTTCTGGAGCAAAGTGAGCGCTGCAGACCCGGTGACTGACCCTCCTCAGTTCTTCCATAGCAATATTCGGGTCCATTTTCAGGACAACAAGCCAGATCTTTAGTAACTCCGGGTTTTTCAAAGGAAGCCTGTGGAATGTGAACTTTGTCCACCTAGTCATTTTGTTTGGACAAAGTGGAAAAACGCAATGACGAACCATGTTTGTACCCGTGTAGCTCTTAGCCTAGCCTAGCGCCGGCTGGACTGCGCTCCTGCGGCGCATGTCTATGACGTCACCAAAAGTGACCCATCCTTGTAAAGCCCCGGATGACCATAACAAGGAAGTTGAGCTGACATGGTGATAACACTGGCCATTCATTTATAAAATGTAGGTGAAGTGAGCGAGTTTCGCAGCAGATAATGTCTAATTTAGGGGCTTCGATGTCTGGCCCCGTCCGCTTCTATGGCATGAGAGAAGACGCCGTCGGATGGATCTAAATTGCTCGAAAACGGCTCCGAGCTCCACCAAAATCGTCTGGGTGAGTCTACGAGCGTATTTATTCCTAAAAATAAGGCCCAGATGTCAAAAAACCGAACTTAGCCTTTAAGAGACACTGTTGCATTAAGCAAAATTTAGGAACTTCAGAGGGTTAAGAAAAAAAAGATGTCTCATTATTCATTTTCATGACCTCAAAGATCATTTCTTTGATCCTTTTAGTTTAAAGACAGGATTTTACAACTCTGGAAGGTTGTCACATGGGTTAGAAGGTAACTGCAGGAATACACCTTTGATATTCGGCTACAATGTAAGCTACGAGGCTGCGTACACCTCTATGATTACTGGATGAGCTCACATTGCAATGTGTTGAGAGTTGAAGGGTTTTTCAGGCAATGCTGTCAGTCTGAACACAGCCTTGGAGCAACCTGCCTCCCCACCAGTTTCATCGAACTTGGATTGGGAAGAAAAACATAATTCTTCATTGAACCTGTCAGTGCAAAATCATTTTCACAGCTGCTTAACTCACAAAGGGCTTTCTACTGATGGATTCTTCTACAAAGGGCTTGTTTGAGCCATCCAGAGAGTGGAGACTGCAATGTTTGTGACTTTCTGCTCCTCTGACTCCATTAAAAAAATGTAGTAAATTGGAAAGACTGAACCAATTTCATTACTGCTTCTGTCTCGCTTAAGCTTGCCTAATAGCGACACGAGAACAGCCCTGCATGGAGAGTATGTGCAGCTTGGATGTGATAAGCAAAATGTGATTTATATGTGGTTTGCATACTTCCAAAAAAGTCCACTTGACTCCTGTGTCCTTTTCCATTCTGGGTTTGTGTCAAAAGTGGACACAAAAAGCTTCTCTTGGCTCAGAGTTTTACAAACAACATGGTTTGAGAGATCCATGGAAGTGCTACCTGACTTTAGGACCCCACTGAGTCTTGTATATTCACTACAAGATTAAACTTTCCCCCAATTTCCTCAAAACTCTGATGGTAGGTGTTCCTTCCTCCTCCACTTCAGTCCAACCCTGACTCCTGTCAGGAGTTCAGTAAGGACCCAAATGCAGAGCAAGAGGCAAGTCTGAGGTTTAACAAAGCGCGAGCTTTACTTAAGCTGATAAAAAAAAATCCAGAACAGGCAGGTGACAGAAAGTCCAAATGACAGAAGAACCAAATCTAATTGAAAACAACAGGCAGGAAACAGAACACAGGGATGAGCACAGACGACCTGACAAGGAAGAAAGGGAAACATACATGTGTGTGTGTGTATATATACACACAGAAAAGTAATCACAAGAATGAGACACAGCTGGAGTGGGTGGGCACAGCCACATGGAGGGAAATGGGGATTGGCTAACAACAAGAGTGTGGAGGGGAACACAAGGGTGGAGCAAACAAGCTTAACCCCAGATTCATATGAATAGTAAAGGTGTAGCTGTTGCTATTTCAGTGTGTTTTCAGTTCATGAAGTTAACTGTCATATTTTTGTTGCCCTACAAAAGTCACATTTTCAAGCTGGTCATATTGGTTTGTTTAGAAGCCGTTTCTTTCCACATGAAAAGTGGAGGTTGAAGAGGGTGAAAGTAATTTAACAAATCCTCCCTTCCTTGGGAACCAAAGTAAAGACAGGAGCAGCCGAGAATATAACAGAAAAAAATAATAAAGAAAGAAAGAAAAATCACTCTGAAAACAAAGACAAGAACAGCAGGATTTGTGCACCAGTCAGTCCTAAAACTAAATATGGAGCATAATCACAGATGCATGTTAACAGGGTCTTGATTGTTGTTAAATGTGTGTGTCTTTGTTTCCTGTCTTAAATGTTTGTCCTTTTTATGTTGCAAATGGAGGTGCTGTGAGGCAAGGAAAATTTTAGACTTCATTTGCCATTTAAAGTATGATCATCATCATCATCGCTGGTGCAGAGTTCAGTTAGTTATGTTGTGAGGCTGTCGTGAGGGTGAGACACATTTGCCATATGATTCATCCCTGTTCATTGTGTGCGTCATTTTAAAAGTGACGCTAATTTATTATTAAGTGTAATGCAGCAGTGTCACCTCTCACTGGACTCACATAACCCAATGTGTAGCATGTTCAGTTGTTTACTGGCAAAAAACATTCATAAAGGGGCTGATCGATTTTTATATGCAAATGGGGCTGGTCCAAAACAGGGGGTGGTTCCCGAATTTTTTTTGAGCACCGGGGGGGGGGGGGGGGGGGGGGGGGGGGGTATGGTTTTTATATTGGCTTCAGGGGGGGTCATGCAACTTTAATTTGTTAAGTTTTGTATGATTTTTTGTTTGTTTTCCATTCGTATTTTACTCAGAGGTTTTGGTTTATACTCCGCTATAAAGTTACCCTGCATGGTCCACAATGGTATTTCCCACTTGCGCACACGTCACTTTCAATGCACACGTCACTGACCGGAAAACCCAATAGAGTAGCAGAAGAAGACGACCGCGGAACACATACAATTCAAGCATAATGGCTGCTGTGAGGAAATCAGTGTATGAAAGGAAAGTTTCCTTCATGCTAATTTGAGAGTGTCTTTGCAGACCTTAAAAGCGGATGAGACACTGGACAAATTTAATTTTATTACAGAGTCGACAAAGAATATAAAGGGCCGTCCACACCAAGAACTATAACTATAAATATAACTATAAAAATACAGATTTAAAAATCGTTCTAAACTCAAGTGTTTGGCAGCGTCCACACTACAACTATAACGACAACGATAGTGGTGGACTATATCGTTTGGATCACTTTCAGAGCGATTTGATGAACGATAGAAACACTGACAGCCAATCAAAATCCATCCGAAATGACAGGTCGAGACGTTCATCACATCACGTATACCCACTAAGAAAGCTCCAGGATTTCCATACACCCACTTAAACATGTGCAAAGATCCGTAACAATATAGTTTTGTGACAGAATCTTAACTTCAGTGATTTTGTTTTGCAAATACCGGGTAAATAACTGCAATAAAATACATTTTGCAGGGGAATGCGTCTCCTCTTTTCCCCTCCATTCATAAAATTCAGGAGCCAGGATGAAGTTACTGAGGGGGGCAAATCTTTATTACGCAACATAGGCTCACACAGTGACTTATAAAGAGCGCGCAGCTGTGCGTAATTGTCGAGCGTAATGACAGCTCGTCGCCGGTGAAACACAATAAACTGCACGTCTCCATTCATGTTTGTCTCATGACAGATGGAGCTGACAGACAGACAGACAGGTGGAGCAAGCGGCAAATTGGTTTTCTTTTTCTGTCTCGCAACATACAGCAATAACAGGTCATCAATATCCATTTTATCCATCACCATGCTCCCCTGCCGACCGCACCGAGCAGTGTGTGTTTGGCGTAACCTAGCAACACGACAATATCGTTCATTGGTGTGGATGCTGCCATTGTTATCGTTATAGTTAACGTTACACTTATCTTTCTTGGTGTGGACGGCCCTTAACCATGTGCATTCTCCTTCCTGTGTTTTCGTTGTGTAGAGGCGGGCCATAAATCAACTAACCAATCACGACATGATTCTTCTAAAAAACTGTCATTTTCGACCAATCCTAATAACCCTCTGTTTCACAGTTTCACAGCGCGTACATCTCTGTGCAGTAGCGAGTGAGGGGGCGTGTATTTGAAGAAGTGTTGTCAGCCTGGCAACAGCGGGCCATTGGCTGCATTGTATTTATTGCCAGCACATGGCCTGCCAGCCCTGGCTTCTTATTGGCCCGGATGGCAGCCATACAGGCCAATAAGGAGCCAGGCCATCTGGAAATCGACAGACTAAACAGATGGGCCAGTCCGTGAGTGGTTGTGAGCATTTTTTCTTGTGCTGTAGTGTGTCTGTGTCACTCTGCAGTTGCACCTCCAAAACACTACTCGGCGGCGGAGGTTTCTGTGAAGTGCTGTTAAGTTTAGCTGATTCAAAACACACCCAAAACACACATTAAATATGGCTTAATGGAGACAATTTCAAACCCAAGTACACAAATTGGCTTCACTATAACTCGCAGCACTCACAGACAAACACTTGTGTTCATCTGGACACATTTTCCCCTCAATACAACATGCTAATGTTATTAGCACAAGCCTACAGCATTTTACATTGTATAAATTAGCCTAGCTACTCTCAATCTTTACGTCTTAATGTAAAACCACGGACAACAGCGACATTTAAAATAGGTAACGGCACACAATTTGGCTCCATTACAACTTACAAGGTTCACCGACATAACAACTGTCATATCAAACACATATCCAAAGAAATACAAAATGCTAACATTATTAGCACAAGCCTATTGCATTTTACAATGTATAAATTCGCCTAGCGACAATCGGAAATTTCCTCTTCTCATATGAAACCTGGATGAATCCCAAAGTAACAATCCCAAAGTAACAATCCTGCTCCTGCAATATTTGTGTTGGGTCACACGGGACCCAACACAAATATCGCAGGAGCAGGCAGTTTGAACTTTGCTGCGGGCGGGAACGGGTGGCTAAAAAAAAAACACTGGGATCAGGATGTGGTGCCGTACCATTGTTCCCACCTCTCATTAGTCCAACGTCCCGTTGTTCCAATATGTGATTATACTAGGCTATACTGTGTTTGCGTACCATACAGGATCAGTAACGCAACAAAAGTAGGCTACTGGTCGAGATACAAGTGTCATAGAGAGGAGAGAATGAAACACCATAACCTCCTGTTATTAACTCTGGGATCCCGGGTTGTGTGGGGTGGTGAATGCCTCCCGGCGGGCATATTTCTGCCTTGATGGTGCGCCGTGACCGGCTCTGGGTCAGCTGTGAAAGGCTTGAGGCGGAGCAGGCTCACGGCTTATGTGTTTGTCACTTTCTTTTTCATTTTAACCCACACCATGATCTTTTCCTGACCCTAACCAAGTGGTTTTTGTGCCTAAACCTAACCAGACCATAACCACACAGGGCATCATGATGATTTCGGAACAGACTTCGGAACAATGGGTTTAATATGGTCGGACCAATGGGCAGACAAGATGTAGCAGAAAGCCAGAAATATACACATTATTTTCGGCATATTTGTAAAGCCTCTCAATTAATGTAGGAACTTGGTGCTCATGCATGAGCGTTTCCACTCCATATTTATTCATGGACGAATATGTCCTGAACCAGCTTTCATACCAATTTGCCACTTGTTCCTCTGTCAACTCCATCTGTCATGACACAAACATGAAAGAAGACATGCAGTTTATTGTGTTTCACCGACGACGAGCTGTGCGACAATTGCGCACAGCTGCGTGCTCTTTATAACTCACTATGTGAACGTATGTTGCATAATAAAGATTTGCCCCCTCGTAATTTTTAACCGCCCCCTCAGTAACTTCATCCTGGCGCCAGGCTTGCCTTAACCTCAATCACTGCGTGATTTTAATAAAGGTAGAAAAATAAATAAATACAGAGGAGGAGAATAGAATATGAAACAGCCTTTTTTCATTAAAAACTAATGAAAACAACGACCAGTTGTTTACTGACCAGTGCGTCAAAAGACATGCAGACCAGGGAAACGAAACAAACAATCCCATGAATCTCAGGTCTCTAGTCTGCATCACCATGACGTGTAGTTACAATTCTGGGGAGGTGCACATCAGTCTACAGCATAGGCTATAGCGTAGGTTACAGCGCAGGCAGCTCTGTCGTTGATTCAACGCAGAAGTATAAATTCACTTTCAGTCTCCTGGATCTCAGTCTGTTGTTCCAGGACAGACTGTCTCTATCAGATGTAAGCCAGTTCAGTTATGACCTACCTTCACTGGTACCTTCAAAAGCTGGAGAGTCTCCCAAACTTCTAATTTACCAGGCTACAACTCGTCAGTCTGGTGTTTCAGATCGTTTCAGTGGAGGTGGATCTGGGACTGTCTTCACTCTGACCATCAGTGGAGTTCAGACTGAAGATGCAGGAGTTTATTACTGTCAGCAGGGAGGTTACAGCTACCCGTTCACACAGTGATACAACATCGTACAAAAACCTCCTCAGTATAATAATTAATACACATTTTTTTTTAAACACAACATACCAATTAGAACTTAACTCATTAGGTTAAAAGTTTTAGTAATATTTTAGTAAAACACACTGCTAGGCTTCCAAGACTTCTTCCAATGATACATGAAAACAGAATGACTGTGAAAAATGTTATTTTTGTATATTCTTTATTTTTCACATTGATGGGGTTTTTGTTTTGTTTCAGACCTCATTATTTTTGTTAAAATCTTTTTAGATGCATTGAAAGGACTGACTATATTGTCTTGATGAAAATGAATGTTCATGAAATAGGAATCCTCTTTCACCTCAGGGTGAATATATACCTGGGTGACTTTACATGAAATGATTAATGTTCTAAAAAAATCAGCAACACCAGCATTAAATATTTGACATAAGAACATCATTAAACAACCATGTTATATCATCTTATGCTGATGATAATCTACAATTTGTTTCTGATCTTTAAAACTCTATTAAGTCATTTCAATTTAACACATTTTAAAATAATTTCATCAAAATTACCCTGGTCCATAATAATACTGCTAAACAGAGACACTGTCAGATGAACCTTGATAAGTTAGAGGGTAAGTGCCAATACATGATGTGATTCTGGAGGTCATTCATAAAACCATCACCAGCAGTGAGACAATCTAACTGTGACATGGGTGATAATTATGTATCTCTTCACATGTGGGAGAAGGGAAGTGTTATAAGTGTTATAAAAATATCATCACATTGTTTTTTTTTAATTTGTTTATGTTTTATTATACAACATTAACAGCATAAGCATCATGACAAGAATTAACTGTTAAATTGGTCACATGATAGATAGAAAGAGAGAGAAAGAAAGAAGAAAGAACCCCAGTCAAAACCACAGTCACCTTCAGTTTTAAAGTTGTGGTGAGGTAAAACCACAGCTTGTTTTTAATCACTGTTCATACATAAACCTACAAAAAATACTTGTACTCGTACTCATCGCGGGGGCAGCAGCCTCAGCAAAGAAGCCCAGACAGTCCTCTCCCCAGCCACTTCCGTCAGGTCTTCTGCGGGAACCCCGAGGCGTTCCCAGGCCAGCCAGGTGATGTAATCCCTCCAGCGTGTCCTGGGGCGGCCCCGAGGTCTCCTCCCGGTTGGACACGCCCGAAACACCCCCCAAGGGAGGCGCCCGGAAGGCATCCGTACCAGATGCCCGAACCACCTCAACCGGCTCCTCTTGATGTGGAGGAGCAGCGGCTCTACTCTGAGTCCTTCCCGGATGTCTGAGCTCCTCACCCTATCTCTAAGGCTGAGCCAGCCACCTTGCGGAAGAAACTCATTTCGGCCGCTTGTACTCGCGATCTCATTCTTTCGGTCACTACCCAGAGCTTGTGACCATAGGTGAGGATTGGAACGTAGATCGACCGGTAAATCGAGAGCTTTGCTATTTGGCTAAGCTCCCTCTTCACCACAACGGACTGGTTAAGCGTCTGCATCACTGCTGACGCCGCCCCGATCCGCCTGTCAATCTCCCGCTCCATCCTACCCTCACTCATGAACAAGATCCCGAGATACTTAAACTCCTCCACCTGAGGAAGGACCTCCCCCCTGACCTGGAGTGGGCAATCCACCCTTTTCCAGCTGAAAAATAATGCACCACAATTCTTATGTGACCCACATGGATGGGTCAAACAACACAGGACGTTCCACCAGAGAGCCAGTTTTCAGAATCGTGTGAAACCAAGTGAACTTTGAGATATTTTAAGGTATGGTGTCACCATGTTTCTTTTCCTAAACATAACCCACATAACTTAAACTCTTCCAAACCTAATGACATAACTCCACATTAAACATTAAGTTGTTAGATATGATAGAAACCATTGTTTGTGCGTTTTCCCAAGAAATCCCACAAACTGTTGTATAACGATACGCTGAAAACCAACAAGCCCTGATCGTAAGACGTTTCTGACCTCCTTGTGTAATAGGCCTGCATGACATCATTAATATAGGTGGTTGCCTGACTGTGTAGACCTCTAAAAGTGATCACACATTTTTTAAACTAGATTTTTTATTGAATGGGAAGTGGGCAACAAAAATGAAGACAAGTGTGATGTGAGCTCTTTTTAAGGACCTGGTCAAAGGCCATATGGCAGCCCACTGGGCCACTGGTTAGTGATGCATGGATGTGAAAGACATGGCAAAACAGAGTTACAACAGAGTAACTGGACAATATATATCAGTGTATGAGAATCTTGATTTTACCTCCAGGCACACCAGCACAACATTGTACAATGTATCTTGACTGGAAAATACAAAAGTGGATCAGACACTTCAAATGCTACTCAAGAGTCAATGTCTGGTCAAAAGTGACACCTATATTTCTGAGGGCAGATTGAACAGATGACAAAATGAAAACACCTGAACGCTTTAACAATTCAACTTTTATAAGATGTTAGAAACATATCAGCATATAAAGCATCTTCTTAAAGTAACACCACAGTAACATCATCTTCTACACTGATGATGTTACATTGAACATGAAAAACCTGCATCTTGTCTCTTTAAGTAAATAATGTGAATATTTATTGAAGCAGTTTTTTGTTTATTCTGTTCTGCTTTTAAATTTACAAAAAAAGATCAGTTACAGACTGTGGAGTTTACATTTTCTCTAAGGTGTTTAAATTAACAGATCCCTTTGCCAAAAGAATTAACAAGACATCTAAGAAAATAAAATGGGTGTCATGGTATGAAACCTTTTCTGTTACACTCTCTTAAGAGTGCAGTGAATATTTTTTTGTTATTATTTTCTCTTTCACACCTGTAAAACAAATACCCCACTATAAATATTATAACAATTTTATGGACAGTGAATCAACTGTATTAACGTGGAGGAAGCCAAATGAATGAAATTTTACCATCCTTTGATACACTATAGGCTGAATTTCACAACACACAAACTTAACTGGAGAAATTTCTTCCAGGAAGGACATGAGTAATAACAGATAGCTTTGTGTTGTACTGTTAGAATTGTCTTACCATGTGTATTATTACCAAATAAATTGATTGATCTATTGTGGGAACTGCAGTAGAAGATTATCCACAGTCTGAAAACCCATTAAAATTAGTCTGGAAAAAAAAAACCCACTCACTACTGTTGTGGCTTTGGTGCATTAGTTTGAGTAATGCTCCTAATATAAATATGTCCAAGAAATGAAGTCACATGACGTCACTCATATGATACATTTGATCAAATCTTTATTGCTTTGAGATATTGAAACCATCAACACAAGCAAGAACATGTTGACACTGAAACGTCATGAGAGAGACAGAGAGCAGACTGAGAGCAGTAGCAGAGTAAAACCAGCAGCAGAGTCCCAGTGAGTCAGGTCAGGACTGGGAACACTGGTCTCTCCTCAGTGTCTCTGCGAGTGGAGTCTGGGAGCCCTGGGTGGCCTCACAGGTCACAGAGCCCACCTTCCTCCACTGGTCTGCAGGGAGCCTCAGGGTGCTGCTCCAGCTGTAGAGGCCGTCCTTCTCCAGCACCCCAGGGCTCCTGCTCTGCTCCCAGCTGCTGCTGCTGCTGCTGCCGTCCACCTTCCAGGCCAGACTCCAGGCTGAGGGGAAGCCCTTGTTGGCCAGACACATGAGCGTGGCCGTCCCTGCTGCAGCTCCTCACTGGAGGGGGGCAGCACCGTCAGGGTGGGACGGACATCACCTAGGAGACACCAATCAGCTTAGAGGACAGGGACCACACAGCTGTCAATCAACCATCAGACACTTGGACACCTTTACTGTGTGAGGGTTGATTTTCTCCTTTAAGGAGTTTCTGTCAGATGGTTTTTCTGCTCCATCAGTCACTCACTCACACATTGTTTCACTTCCCTTTAAGAAGCCTCTCATGCAAATCAGCACACAGAGAATCATCATACAGAATGACCTCAAATATATCAAACTACACTGGACATAAAATATCAGAATGTAGACAAATTATTCAACGTTTTCCTCCAAAAAATTGACGTTACATTACTTTAGTAAAATGCATTTTGCATTTTTTTTGTGCAAGCATAAAAAATGCATGTATTACTGCTCTACCTACAATCAAATGTTCTTTATGTTGATGTCAATTCTCATTAAAAGTGTTCAAAAGATTTTCAACATTTGAAACCACATGAATTAATCACCGTTAGTTTATTCCTAAAAAGTTGATTCTGAAGTTATTAAAAAAAAATATCACTGAGGTGGAACATTAAGAATATAATCTTGATAAACATTTGTAAAACTGGTTTGCAGTTTTATCTTTTTTACATTTAAACCTGTTTGACTTCAAGTATAATGAAAATGTACAAAGAAATGATTAAAGTTGCTTTATAGTCTCCATGGTAAAGGAGGAGAAGTATAAAAATAAGTTTTACTTTTAAAATTAAAACATTTTTATCTCCTGCAGACATTACAAAACAGACTTCTAATCTTAAATTTAAAACAGTTTATCTAGTATTTGTGCAGAAACTTACGTCCAACATCCAGTCTGGTTCCTCCACCAAAAGGCAACCACAGTGATACAAACTCATTGAGCCGCCGTACAAAAACCTCTCACTGTAGAGAGACACGGCTCTCTGACTTTGACACACTGAAGTAAACCTTAAAGCCCTCAAGATGAAACTTCAGCATTAAAGTAAGAAATAAAGATTTATCTTCTAGCTTCATGTTTTATTTTCATTACACTTTTGATTTCCTCATTCAAAAGCTAACTTTGTCTTTTAATGCAAAATATCTAAAAACAAAATGGAAAGGCAGCTACTATTTCTTGCCTGTTAAATATATAATATAAAGAAAACATGGCTGCTGAAAAAATAAACATTTGACTTACTTCCAACATCCAGTCTGGTTCCTCCACCGAACGTGTACCACAGTGATACAAACTCATTGAGCCGCTGTACAAAAACCTCTCACTGTAGAGAGACACGGCTCTCTGACTTTGACTTTGACACAAACAAACTCACCAAAATCAGTCTCTGTTTGTAAGATCTTGCCAAAAACATGAAATCTGGCAATAACACCACAGAATTCCAGAATGCATGTTTTTGATATGTTTTTTAATTTCAAATGCAATTTTTGTTAATTTTCTTCAGCAGTTAATTAAAATAATACAAAAGATTTTAAACTTGATAAGATTAAAATGATGTCATTTGCAACCTGTGTAGAATTTGTATTTGGCTTCTAGTGCACCAAATGTATAGATACAATACACACAGCACAGCTTTAAAAACAGAGTGTTCAGCATACAACATAGAGTCATGCAAATGGATGAGGTAGCAGAAAATAAGTTCTATAATAATGCAAGAAAGCAATTATTATTAAATAAATGTTCCCTGATGCAGTTGTTTTGTGTTCAATGCCTGCATGGAACAGGGAATAAAAGACTTTTTGAAATGTTCCAGCTGGCCCTTAGGTGCCTGAGTCAAACATTTTGAAACAAAAGTTATCAAGTCGTTAAAATTTTAACAAATTGGAGATATTTCTAACTACACTCTGATAAAGTGATTGATCCATTGATAATCAGCATCATCAGAGTGATCCAAGTCCCTGCTGGAGTCAGTCAGAGCATTTCCATAGAGAGGCACTTTGCATCAGCAGCACCATGCTCCAGTGCTCTGGGAGAGTTTATAGTCCTGAGAGTTGAACACTGGATGACTGACAGCTGTCCTTCATGACAACAGAAGCCACAGAAATCCTCCTCATCAAAAACATGACTTTGATCTCCGTCCTCATCTGGACTCTCCTCTGCTGCTGCTTCACAGGTAAAGTCCAGAGAATCAAACTCCTCTCCTCTATCAACATGCGTCCCTCTGAAATGAAGCTGACAAAACCATGATGCTGCTTTATGTTTGTGTCTCTGTATCCTCAGAGTCCAGAGGTCAGGTCACAGTGACTCAGCCTGGAGCAGTGAGCTCTGCTGTGGGAGGCTCCGTCACCATCATGTAGGACCAGTCAGAATGTTATAGCTCTAACTGTTTAGCCTGGTACCAACAGAGAGATGGAGAAACTCCAAAATTGCTCATATACTATGCCAGCACTCGAGCATCAGGGATTCCAGGTCGTTTTACAGGCAGTGGATCAAACTCTGACTTCACTCTGACCATCAGTGGAGTCCAGACTGAAGATGCAGCAGTTTACTACTGTCAGAGTTATCACTACATCAGCAGTCAGTGGTTGTTCACACAGTGAAAAAGCATCGTACAAAAACCTCCCTCAGTCAGACTGAACAGAAACTGAGCTGACTGCTGCAGCTGGAAGCTACTGCAGAGACTGATACACTTCACTGAGGACACACACACACACACACTCAGGCCATAAATACAGACATATGCACAAACAGGACCCATACACATGGAGAGATGTCACATCGAGGGGGTTGCCCATGGACAGGCACACCTAGCAGTTAAAGGTTTAGTGCCTTGCTCAATGACAGCTCTTCAGCTCCCAGTCCCCGCTCCTAGTTCAATCGGTACAGGCACTTGAACTGGGGACCCTCTGGTTCCCAAGCCAAGCCCTCACAGACTGAGTTACTGCCACCCATGTGAATGTAAACATATATTTAATTCATTCAAATAAACACAAGAAGTTTGTGCTCTCGAAAAGGATCAACACTCAGTGAATAGTCTCCTAAACCCTATGATACGCTATTATGGCAAGGCTTAACTATACAGACCAATGAGCAGTGATAACTAACATGTCTTTGGGGTCATCGGGTGGGAACCTCCTTTCACCGGTGTTTCGTCTAGTTGGTCCCACGACACCTCCAGGAGGCTAGACAGTGATCTCTGGCGTCCCAGAGACACTCCCCTAATGCCAGGTCTCACTGCTCTCCACACCAACCCAATAACCACCTTTACCTTACTTACACATGGCTTTCTCAGCCCAAACAGCACTGCCACCTTCAATCAAACCCAGGCTCCGTACAAGCAAGCTCCAGGTAGAGGCTGTGCTGATACTACCTTTCCTAGCACATTCACCATACTCTAATTCACACACTACATAACATAACTACAGTGTAAGCTAAAGTTAAAGGAGATAAATGAACTCACAGGATCAGCAAACACACTCACCCTGCCGCATGGCCTCAAAATGGCCACCAAATGGATTCAACTAGGCCACTCTCACACTTAAATAACTTCCTCTTCTCCTTACTAACACATGGCTTTCACAGCCCTAATTCACACTCTAATTCACACACTACATAACATAAGCTAAAGTTAAAGGAGATAAATGAACTCACAGGATCAGCAAACACACTGACCCTGCTGCATGGCCTCAAACAAAATGGATTCGACTAGGCCACTCCCACACTTTAATAACCTTCCTCTTCCTCCTTACTTACACATGGCTTTCACAGCCCTAATTCACACTCTAATTCACACACTACATAACATAACTACAATATAAACTAAAGCTAAAGGAGATAAATGAACTCACAGGATCAGCAAACACACTCACCTTGCAGCATGGTCTCAAGCAAAAGGGATTCAAATAGGCCACTCCCACACTTAAATAGCCTTCCTCTTCCTGGAGTTCCTCCTAAGAGGAAGTGGATCTCTCCACCAGATCTCAAGGAGTTATGAGCTTTATATCACGTGGGCTAAAAAAAAATAGAGAAAAGACATTATTAACACTTAAAGCTGCCCTGTGGAGTTTTTACACATAAACCAATGTCCGTTACATTACAGCCACTGCCAAACGAGTTATTAGGATGATCATTAAACGCATCTCCACCACACAACAGTCTCTGGTTTGCTTAGAAGCGCTATTGCCTCTCAGGAGCAACATTCCCGCGCTGTCCAAAGGAAATGACACATTTGACGTGGGGTTCAAAGAGCGCATGCGCAGTTGGCGATGTCGGAGACGACAAGACTAGCAGAAGAGCTACCGAAAGATGTCTGAAAACCCAAAGAAACAGCCCAGGAAAGCTTCCAAAGCCTCTGGAGCTGGTCCCGCTGGTCCTCCCCAACCTCTCGTCGTTCAGAAGGAAAAAAGGCAAAACGAGACAGACAAACACAGAAATAAAGCCCGTTTCACACAGAGCACGCAAACGCGGACCTCCGCCGACGAACCCATTCATTGTGTATGTGTTACCGAGGCGCAAGAGCGCACCGCTCTGCTGCCGAGCTGTCTGTATTGTAATGAATCACTCACAGGCAGGAGACCAGAGTAGCATTCGGGAAAAAGGCCCATTTATTTGTGCACTCCAAAAACTCTGGTAACACTCCAGGGGGTAACAGTAACAGTAAAAGTGTCCGTCCCAAACTCTGACTCTTCTAGCGTAACGTTAGCACACACACTTCATACACACATACTGACTTACAGTACCCAGTGGGGCAGCCCTCCCCCTCTCTGCTCCACCAGTCTCCAGCCCGCACCCTAACTGACAGCTGACTCCACTCATACCACACGCACCACTGGCCCAGCGTCGCTACAGTATATTTGTTCATAGCAAATAAAACAATGAAAATTATTGGGTGGTAAATAGGTGTGTCATTTAGCTTTGTGCGGTGCGGGAGCGTCACTGGTATTGCTGACGTCATCAAACGGCGCACGCTGACTGTTATTGTTGCAGTACTCAGAAAAACATGGCAGATGGCGCAAATGGACAAAACTCCACAGGGCAGCTTTAAACTATATCTACAGATATATGTGTGTTACTGAAGTGTTAACTCTGCTGTCAGACAGTAAGAGACAAAAACTGTCTTCTGATCTCTATCACATAATTGCTTTTGTTGAAGTTACTCTGTCTCATTTAAATATGAGACTGTTACTGTTAAGACTTTTGAATTAAAATAAGAATAATTAATAGGCAGAATTTTACAACACACAAACAGGTGAAATTTCTTCCAGGACAGACATCAGTAATAACAGAGAGCTCTGTGTTTTATTTTTAAGATGGCCTTACCATGTGTATTGTTACCAAAATAAATTAACTGATCTATTATTGGAACTGCAGTAGAAGATTATCCACAGTCTGAAACCCATTAAAATTAGTCTGGAAAACAGACTCACTACTGTTGTGGCTTTGGTGCATTAGTTTGAGTAATGCTCCTAATATATAACATATGTCCAAGAAATGAAGTCACATGACGTCACTCATATGATACATTTGATCAAATCTTTATTGCTTTGAGATATTGAAACCATCAACACAAGCAAGAACATGTTCACACTGAAACGTCAAGAGAGAGACAGAGAGCAGACTGAGAGCAGTAGCAGAGTAAACCAGCAGCAGAGTCCCAGTGAGTCAGGTCAGGACTGGGAACACTGGTCTCTCCTCAGTGTCTCTGCGAGTGGAGTCTGGGAGCCCTGGGTGGCCTCACAGGTCACAGAGCCCACCTTCCTCACTGGTCTGCAGGGAGCCTCGGGTGCTGCTCCAGCTGTAGAGGCCGTCCTTCTCCAGCACCCCAGGGCTCCTGCTCTGCTCCCAGCTGCTGCTGCTGCTGCTGCTGCTGCTGCCGTCCACCTTCCAGGCCAGACTCCAGGCTGAGGGGAAGCCTTGTTGGCCAGACACTTGAGCGTGGCCGTCCCGCTGCAGCTCCTCACTGGAGGGGGGCAGCACCGTCAGGGTGGGACGGACATCACCTAGGAGACACCAATCAGCTTAGAGGACAGGGACCACACAGCTGTCAATCAACCATCAGACACTTGGACACCTTTACTGTGTGAGAGTTGATTTTCTCCTTTAAGGAGTTTCTGTCAGATGGTTTTTCTGCTCCATCAGTCACTCACTCACACATTGTTTCACTTCCCTTTAAGAAGCCTCTCATGCAAATCAGCACACAGAGAATCATCATACAGAATGACCTCAAATATATCAAACTACAGTGGACAGAAAATATCAGAATTTAGACAAATTATTAAACGTTTTCCCCTTTTATTTTATTCCTAAAAAGTTGATTCTGAAGTTATCACTGAGGTGGAACATTAAGAATATAATCTTGATAAACATTTGTAAAACTGGTTTGCAGTTTTATCTTTTTTACATCTCAACCTGTTTGACTTCAAGTATGATGGAAATATACAAAGAAATGTTGACTAAAGCTGCTTTACAGTCTCCATGGTAAAGGAGGAGAAGCATAAAAATAAGTTTTACTTTTAAAATTAAAACATTTTTATCTCCTGCAGACATTACAAAACAGACTTCAAATCTTAACTTTAAAACAGTTTATCTAGTATAATCATCATACAGAATGACCTCAAATATATCAAACTACACTGGACAGAAAATACCTGAATTTAGACAAAATATTAAACATTTTCCTCCCAAACACTGACGATACATTAGTTTAGTAAAATGCATTTCACTATTTTTTTTTGTGCAAGCATAAAAAATGCACACTCTAAAAAGAACTGGGTTAAAAAATGACCCAATTATAACCCAGCCACTGGGCAATATTGGACCAACTACATGCTGGGTTGTCTTAACCCATTCGCTGGGTTGGATCATTTTAACTCATGTACTGGGTTGTGATATTTCACCCACTGTAGTGGATGTAACTAACTATATCACTGGGTTAAATATAAACAATACACTTGGTTGTTCATTTAACCCAAGATAGTAACTGAAATTAACTCTATTGGTGGGTTAAACTATATTGAAAAAAATCCCCCCACGCAAAAAAAAAAAATACAAATGTAGATATAAAATGCATTTATTAATACTACAGTCAACACATGGCACATCATTGCTTCTTGCCAAATATTTTCTTTCCTCTATCTTCTTTCTTTTAACACTTTTTTAAACACCATCACTAAACAGCATCATAAGCCATCACCTTTTTTGGCACATCGCTGAAACTGGGAGGACTTCACACTAAGCTGCAATTGATGTTCTCAAAAAAGCAACAAGTGGGGATTCTTTCTTCTTTCCTTCACGAATTTGATATACGGCAGATTGCATAAACTCCCAGGTAGGGCGACACACCGGTGAGTAATTCAGGTCAAAAACAAAATAAGCCTTAAACAAAAGTCTACTGCACCAAGCAAAGTGTCCACTTCGATGGCGCTGTCTGAGATGATGGTTGAAGGCCTGGCTCATCGTCTTTGTCACCAAGAATCAGAACATGCGGGAACAGCATCGCATCCTTCAAGTCCTTCAGGTACTGCACCATGTTGGTCCTCACCTGTTAATTAGACAACAGTTACTTTAAATATTATCTGACATTGAAGTCCGGGTTTTACAGTGGCAGCCTGAATCTAATATAAAGTTCCATGTGTTGTAACACATGGAACTTGTAGGTCTGATCTGGCACTGATGCTGTCAGTGTAAACCCAGCCTCAGTTAACCCATTAAGACAAGAGACCACATTCACAAAGGTCTTTAGTTTTCTAAATTTCTATCCATGATGCTCAATCTTTTTCATGTCACACACCAAAAAAAAATGCGTTAGGCAGCAGAACCCTATCTGAAAATAACCTTTTCCCAGAAAGACTGATGTTTACTGTGAAAGAATATTCAAAGATGAGAACACATTTTCACGATTTTTCAAAAATAGCACATCTACAAGCTCATGATGTGGCAGTCGTTATAGAAATCATAGTTGCAGGAAAGTTTATTTCTCATCAATCCATGATGTGTGCCGATATCGCCAGACAACAATACACCCCAATGGGTTTTTTTTTTCCCTTTAATCCTATCACAATGAAACCTTCTAGAATGAAAGTTAACATGAAAAATAAAATGTTTTGCATTACAATTTCTTTAAATACATTTAAAAATGCAAATGAGCTCAAAACTCATAAAATGTGTCAAAAATCCATCCTAATTGGCTCATTTTCTCCTGAACTCTTATCACAAAGAAACTTGACACAATGAAAGTGGGTGATGACAATGCTGCTTTTGGACTGGCCTCTAAACTGACAACTGCCCGGCTTGGTTGTACCTGCCAGGGGTATAACCCCCGTCAGTGTAGTCCTCAGGGTCACGGAGGTACACAAGCCTCCCCACCACGACAAGGTAGCAACAAAGGGGGGATTTTTTTGTTTTTTTGTTTTTTCTTTTTCTTTTTACACTAATCAAACTTACTGGTAGGATATTAACGAAGGACTTGCAGGACTCTTCTATGGAGGGTCTGTGGACTTTTCCGTCAGCCCCCCTGTAGTTTTGTGGAGGAAGTAGACTGGTAGGACTTTCAAAGCTCCCTCTACAAAATAAAATACATATGATATTAACATCTCAATAGTATGCCAATTCCAGAACACTTTTTGTCATAACTGGTACAGTATGTGGACTCCTGCAATACATTTACAATACCAGTGGTTCTTAAACATGTTAATTTCAATGACCACCATAAGAGTGTACAAATGGAATGAAATGGACATGCGATGTTCCATTTGTACACCCAGGATACAGGGTACAAATGGTTCTTGTGTGTTGTGTTTTACAAAGTAAGAAATACGGTCGCTTACCTGGTGTGAAGTCATTAAAGCCTATGGGCAGTTTTCCCTCTCGCTGGGCAAATGCAAGAATTCGGTCGCTCAAAGTCGGCAAGATCTCAAAGAGTTTCCCCACGTTCTCTGGATGCAGCTGCTGGAAATCTTGTGCTATCTGATACATTTTGAAAGAAGAAGAAATAAAAACATTTAAATTATGACAGACATGTATTGCCTGTTAAGAAAATGGTTAACTTAACTTAACTTAATTAATCATTTGTATAGCGCTCTTCTCAGCACTGGTGCACAGTGCACTTTACAATATTTATGAAGCAAAATAACAGTCAACCTATAACAATTAGGGACAGCATAAAGACCGTGTGTGTGTGTGTTACCGTGTTAGCTTCCCCTTTAGCTTTCAATTTGACTGCGCCGCCGAATATAAAGCGATATAAAAATGGATCAGGGAGACGAAAACCAATCTCTCCGTGATGGCATTTTAATCATTCACAATGTATTATTGTTATAGCCCTGTTAGACCGCGCCCGCCACTCCAAGACCGCTTGTTTGTGTTCAAATAAAGCTAGCCTAGTTTAGCATGCATTTAGTACTTTAATACAGGCAATAAAAGATCATAAAAGCAAACTCCCGAACGCTTACCGTCGTCTTGGGTGTGAAGAGACGTGTCTTCTTGACTTGCGAAGCAGATTAAGGCTGAAAATGGACAGTGTTGTCTTTTCGTGTGCCGCCACTAAGAGGAGCGCGCGAGTGTGTGTGAACTAGTTCTCGCCGCGTATGCGTAGTTCACACAAACGTTACGGTACGTTACGGTAACGTTTTCTCCCCTAATATAAACATAGGAAATTATTCTAAAATATTCAGATAAAATATGTACATACTGTGTGTTTTGAAGTGAGAAGTGAAGATGGTTCCAGAATTATCCAGAAGCGGGAAAGTGAATAAACCAACCTTTGGGTTAAAAGTAACCCTACAGGTGTTCAAATGCAATTCAAGCTCCCCAGTGGGTCAAAGGGGTCTTTGACCCAGCACCAAACAACCCATGAGTATGGTTACAGTATCCCATATAACCCATTATTGTGACCCAGATCATTCAACCACCTACCTGGGTCATAGAAATGACCCCATATTTTTCTGTGTGCATGTATTACTGCTTTACCTACAATCAAATGTTCTTTATGTTGATGTCAATTCTCATGAAAACTGTTCAAAAGATTTTCAAAATTTGAAACCAAATGAATTAATCACTGTAAGTTTAGTCATAAAAAGTTGATTTGGAATTTTTTAGAAAAAAATAGTTATCACTGAGGTGGAACATTAAGAATATAATCTTGATAAACATTTGTAAAACTGGTTTGCAGTTTTATCTTTTTTACATTTCAACCTGTTTGACTTCAAGTATGACGAAAATGGACAAAGAAATGTTGATTAAAGCTGCTCTGACTTCAAACATGAAAATGAAGTTTTACTTTAAAAATTAAAACATTTTTATCTCCTGCAGACATTACAAAACAGACTTCTAAACATAACTTTAAAACAGTTTATCTAGTATTTGTGCAGAAACTTACTTCCAACATCCAGTCTGGTTCCTCCACCAAAAGTCCACCACAGTGACACAAACTCATTGAGCCGCCGTACAAAAACCTCTCACTGTAGAGAGACACGGCTCTCTGACTTTGACACACTGAAGTAAACCTATAAACCCTCAACATGAAACTTCAGCATTAAAGTAAGAAATAAAGATTTATCTTCTAGCTTCATGTTTTATTTTCATTACAATGGACTTTTGATTTTCTCATTCAAAGCTAACTTTGTTTTAATGCAAAATATGTCTAAAAACAAAATGGAAAGGCAACTACTATTTCTTGCCTGTTAAATATATAATATAAAGAAAAATGGCTGCTGAAAAAATAAACATTTTAAACACTTGACTTACTTCCAACATCCAGTCTGGTTCCTCCACCAAAAGTCCACCACAGTGATACAAACTCATTGAGCCGCCGTACAAAAACCTCTCACTGTAGAGAGACACGGCTCTCTGACTTTGATACAAACAAACTCACCAAAAATATTCCCAGTTTACCCAGATTGTGTAATAACTGGTTTTATCATTTGGAGATTGTCTCACAAACTTTGAATATATACACAACATTTTCTGTGTGAAATTTCAAACATCTACAAGCTCTATTAATTTCTCCTGCCATTAATAATTCTGATATATAATTATAGTGATAATATTGATATCTGATAATTATATTATAATTATCATGAACCTGTGTTTATCGTAGATTATGATAAATGAAAATACATTTTGTCTGAATACATCCCACAGTGATGGTGATTTGTGTGGCTGTGAATTAGTGGGAATTCACAATGATATTCTGCAAGTAAATTAATTCATCACACTCAAAACCAAAGCTTTTGATAAAAAAAGTAACACATTCCTAATCAATACTCTGGTAAAGTGATTGATCTATTGATAATCAGCATCATCAGAGTGATCCAAGTCCCTGCTAGAGTCAGTCAGAGCATTTCCATAAAGAGGCACTTTGCATCAGCAGCACCATGCTCCAGTGCTCTGGGAGAGTTTTATAGTCCTGAGAGTTGAACACTGGATGACTGACAGCTGTCCTTCATGACAACAGAAGCCACAGAAATCCTCCTCATCAAAAACATGACTTTGATCTCCGTCCTCATCTGGACTCTCCTCTGCTGCTGCTTCACAGGTAAAGTCCAGAGAATCAAACTCCTCTCCTCTATCAACATGCGTCCCTCTGAAATGAAGCTGACAAAACCATGATGCTGCTTTATGTTTGTGTCTCTGTATCCTCAGAGTCCAGAGGTCAGGTCACAGTGACTCAGCCTGGAGCAGTGAGCTCTGCTGTGGGAGGCTCCGTCACCATCACATGTCGGACCAGTCAGGACATTTACTCAGACAATTTAGCCTGGTACCAACAGAGAGATGGAGAAACTCCAAAACTGCTCATTCACGATACCAGCACTCGAGCATCAGGGATTCCAGGTCGTTTTACAGGCAGTGGATCAAACTCTGACTTCACTCTGACCATCAGTGGAGTCCAGACTGAAGATGCAGCAGTTTACTACTGTCAGGGTGAATTCAGTATCAACAGCCAGTGGTTGTTCACACAGTGAAAAAGTGCCTCCCTCACTCAGACTGAACAGAAACTGAACTGACTGCTGCAGCTGGAAGCTACTGCAGAGACTGATACACTTCACTGAGGACACACAAACACACACACACACACACACACAGAGAGAGAGAGAGAGAGAGAGAGAGAAAGACGCAATGTCAAGTGAAACAAAAAATCTTGGTGGAAATCAAATTAATTTCTCAATCACAGCTTCTAACCCAGTATAATCTCCTGACAGTTCATGAGAAAAGACCTGGTCATGACCTTTGACCTCAGCTTCATACTGCATCACAGCTTTTTGAACTTCATCAAATTAAAAGGAAACACAAAGATATGAGGGGCCATACAAGACAAATTTCATTCTCACCCTCTCACACACATACATTCTCCTTACACATGCATATATTCTTACTCACACATTCATATATTTTATGCACACATTCATACACTTTGCTCTCATGCACATGCAATCATGTATACATTTAATACTATAAGTAATATAATATGTAAAAGGAAAATGCATGTATGTTGAAAGAAAATATATGTATGCGAGAGAAGAATGTATGCAGGTGTGAGTGAGAGTATAGTGGAAACGGAAGGCAGTCCATTTATTGTCTACATACTCTGGTACAGTAGGTGACGGTATACAACTAATGAGCAATGGTTGCAACGAGCTATAAAACCAAACAAAGAAGAAGAATTCATCGCGCTGTGATTGGCTGAGAAGGATGTTATAGACGTGGGTCTGCTGTGGTGAAACTACAATGTTCTGAAGATGGACTACAAAATGCACCAGATGAGAACGTATGGGGCGTATGTTCTCATCGTGTTGCTTCATGCAGGATATATAAACGTGGACAACACAGTGAAAGATATTGTTTAATTACTAAGGTCGGAACTGAATTAAAAAATACAGGCTGCCAGACAAATTGTCACATTGAGAATGTTTGCTCACACTAACCCATCTGAATCCCAAGTAATAAAATGAATTAATGATGTTGTAATGGTGCGTGTCCCCTCCGTCCACAGCTGTGTTCAACTTGTTTGTTTTATAACAGGATAAACAAATATTAAATGCATTATTATTTGCTTTTTCTATTTTCTTCTTCAAATGGGCAATTGGAGTAGAAATTAGACCACAACCAGTAATTAACTTGTGTTTGGCCTTTATTGTTAAATCAATATTATGTGCCCCTACTGCACAGATAGACAGATAAATAATAAATAATAATAATAATAATATTATAATAAAAGGGCGCTGCTGTGTCTCGTGTGTAAATGCGCACAGCGTCTCTCTTTATGGGGAAACGCGCTTATTGTTTCTGCTGCGGGGTGGAGGAGGGGGGTGGGGTGCTCGCTGCAGGTATTTAATAACCTCAGGCAGATATCTTTTAACGTTACAGTCTTTTGTATTTTTTGTTATGATCCTTCCACTGTAGCTCTGCAGGGAAACACTGTACAGGGGAATAAAAAGTGGGAAGCAGTAACTTCATTGATTATTTAAATCTCCAGATACGCCAAGTATATGCGCATATACGCACGAGGCACAGCAACATTACTTCATTGATTATCTATCTATTTTTGAGATTCAGTTTTATTTATATAGTTCCAAATCACAACAAAAGTCATCTCAGGGCACTTTACACATAGAGCAGGTCTAGATAATACTCTTGAATCTATCTATCTATCTATCTATCTATCTATCTAGGCCATAAGCATAGCCAATGCCAATGTTTTAAGATAGATAGATATAACAATAAAGGCGAAAAACAAGTAGGCTTCTGGTTTTGGTTTAATTTCTATACCAATTAGCCATTTGAAGACAAAAAATGGGAAAAGCACGTGGATTTCCGTTTTTTCTCATTCACACAAAAATCAGAAAATTAAAATGATGCATATAAATTTGTATATTTGTTTATCCTGTTATAAAACAAGTTAAACAAAGCTGTGGATGGAGGGTACACCAATAGTAACAAGACGTTCATAGTTTGCATCTAAGTTTAACATAATGTTGAAAATTGAAAAAATATATATGAACAAGTTATGGCAGATGTATAATGCTTCATAAACAGCGGTAACTTAGATGGTGATCTCCTTCATTCTCGGTCATGTTGATCTTTTTCTTTCCTAATCATTTGAGTCTGTGAATGGTGCGTAAATATTGCTGCCGCAGTGACTTGTGCGATGGAATTATCTCCTTTCCTATCGCTTAGGAAGCTCCTATGTATCCTATGCTAAAGGAGATCTGAAAGGAAGCATTGAACCTCCTTTCCTTAGTTTTTAGAGAATTCGAACAGCTCTTATCATGGCGGCCACTAAAATACTTCCGGGTCATTTCACTCAGCTAGGAACCTTCCTAAGCAAAAAGACTTTCCGACCGCAGCCTATGTGTATGTGTTGAAAAGTACAGTGTAGATGTGAGAGTGAAAATATATGTATGTAAAAGAAGAGTGAAAATGTATGTGTAAGGAGAATGTATGTGTGTGAGAGGGCCAGAATGAATTATGGCTTGTACGGCCCCTCATGCAAAGACACAGATCAGCATCAGAAACATTCATGATCAAAAGTCACCCAAATTGGGAAATTCATTTTTTTCACTGTGTTGTCATTTTACATCTCTCTCTATCTCTCTCTCTCTCTCTCTCTCTCTCTCTCACACACACACACACACACACACACACACACACACACACACACAGAGGCTAGAAAGACAGAGACACATGCAGAAACAGGACCCATACACATGCATTAATGGAGGGATGTCACATCGAGGGCGTTGCCCATTGATAGGCATTCCTAGCAGTTAAAGGTTTCGTGCCTTGCTCACAACAGCTCTTCAGCTCCCAGTCCCCACTCCTTGGGGACCCTTTTGTTCCCAAGCCAAGTCCCCTCAGACTGAGTTACTGCCATCAATGTAAATGTAAATATATGTTATGAAAAAAAAGCTTTATGTCACCTAGAATCATAAAAATACAAAAGACATAAATGACCCACTTAATGTAATTTTATTTATTAACTTAATTTTATCCATTGCTGCTGTAGCCATTTCTCTCTGTTTCCCCAGCTTCCATCTGAACCCAGCATGCCACCATTCACCGCGCCATCCGGGTGTGACCGCTGCCTTCATCTGACTCAAAAAGTCGCCGAGCTGGAAGGACGTATATCCAACCTTTGCCAACTCAGGGATGAAGAGCTGTTCCTGGGTTCCCTGGTTACAGTGGGCACTTCTCCTACCGCTGCAGCTGATACTGAGCTGGACTCTATTTTCTCGGCTGCCCAGGGAAATAGGCTCCCCTGCATCCTCCTCCTCCCAGTGAAAATCAGTTCACAAACCGGTTCAGTATCCTGGATGAAGAGAACTTCCCCCTGCTTTCAGAACACCATCGCAGCTCATCCCTGCTGCCATTACCCCGACGTGCACCAGTGTCCCCTGTTCCGGGTGCTCTGTCAGGCTGTCAGGTGATGTCTTCCAGCCACCGACCCAACCTGGCTGCCACTCCCCCAAAATCAGCTGAGAGATACATAGCTGCCCGGGCTGTGTGCTCAACTTCTGACAGCAAGTCTCTATTGCTCACTCCTACATCTCTGGTTGCTGGTGACTCCATTGTAAGAAATATTAAATCCAAAACTGCAGTGACCCATTGCATACGTGGTGCTGAAATGGTGGTTTCAGTAGATTGCTCTGCTTGCACACCAGTGGCGGCTGCTGGTCTTTCAAACAGGGGTAGCTCACTTTAAATTTAAAATTTGTCATATTGTTACGAGGCAGTAACTTTAGAAAAGGAACATTTAATTGAAGCCATTCTCAACCACATCCATACCATAGAACCACAGCAAAACAAATTTTTTAACAAAATAAGTTTCCCTGAAAAGAGCAGCACCTTAACACTGGCCCAGGTGTGACATACAGTGCTATATAGCAACATTCTCTGAACATTCTCAAATATTACTGACACACACATTTATTTATATATGAATTCTGCCCTCCGCTCCTTTTGCAGAAAATGGTCTGTGACCCTGTCATACAAACTGCACACGCACAACACAACTACAGCTTTGTGATTCAATGCACAAGAGAACTAACTAACAACACTAAACAGGGTACAAAATCAATAACGCAACGTTTATATCTTTATTTACAGTGTGTGGTGTGTGTGTACTGTACAAACGGTGCTATATCGCTTATAGAAATAAGGAACTCTGGGGGTTCAGCCTTTTAGACAATTCCTCCAATCATCATGCATACACCAAGCACCCTCTCCTGCCTACCACTCCATTAGGTCCCAGGAACTGAGCCTCCCTGACAGTGATGATTTGGCGCATTTATCCAATGACCATCTCGCTTTGCCACATGAAAAAAACCTGCTCAGCGCTGTCTCATAGGAGTGCTTGGATGCTCTGCGTCCACTGTCATGACATTAAACGCATCCTAGCGCACGTTTAATGCAATGTGAATTCTTATTTTGATGTAAATTCATTAGTACATATTTGACCATTTCTTCCATGAAATTGTAGTTCAGCCTCCCTTGTTGTCTCAGAGCAGTCGTACCTGTTGCACACATGGTTGCAGTCACTTTGTCCATCACACAACTTTTGTTTTATTGACAATTTCAATCTGTTGACAATTGCTGTCAATTGTAATCTATTTGTTTTCTGTACTCACTCGCAGTCTGGCTGTAGGCCTATACACACTACCATATATGCAACCATCCTGGTTGTACATGATATTACTTAGCCTTATTATTAGCCTTGAATAGCAAAATGTCATGTGCTGCTCTATTTATAGTCAACTGTGTTGAATATTCGACATAGTTGACTATTTGTTACTTTTAAATAAACTGTCCCAAATTGGTTGTGATTTTGTCAGCTGCCTGTCCTTTGAAAACTACCTCTCCAGTAGACTGCAATGTGTAAAGATATGTGATGTTCATTCCAATTTTTTAAATATTACTAAAGGTGTCCACAGAGCTCAGTGTTAGGGCCAATATTGTTTCGAATCATGTAAATGTTAGCTTTATGCAGACAACACAAATTTATATTGCATTGCAATATCTGCTCAATCAGCCATTAAAAGTCTACAATTGTCTTTTGATTCACTTCAATTTCAATTAAATACATATAAGTTAGTACTTAACTTAGATAAAACCAAATGGATGCTATTCACCAAGGCTACTCGTACTGAGTCTTTCAATATTCATTCTGCAAATGGCTCATCCATAGAGGGAGTCAAACAGTACAAATACCTTGGTATCTGGCTCGATGACAGTCCTAATTTTAAGCACCATATGGAAATTTTGACTGCCAAATGGAAGATAATACTTGGCTTTCTGTACAGAAACAAGAGCCATTTTTCTTTAGTACATAGGAAAAGAATTGTAGAGTGTATTTGCTCTGTTTTGGATGTTATATATGGAAGCTGCTGTCTGTACACTAAAATCACTAGACATTGCCTACCACTCAGCCCTAAGGTTCATATAAGGTGATTGTTACAGCACCTACCATTGCCAAGTTTACCAAAAGGTTGGCTGGCCACATTTGGCAGTGAGCGGTAACAGTTCTGGTATTCGTTCATTTATAAAGCTTGGCTGCAGATGCTTCCACCCTACAAGTCATCACTCTTAACTCTATCCTCACAAATTCTTGATACTCATTCAGAGAATAGGTTGTTGTCTCACACTCCTTTAATCAGAACAGAACTAAAAAGAATGTTATTTTCTTACAGTGCACCTTATACATGGAATAATCTACAAAAGACCTTAAACTTGGACACTCTGCCACCTTTTGACTGTATAAGTGCCTTGTTACTAATCTTGTTGTGAGTGTACATGCTTTTATCTACGCCTTAGCAGGTCATCACCCTGTATTTCTACTTTAGGAACTAATTATTATTGTTGTTTTGAATGATTTCATTTCTTTTTAATTGATATGCATGATAGTTATTTGTTTGCTTATTGATTGTTTTATGTCTTTATTCATGCTCGGCATCATTGAAAATAAGGGTCTCCTTCAATTCATCTCCTGAATGTTGAATAAAGTCTTCAGTGATTGAATGAATGAATGTCCTTAGCTGAAGTTGATCAGTCTCACTTAAATTTGTTTTGGTGGAAAATCTTGAATTGGATTCATGTTATGTCACTTTATGCAGCTGATACACTGCTTTTTATTTCAAATGCCCAATACTTTCTTAATATTAAGACTTTTGAATTTAAATCGGAATAATTTCCAGGTAGAATTCAACAACACACAAAATTAACAAGTGAAATTTCTTCAAGTACAGACATCAGTAACAACAGAGAGCTTTGTGTTTTACAATTGTGTATTGTTACCAAAATAAATTGACGGATCTATAATGGGAACTGCAGTAGAAGATTATCCACAGTCTGAAACCCATTAAAATTAGTCTGGGAAAAAAAAGACTCACTACTGTTGTGGCTTTGGTGCATTAGTTTGAGTAATGCTCCTAATATATAACATATGTCCAAGAAATGAAGTCACATGACGTCACTCATATGATACATTTGATCAAATCTTTATTGCTTTGAGATATTGAAACCATCAACACAAGCAAGAACATGTTCACACTGAAACGTCATGAGAGAGACAGAGAGCAGACTGAGAGCAGTAGCAGAGTAAAACCAGCAGCAGAGTCCAGTGAGTCAGGTCAGGACTGGGAACACTGGTTTCCCCTCAGTGTCTCTGCGAGTGGAGTCTGGGAGCCCTGGGTGGCCTCACAGGTCACAGAGCCCAACCTCCTCCACTGGTCTGCAGGGAGCCTCAGGGTGCTGCTCCAGCTGTAGAGGCCGTCCTTCTCCAGCACCCCAGGGCTCCTGCTCTCCTCCCAGTTGACGCTGCTGATGCAGCCGTCCACCTTCCAGGCCAGACTCCAGTCTGAGGGGAAGCCCTTGTTGGCCAGACACATGAGCGTGGCCGTCCCCTGCTGCAGCTCCTCACTGGAGGGGGGCAGCACCGTCAGGGTGGGACGGACATCACCTAGGAGACACCAATCAGCTTAGAGGACAGGGACCACACAGCTGTCAATCAACCATCAGACACTTGGACACCTTTACTGTGTGAGAGTTGATTTTCTCCTTTAAGGAGTTTCTGTCAGATGGTTTTTCTGCTCCATCAGTCACTCACTCACACATTGTTTCACTTCCTTTAAGAAGCCTCTCATGCAAATCAGCACACAGAGAATCATCATACAGAATAACCTCAAATATATCAAACTACACTGGACAGAAAAGCAGCAGATTCGGAAAAACTGTAAAAAAAAAAAATTCAAATCAAATACATCAAGGAACCTGATCATACAAAACTTTAAAGGATTTAGAGAAAACAAGACAGAAAATGAAAGATAAACAATCAGATGTTCTTTATGTGGATTTCAGTCATTCTTTAGCGACTAAAGCAAATACAAATCCAACATTATTTAGTACAAAAAAAATGATAACAGAATTTGCACTTTTTCAAACTTTAGAAAATATTTTTACAGTAGAATTAAAGCTTTATCTCCATCATCTAGTCATTTGAATGTCATTATGACAGGAATGTGTAAAGAAATGCTTGTAAAGCTGCTCTGAGTGTGTCTCCATGATGAAAGAGGAGAAATAATATCAAAAATACTAAGAGCTTTATGAACAAAACAAACATTTAAAAATGGATTTTGCAGTATGGTATTTAGCATTTCTGTATAAACTTTTTATTAAAATTTGACTTACTTCCAAACTCCAGTCTGGTTCCTCCACCAAAAGTCCACCACAGTGATACAAACTCATTGAGCCGCCGTACAAAAACCTCTCACTGTAGAGAGACACGGCTCTCTGACTTTGACACACTGAAGTAAACCTACAAGCCCTCAACATGAAACTTCAGCATTAAAGTAAGAAATAAAGATTTGTCTTCTGGCTTCATGTTTTATTTTCATTACAATGGACTTTTGATTTTCTCATTCAAAAGCTAACTTTGTCTTTTAATGCAAAATATGTCTGAAAACAAAATGGAAAGGCAACTACTATTTCTTGCCTGTTGAATATATAATATAAAGAAAACATGGCTGCTGAAAAAATAAACATTTTAAACATTTGACTTACTTCCAAATTCCAGTCTGGTTCCTCCACCGAACGTGTACCACAGTGATACAAACTCATTGAGCCGCCGTACAAAAACCTCTCACTGTAGAGAGACACGGCTCTCTGACTTTGACACAAACAAACTCACCAAAAAATATTCCAGTTTACCCAGATTGTGTAATAACTGGTTTAACCATTTAGAGACTGATTCACAAACTTTGAATATATATACAAACATTTTCTATATGAAACTTCAACATCCACAAGCAGTATTCATTTCTCCTCCAGTAAAACAAATTCAAATAAATGTAAAAATTCCAAAGAAAAACTGTCCTATGAATCCTGCCATTAATAATCCTGATATATATAATTATCATGAACCTATGTTTATTGTAGATTATGATTAATGAAAATACATTTGTCTGAATACATCCACAGTGATGGTGATTTGTGTGGCTGTGAATTAGGGGAATTCACAATAATATTCTGCCAGTAAATCAACTCATCACACTCAAACCAAAGCTTTTGATAAAAAAGGAAGTAACACATTCCTAATCAATAATTTTATAAATTGAATGATCCATTGATAGTCAGCATCATCAGAGTGATCCAAGTCCCTGTTGGAGTGAGTCAGAGCATTTCCATAGAGAGGCACTTTGCATCAGCAGCACCATGCTCCAGTGCTCTGGGAGAGTTTATAGTCCTGAGAGTTGAACACTGGATGACTGACAGCTGTCCTTCATGACAACAGAAGCCACAGAAATCCTCCTCATCAAAAACATGACTTTGATCTCCGTCCTCATCTGGACTTCCTGCTGCTGCTTCACAGGTAAAGTCCAGAGAATCAAACTCCTCTCCTCTATCAACATGCGTCCCTCTGAAATGAAGCTGACAAAACCATGATGCTGCTTTATGTTTGTGTCTCTGTATCCTCAGAGTCCAGAGGTCAGGTCACAGTGACTCAGCCTGGAGCAGTGAGCTCTGCTGTGGGAGGCTCCGTCACCATCACATGTAGGACCAGTCAGGACATTAACTCAGACAATTTGGCCTGGTACCAACAGAGAGATGAAGAAACTCCTAAACTGCTTATTTACGATACTAGCACTCAAGCATCAGGGATTCCAGGTCGTTTTACAGGCAGTGGATCAAAGTCTGACTTCACTCTGACCATCAGTGGAGTCCAGACTGAAGATGCAGCAGTTTACTACTGTCAGAGTCTACACTACATCAGCAGTCAGTACGTGTTCACACAGTGAAAAAGTGTCGTACAAAAACCTCCCTCAGTCAGACTGAACAGAAACTGAGTTGACTGCTGCAGCTGGAAGCTACTGCAGAGACTGATACACTTCACTGAGGACACACACACACACACGCGCGCACACACACACACACACACACACACACACACACGTTGTCATCAGTTAGATTGAACATTTTAATATTGTTGCTTTAACATCAAATGGACATTTGTCAAAACAAGTGAGATGACAAAAAATGATCTTGTTGGAAATCAAATTAATTTCTCAATCACAACTTCCCACCATCATTCATAACCCATTACAAACAGCATTTACCTTCTTCCATCTGTTCTCCATGTTAAAGAAATGATACTCTTCTGTCTGGATGTTGATCATCTTTCTCCAGACTGGATTTGTCTCAATAACCCTTCTGCTCTTTTTCATGTTATCCAGATTCATCAGGAGAAATCACCATGACTCAAGCAAGAGTTATGGTTGTGTGTCGACCCTACGCACTAAGCCTGTTCAAGTCACCTTCGTTGTTGTGAGGATTTTTTCTTGTGCCGTAGTGTGTCTGTGTCACTCTGCAGTTACACCTCCAAAACGCTACTTGGCGGCGGAGGTTTCTGTGAAGTGCTGTTAAGTTTAGTTGATTCAAAACACACATTAAATATGGCTTAATAGAAACAATTTCACACATGTAACTAATTTTAGCTTTGAACACAAATTGGCTTCACTATAACTCGCAGCACTCACAGACAAATACTTGTCTTCATCTGGACACATTTTCCCCTCAATACAACATGCTAATGTTATTAGCACAAACCTACAGCATTTTACATTGTGTAAATTAGCCTTGCATCTAGCAATCTTTTCCTGTTCTCATAAAAAAACAGGGACAACAGCGACATTTAAAATAGGTAACGGCACACAATTGGGCTCCAAGGTTCACCGACATAACAACTGTCTAAATACTAAACGTATCGAAAGGAATACAAAATGCTAACATTATTAGCGCAGGCCTATTGCATTTTACAGTGTATAAATTAGCCTAGCGACAAGCTGAGATTTTCTCTTCTCGTATGAAACCTGGATGAATCCCAAGTAACAATCCCTGAAGGATAAATCACACACACAACTTAAAATGTTATTTTAGTGGGGCTTTACAGTCTTCAAAATTTATGTTTTTTATCTGTGAAATAAAAGTAAATAAATGCTTCGTTTCCTGAGGGAAATGGTGTCAGTATACAGAAACAGACAGGAGGTCAGGGTCAATGTGACGTGTAGTCACAATTCTGGGGAGGTGCATGTCAGTTTACAGCGTAGGCTCTGTCGTTGATTCAACACAGAAGTATAAATTCACTTTCAGTCTCCTGGATCTCATTCTGTTGTTCCAGGACAGACTGTCTATCAGATGTAAAGCCAGTTCAGATATGAGCACCTGCCTTCACTGGTACCTTCAAAACTGGAGAGTCTCCCAAACTTTTGATTTATTACGCGACATGCTGTCAGTCTGGTGTTTCAGATCATTTCAGTGGAAGTGGATCTGGGACTGATTTCACTCTGACCATCAGTGGAGTTCAGACTGAAGATGCAGGAGTTTATTACTGTCTACAGAGAAGTTACAGCTCCCCGTTCACACAGTAATACAACGTCATACAAAAACCTCCTCAGTTGGAGAGGAACTGATCTGACTCAACAGCTGCACAGACACTGAAACAATAGACATATGAATATCAATAGTTAGTTCCAATGATTGTTGTGTAAGGCAAGGCAAGGCAAGGCAATTTTATTTATATGGCACCATTCATACACAAGGCAATTCAATGTGCTTTACTAGAGAAATACATTAAAATAAAACATTAAAGGAACAATAGATCATTAAAAACAAAAGCTAAAAGCAAGACAATAAATAGTTAAAAACAGTGCAACAATAGCTACAGATTATCCTAACAGTAAGTTACATAGTTCACTGGTAAGCTGCAGTAAATAGTAATGTTTTAAGCCCTGATTTAAATGAGCTGACAGTTTAGGCCGACCTGAGATATTCTGGAAGTTTGGTCCACAGGCGGGGAGCATAGAAACTAAAGGCTGCTTCACCGTGTTTGGTTTTGACCCTGGCAACACTGAGTAAACCTGTTCCAGATGATCTGAGGGGTCTGGATGCTTCATAACGTACAAGTATATCAGAGATGTATTTAGGCCCAAGACCATTTAATGTTTTATAAACAAGTAACAAGATTTCAAAGTCTATCCTTTGACACACAGGAAGCCAGTGCAGTGACTTAAGCACTGGTGTAATGTGCTCCACTCTCTTGGTGTTGGTGAGGACTCTGGCAGCAGCGTTCTGGACGAGCTGCAGTTGTCTGATTAATTTTTTACTCAGGTCTGCGAAGACACTGTTACAACAGTCCAGCCTGCTGAAAATGAAAGCATGAACAAGTTTTTCTGTATCTTGTTTAACAGAATTTTTTATTCTTGCTATTTTTAAGGTGTAGTAGGCTGATTTAGTAATTGTCTTAATGTGACTATTGAAAAATTTAGGTCTGATCCAAACTACACCAAGATTTCTGGCTTGATTTGTAGGTTTTAGTGTCATGGCATCAAGGTAAGCACTGACTATTGATCTTTGTTCTTTGGGGCAGTGTTGTTTTTGGCAGGCATTTTAGATTTAGTCTTAGTTTTAGTCTTTTGGACTAAAATGCTTATTAGTTTTAGTCAAATTTTAGTCATTTCTATATGTGATAGTTTTAGTCCAGTTTTAGTCGACAAAAACTCAAAAAGGTTTTAGTCTAGTTTTTAGTCAGTTTTAATAAAAAAAGAAAAAATAATAATTATAGTGTTTTAACAAATTAATTTAGGTCAATAAGTATTGGAGATTGCTGTTGGACAGACACCTTTTATCTCCATATTTCAACTTTTCAACTTTTTTTCCAACATATTTCAACTGGGTTTTTTTTTTTATGAATTGATGCCCCTACGTCATCATACAAGAGAGTCACACATAAGTTGTGAAAATAGCAGATCTTTAAGTTCAACACATCGTGACGGGTCGGGCCGGATTTAGTCAAAAATGTAGCTATAAATTGTATTCGGGCTGGGGTCGGATTCGGTCAGCTTTCAGTGAAAATGTAGTGTAAAAATAAATAAAATCCTATTGTCTGTCCTGTTTATTGCTCGGGCACTGTTATTTACGTGACAACACCTGAACATAACACACACAGACACACACTGGCTGTTTGTTTCTACCTCTCCCCTCGCTGGAAGAGGAGACCTCCAGACCTCCCGCCGCCCGTCTCCGCCTTGATTAAACGCTGAAAATAAAATAAAAGAGGGAGACAAGTTTTTCCTATTTTATCTTATTTTGTTTAATTTCTCCCTCTCCTCTCGCTGGAAGCGTCGGACCTCCCGCTCCCGTCTCAAACACGGAGGTCTCACTCTCAGCTGATCACGTCCGGCCTGTTAAATACCCTGTAACCATAACAACTGTGTGACACAAACTCAGTGCTTTGCTCATTAAATAATGTCGGGCTCGGTTCGGGTTCGGACAGAAATATGCGGCCCGTGCTGCACTCACACACACACACACACACGGAAAACCGGACATTAGATTACACGTACAAGAAGCAGAAATATCATGTATTTTAAACGTCTGACAGACCACCTACTAACATTTACGTCCATTTTCGTCTCGTCAACGAAAACTCACACACGTCTCGTCATGTTTTAGTCATCAAAGAGCCATGTTTATCTCGTCACCGTCTCGTTATCGTCATGAAAAAAAGGGGCGTCAACGAAATAATTTCGTCATCGTCATCGTTGACGAAAACAACACTGCTTTGGGGCCAAAAATTACTATCTAAGTTTTGTCTATGTTTAGTTGTAGAAATTCTGGCACATCCACGTATTGATTTCGTCAATGCACTTATTTAGCAAATGTAGGGGGACTGTAGTCATCTGGTGACACTGTTATGTAAAGTTGTGTGTCATCTGCATAAGTATGGTAGGAGATGTTATGATATTCCATAATCTGAGCAAAAGGGAGCATATAGATGTTGAACAGAAGAGGCCCAAGAATGGACCCTTGAGGAACTCCACATGTAATTTTTCTTCACACAGATTCATAATTGCCAAGTGATACAAATTTAGTACAGTGCCAGAAAGTCCCACAAACTTTTCAATCAATCAATCAATCAATCAATCAATTTTATTTATAAAGCCCAATATCACAAATACAATTTGCCTCACAGGGCTTTACAGCATACGACATCCCTCTGTCCTTTAGACCCTCACAGCGGATAAGGAAAAACTCTATCTATCTAACCTCAAACACAGCTGTAAAACCTAATATTTATTTAGATTGCTTTTCCCCAATTTCTCTTCAAGAACTGACCGCAGTGATTTCTTCATCTAAATCATCAACGTGTCTCTTAGACCCCATCCCAACTAGGCTACTCAGGAGGTCTTACTTTAGTTAACACCCATATACTAGATATGATCAATATATCCTTATTAACAGGCTATGTACCACAGTCTTTTAAGGTAGCTGTAATTAAACCTCTACTAAAAAGCCCACCTGGATCCAGAGGTGTTAGCTAACTACAGACTAATATCTAATCTTCCCTTTCTTTCAAAGATCCTTGAGAAAGTGTAGTCGCAGACCAACTGTGTGATTTTCTCCATGATCATAATTTATTTGAGGAATTACAGTCAGGATTTAGAGTGCATCATAGCACTGAGACAGCACTAGTTAAAATTACAATGAACTTCTGATTGCTTCAGACAAAGGACTCGTCTCTGTACTTGTTTATTAGATTTTTGTGCAGCGTTTGACACAATTGACCATCAAATTCTGCTGCAGAGACTGGAACACTTAATTGGCCTAAAAGGTTCTGCACTAAGCTGGTTTAAATCTTATTTATCTGATCGTTTTCAGTTTGTTGACGTTCATAATGAATCATCCGTACGTACTAAAGTTTGTTTTGGAGTTCTGCAAGGTTCTGTGCTTGGACCAATCCTATTATTCTATATATGCTTCCTTTAGGCAACATCATTAGAAATCACTCTGTAAATTTCCATTGTTATGCGGATGATACACAGTCGTACTTATCGATGAAGCCAGAAGAAAGTAATCAATTAACTAAACTCCATACCTGCCTTAAAGACATAAAAACCTGGATGAGCTCCAATTTCCTGATGTTAAATTCAGACTAAACTGAAGTTATTGTTCTTGGCCCCAAACAACTCAGAGACTCTTTATCTGATGACAAGTTTCTCTCGATGGCATTGCTCTGGCCTCTAGCACTACCGTAAGAAACCTCGGAGTAACATTTGACCAAGATTTGTCTTTTAAATCTCATTTAAAACAAACCTCACGGACTGCATTTTTTCATCTGCGCAAAAATTAGGCCTATACTGACCCCGAAAAGATGCAGAAAAACTGGTCCATGCTTTTGTTACCTCAAGGCTGGATTACTGTAACTCTCTATTATCAGGTAGCTCTAGTAAATCATTAAAAACTCTCCAGCTAATTCAGAATGCAGCAGCACGTGTACTAACAGGAACTAAGAAACCAGATCATATTTCTCCTGTTTTAGCTTCTTTGCACTGGCTCCCTGTAAAATCCAGAAATGAATTTAAAATCCTACTGTTAACTTATAAAGCTCTAAATGGTCAAGCTCCAGCATATCTTAGAGAGCTCATAGTGCCTTATTATCCCACCAGAACTCTGCGCTCTGCTCCCTAAAGTCTCCAAAAGTAGATCAGGAGCCAGAGCCTTCAGCTATCAGGCTCCTCTCCTGTGGAATCATCTTCCTGTTACGATCCAGGAGGCAGACACCGTCTCCACATTTAAGACTAGACTTAAGACTTTCCTCTTTGATAAAGCTTATAGTTAGGGCTGGCTCAGGCTTGCCCTATACCAGCCCCTAGTTAGGCTGACTTAAGCCTAGTCTGCTGGTGGACCCCCTATAATACACCAGGCATCTTCTCTCTCTCTCTCTCTCTCTCTCTCTCTCTCTCTCGTATCCTATTACTGCATCTTGCTAACTCGGCCATTCTGGATGTCACTAACTCGGCTTCTTCTCCGGAGCCTTTGTGCTCCACTGTCTCTCAGGTTAACTCATATCGCAGCGGTGCCTGGATAGTGTGACGTGTGTGGTTGTGCTGCTGCCGTGGTCCTGCTAGATGCCTCCTGCTGCTGCTGCTGCTGCTGCATCATTAGTCATTAGTCTGTCGAGCATTATCTTATGGTCAACTGTGTCGAATGCAGCACTGAGGTCCAGTAATACTGCTCAGATGAATGTCATTTAAAACATTTACAAGTGCAGTCTCAGTGCTGTGATGTGCTCGAAATCCAGACTGAAAGGCATCAAAGGAATTGTTTTGCTCCAAGGAGGTGTTAAGTTGCTGAAAAACAACCTTTTCAATGATCTTTCCTAAAACTGGTAGGTTTGATATGGGCCTGTAGTTATTTATTACTGAAGCATCCAGATTAAGCTTTTTTATGAGAGGTTTAATGACTGCAGTCTTCAGTGCCGTTGGAAAAAGGCCTGACTGAAGAGAACAGTTGACTATTTGTAGTATATCTGATGCTATGCAGTTAAAACCATCTTTAAAAAAGCTTGTAGGCAGAGTGTCAAGGCAGCAGGTAGTGGACCTAAGGTTTCTAACTATGTCTGTCAAAATAGCATAATTTAATGGGTGAAAAAGTGCCAAAATTAACTGGAGTAGTCTTATGAGGCACAGGTGAAATAGCCACTGTGTTGGAGTTACAGACTGTCTGTCTTATCTTTAATATCTTGTCTGTGAAAAAAGAAGCAAAGTCATTGCATGTCTTGGTGGATAGCAGTTCAGGAGGGACTGACGCTGATGGGTTTGTCAGTCTGTCAACAACAGTAAATAAAGTCTGTGCATTGTTGTTATTTTTGTTGATAATCTCAGAGAAAAAGGACTGCCGCGCCCTTTTTAGCTCCAGGTTATAGATGTGCAGACTTTATTTATAGATGTCATAATGAACCTGGAGTTTGGTTTTTCGCCACCTGTGTTCTGCTTTTCTACATTCTCTTTCTTGAGCTTTTACCCGTGTGGCGTCCCTCCATGGTGGTTTTTTCTTACCAGAGACAACTTTGACCTTGATGGAGGCAATATTGTCCATAATATTCATAGCTTTAGAGCTAAAACTCTGAACCAGATCATTGACAGAGACTGAGGGCAGAGCTGGTGTTGGTGTAAAATCCTGGGTGAATAGTGTACAGGTGTTTTCGTTGATATAGCATTTTCTGATTACCTCTGTTGTAATTTGGCCATTTTAAAGAAAACACAGTAATGATCGGAAAAGGCAACATCAGTCACCACAACCTCAGAAATGTTGAGCCCTTTGGAGATAATTAGATCTAAAATATGTCCCTTATTGTGTGTTGCCTCTGTTACATGCTGGGAAAGTTCAAAGTTGTCCAGGATGTAGAAAAGTACTTTCGCACTGCCATCTTTGGGATTATCAATATGAATATTAAAATCACCCACTATAACAACACAGTCAAAATCAATACAAACAACAGACAATAGTTTAGAAAAGTCATCAACAAAGTGTGCACTATATTTTGGAGGCCTGTAAATAATTACTAGTACTGCTTGACAGGAGGATCTCAACTGCTAGTCAAAACAGGAATGACAGACCTTGGAGATGACTCTGGCTGATACTTTTCAATTTCAAGATGTGTTTGACCATGCCATCAGCAATTTAAGATCGCCGGTATGTTTAAGGAAGCGGCATGGGGTCTGTCTCATCTCTGACAGGCACCTGAGTGACGTCTACGGCTACTATTTAGGAGTTCATCAATTTGAATGAGCTTTAGTGTGACAGCTTTAACTAGCTCCTTGATTGGTGAGCACGGTGGAGTGGGGGAGGATTGATACTGGCTCGGTGGTGATTGTTGTGGTGGTGGGGAGAGTCGACGATGGCTCCTTAGTGGTCGCTGGTGCTGGGGGGGGGGGGGGGGGGGGGGGGGGGGGGGTGGGGGGGGGGGGGGGGGGGGGGGGGGGGGCGACGTATGCTCCTTGGTGGTTGTGGTGAAGGGCAGGAGGGGGGTTATTGGATCTCTGACTGGGACAGGGACATCCTCTGAATGCCTTGGGTGATGTGGAGCAAAGGGTCAGTTCCAAAAGATGTTAAAATTGTCAATAAACTTTATCCCATGAGTAAAGCATGCCGATGTCAGCCATGTATTCAGGGCAAGGAGTCTAGTATAAGACTTGATTCCTTTCCCCAGGGTTGGAATGGGGCCAGAAATGAACACATTTTGGGCAAAAATCCCATTTCATAGTTGGGGAGAACAATAAATAGTAAAATTTTAGAGAATAATTCCAGGGGGGGACAAGGAAAAAAGTTGTAGCCTGTCTTTTATACAGTATCTTTTACCGCAATTTGACGCTTTAATCTTCTTTCTATCTCTCCAACAGGCGGAGTGAATGTCTATACTTATGAGAAATGGCTTAACAACTAAACGTTTCCTGCAATTAAACTGGTAAACTGGTTTATAAACAGTGTGCTGTGAGATCTGCCGCCACGCACCTCACAACTGTGCGTAATAGTCGCGCGTAATGACCGCTCCTCGTCGGTTAGACTGCACGCCTTTCATGTTTGTCTCACTGACAGGTGGAGAGCCTACAGACAGGTACCCATTAGCTATGAGCCGCTCCGTCACTGACTGCTCTAGTCCTGTCCTCTCCCTCTTCTTTCTCTCCTGTCCTCTCTGACTATCACTAAACTAAACTCTGAGCTTAATCATTAGCTTTTAGCTTAGCAGCACTCATAGTTGAGTAGGCTTTTGAACAATGCAGGAGAAATGTTGCGGACAGTTTATATTATCAGCCTGGGCCTGGGGCTTGTTGTAACAGTAAATGCGATGTGTTGTCACTTGTGTAAGTTAAACTGTGTCTGTGTGAGAGTGCATCTTACCCTGCGATGCGCGATGTGGGCAGTGGGTCCAGCCACACACTGCTACTGCTGCCAAGTAGCCCCACCCATTGGAAAGACTGTTGGATATACCACTACTAGGAATGGGAGGGGGGGGGGGGACTAAATCTTTTAAGATTTAAATAGCACATTATTGCGTAATTTTAATGAGCACCGCTTACATTGTGCTTTCAATAAATACTACTGCATTGTTCAAAAATTAATAATTGTGTCTCAAATTAGCTTTATTGAAGGGGTCCCAGGGGTCATGTCCCCCCTTCCCCCACCCCGGGATTTCCATCCCTGACTGTGACAAATGTTATTTTTGCAGCACCAGCATTAAATATTTGACATAAGAACATCATTAAGGAACCATGTTATATCATCTTATGCTGATGATAATCTATAATTTGTTTCTAATCTCTAAAACTCTATTCAGTCATTTAGATATAGACACATTTTAAAATTATTATTATTTTAAAATAATTTCATCAAAATTACCCTGGTCCATAATAATACTGCTAAACAGAGACACTGTCAGATGAACCTCAATGACTTAGTGGATAAGTGCCATTACATGATTCAAGAAGTCATTAATAAAACCATCACCAGCAGTGAGACAATCTAACTGTGATACAATCTCGTATCTCCTCACATGTGGGAGAAGGGAAGTGTTGCTATAAAAATATTCAGACATTGTTCTTTTATTTGCTTATGTTTTATTATACAGCATTAACAGCATAAGCATCATGACAAGAATAAAAAAATTACTGTTTCAAGGTGAGAGCTGTTAAATTGGTCTCATGATAGAAACACAGAGAGCAGACTGAGAGCAGTAGCAGAGTAAAACCAGCAGCAGAGTCCCAGTGAGTCAGGTCAGGACTGGGAACACTGGTCTCTCCTCAGTGTCTCTGCGAGTGGAGTCTGGGAGCCCTGGGTGCCTCACAGGTCACAGAGCCCACCTTCCTCCACTGGTCTGCAGGGAGCCTCAGGGTGCTGCTCCAGCTGTAGAGGCCGTCCTTCTCCAGCACCCCAGGGCTCCTGCTCTGCTCCCAGCTGCTGCTGCTGCTGCTGCCGTCCACCTTCCAGGCCAGACTCCAGGCTGAGGGGAAGCCCTTGTTGGCCAGACACATGAGCGTGGCCGTCCCCTGCTGCAGCTCCTCACTGGAGGGGGGCAGCACCGTCAGGGTGGGACGGACATCACCTAGGAGACACCAATCAGCTTAGAGGACAGGGACCACACAGCTGTCAATCAACCATCAGACACTTGGACACCTTTACTGTGTGAGAGTTGATTTTCTCCTTTAAGGAGTTTCTGTCAGATGGTTTTTCTGCTCCATCAGTCACTCACTCACACATTGTTTCACTTCCCTTTAAGAAGCCTCTCATGCAAATCAGCACACAGAGAATCATCATACAGAATGACCTCAAATATATCAAACTACACTGGACATAAAATATCAGAATGTAGACAAATTATTAAACGTTTTCCTCCCAAACATTGACGTTACATTACTTTAGTAAAATACATTTTGCATTTTTTTTTGTGCAAGCATAAAAAATGCATGTATTACTGCTCTACCTACAATCAAATGTTCTTTATGTTGATGTCAATTCTCATTAAAACTGTTCAAAAGATTTTCAACATTTGAAACCACATGAATTAATCACCGTTAGTTTATTCCTAAAAAGTTGATTCTGAAGTTATTAAAAAAAAATGTCACTGAGGTGGAACATTAAGAATATAATCTTGATAAACATTTGTAAAACTGGTTTGCAGTTTTATCTTTTTTACATTTCAACCTGTTTGACTTCAAGTATGATGAAAATGTACAAAGAAATGCTGATTAAAGTTGCTTTATAGTCTCCATGGTAAAGGAGGAGAAGTATAAAAATAAGTTTTACTTTTAAAATTAAAACATTTTTATTTCCTGCAGACATTACAAAACAGACTTCTAATCTTAACTTTTAAACAGTTTATCTAGTATTTGTGAAGAAACTTACTTCCAACATCCAGTCTGGTTCCTCCACCAAAAGTCCACCACAGTGATACAAACTCATTGAGCCGCCCTGAGAAAACCCTCTCACTGTAGAGAGACACGGCTCTCTGACTTTGACACACTGAAATAAACCTACAAACCCTCAACATGAAACTTCAGCACTAAAGTAAGAAATAAAGATTTATCTTCTAGCTTCATGTTTTATTTTCATTACAATGGACTTTCTCATTCAAACGCTAACTTTGTCTTTTAATGCAAAATATGTCTAAAAACAAAATGGAAAGGCAACTACAGTTTCTTGCCTGTTAAATATATAATGTATAGAAAACATGGCTGCTGAAAAAAATAAACATTTTAAACATTTGACTTACTTCCAACATCCAGTCTGGTTCCTCCGAACGTGTACCACAGTGATACAAACTCATTGAGCTGCCGTACAAAAACCTCTCACTGTAGAGAGACACGGCTCTCTGACTTTGACACAAACAAACTCACCAAAATCGGTCTCTGTTTTTTAAGATCTTGCCAAAAACATGAAATCTGGCAATAACACCACAGAATTCCAGAATGCATGTTTTTGATATGTTTTTTAATTTCAAATGCAATTTTTGTTTATTTAACAACAAAAGATTTTGATCTTGATAAGATTAAAATGATGTCATTGGCAACCTGCGTAGAATTTGTATTTGGCTTCTAGTGCACCAAATGTATAGATACAATACACACAGCACAGCTTTAAAAACAGAGTGTTCAGCATACAATATAGTCGTCCAAATGGATGAGGTAGCAGAAAATAAGTTCTATAATAATGCAAGAAAGCAATTATTATTAAATAAATGTTCCCTGATGCAGTTGTTTTGTGTTCAATGCCTGCATGGAACAGGGAATAAAATACTTTTTGAAATGTTCCAGCTGGCCCTTAGGTGCCTGAATCAAACATTTTGAAACAAAAGTTATCAAGTCGTTAAAATTTTAAAAAATTGGTATGGAGATATTCCTAACTACACTCTGATAAAGTGATTGATCCATTGATAATCAGCATCATCAGAGTGATCCAAGTCCCTGTTGGAGTGAGTCAGAGCATTTCCATAGAGAGGCACTTTGCATCAGCAGCACCATGCTCCAGTGCTCTGGGAGAGTTTATAGTCCTGAGAGTTGAACACTGGATGACTGACAGCTGTCCTTCATGACAACAGAAGCCACAGAAATCCTCCTCATCAAAAACATGACTTTGATCTCCGTCCTCATCTGGACTCTCCTCTGCTGCTGCTTCACAGGTAAAGTCCAGAGAATCAAACTCCTCTCCTCTATCAACATGCGTCCCTCTGAAATGAAGCTGACAAAACCATGATGCTGCTTTATGTTTGTGTCTCTGTATCCTCAGAGTCCAGAGGTCAGGTCACAGTGACTCAGCCTGGAGCAGTGAGCTCTGCTGTGGGAGGCTCCGTCACCATCACATGTAGGACCAGTAGGGATGTTGAAGTTTGGAGCAACTACCACCTTTTAGCCTGGTACCAACAGAGAGATGGAGAAACTCCAAAATTGCTCATATACTATGCCAGCACTCGAGCATCAGGGATTCCAGGTCGTTTTACAGGCAGTGGATCAAACTCTGACTTCACTCTGACCATCAGTGGAGTCCAGACTGAAGATGCAGCAGTTTACTACTGTCAGAGTAGACATTACATCAACAGTCAGTACGTGTTCACACAGTGAAAAAGTGTCGTACAAAAACCTCCCTCAGTCAGACTGAACAGAAAGTGAACTGGCTGCTGCAGCTGGAAGCTGCTGCAGAGACTGATACACTTCAGTGAGGAGACACACACACACACACACACACACACACACACACACACTGTGCACACACCATTCTCATTATAATCCCTTTTTCTTATTTGAATTAATTTGATTGATTTGCCAGTTAATAAAGAGGAGACAAGCTCAGACAGTAAATTAGAAAAGACTTGGTCACGACCTTTGACCTCAGCTTCATATTGGATCACAGCAATCTCAACTCTGTCCAGTTACAGGAAAACATCGATACGCAGAGCAGCATTAGAAATATTCATCATAAAATGTAGTCCAAACAAAACATATGAATGAATGAATGAATGAATGAATGAACTTTCTTTAATCTCTGCTTCACATAAGACTTTTCTTCCTTATGCAAATAAAACCTATAGAGCGCTTACCTAGCTATACTTTGCAACAAAAGTCATCTTAATCTTAACTGAAGACACACCAGCACAACATTGTACGATGTATCTTGACTGAAAAATACAGAGGTGGATCAGACACTTCAAATGCTGCTCAAGAGTCAATGTCTGTTCAAATGTGAGACCTACCCATGTGGAGGAAGCAAAATAACATTTTCTGTGACAAAATTTTCTTTATCCTTTCATACCCTATTATGTAGTGAACCATTGAAATAAACTATGCTGTGACCACTGTGTGATAAACACCATGATATGCTGAGGACAGCTACAGCTGACTGACTCTGTGTGTTTGCATATGTGTCCTGCCTCTCTGCTCCCAGCTGTTAAGAGACCAGTGTTGATCAGTGGCTGTCCAGGCCTTTCAGAGCCACTGACACGCTGACAGCACAATGATGATGTCACTGATTCTACTGCTGGCCACCCTGGGGCTCCTTGTTCAGGGTGATCACTCTCTTCTGAAAACTTTGCTTCAGGATGCAACCAGGTTCACCTCAATGATGTTCTGCTGTGATGGAGAAACACTGAAACAAGCAGCATTTACCTTCTTCCATCTGTTCTCCATGTTAAAGAAATGATACTCTTCTGTCTGGATGTTGATCATCTTTCTCCAAACTGGATTTGTCTCAATAACCCTTCTGCTCTTTTTCATGTTTTCCAGATTCATCAGGAGAAATCATCCTGACTCAGTCTCCTGGATCTCAGTCTGTTGTTCCAGGACAGACTGTCTCTATCAGATGTAAAAGCAGTCACTTATAGGTGATGATATTAACTGGTACCTTCAGAAACCTGGAGAAGCTCCTAAACTCTTAATTTATGATACTACAATACGCCAGTTCGGAGTTTCAGATCGTTTTAGTGCAACGGCACGTCAGACTGACTTCACTCTGACCATCAGAGAAGTTCAGACTGAAGATGCAGGAGTTTATTACTGTCAGCAGCATAACAGCTTCCCGTTCACACAGTGATACAACACTGTACAAAAACCTCCTTCAGCTAAAGAGGAACTGATCTGATTGACAATCTTCTTTGTCAGAGTTTAACTCAAACACAGTCAGAGTTTGATGTCAGCTTTTCAACAGGCAGGTTAATGTAGATGATCTTATATCAATAAATTTTTTCCCAATTATTTGCTCAGGGTTTTGTAAGATTATTTTCTCTCGATGTCTCTGAAAAACATAAACAGTGTTGAATTGTATCACTGAATTTATACTCAACTGTGACTCTTTTATAGGGTTAGGAAAATGGATCCTGACATTTTCTTTCAAGTTTCTTGAATGTGAATATTTTCTATCTTAAAGTTAATCAAAAGCATTAAAGATGGCATTGATGCTCTAAAAGAATGTTCAGGCTGCTGCAGATTCATCAAAGGTTATTTTAACATGAACTCCACTGAATCTTATTGCTCACATTAATCCTGCCTACTTAGTTTTCCACTGTAAAATGAAACCATCACATAATGACAGAGACAAATAAGAGTTGTTTTTATCTTTTTATTTTAAATAAAATTGCCTCCCACAAATAGGAAATGTCTTCAGTATTGTCTAGTTTAGTTAAATATTTGTAGATGTTAATTAGAATGAACTTTATGTGCAAGTAATGACTCTAAAGCAGTTTAAAGAAAAAATGTCTTTATTTTGTGAAAAACATTGTCAGCCTCATTATGATCAGAAAAATATCAAGTCCCTGCTGGAGTCAGTCAGAGCATTTCCATAGAGAGGCACTTTGCATCAGCAGCACCATGCTCCAGTGCTCTGGGAGAGTTTATAGTCCTGAGAGTTGAACACTGGATGACTGACAGCTGTCCTTCATGACAACAGAAGCCACAGAAATCCTCCTCATCAAAAACATGACTTTGATCTCCGTCCTCATCTGGACTCTCTCTCTGCTGCTTCACAGGTAAAGTCCAGAGAATCAAACTCCTCTCCTATCAACATGCGTCCCTCTGAAATGAAGCTGACAAAACCATGATGCTACTTTATGTTTGTGTCTCTGTATCCTCAGAGTCCAGAGGTCAGGTCACAGTGACTCAGCCTGAGCGGTGAGCTCTGCTGTGGGAGGCTCCGTCACCATCACTGTAGGACCAGTAGAGATGTTGAAGTTTGGAGCAACTACCGCCTTTTAGCCTGGTACCAACAGAGAGATGGAGAAACTCCGAAATTGCTCATACACTATGCCAGCACTCGAGCATCAGGGATTCCAGGTCGTTTTACAGGCAGAGGATCAAACTCTGACTTCACTCTGACCATCAGTGGAGTCCAGACTGAAGATGCAGCAGTTTACTACTGTAAGAGTAGACATTACATCAACAGTCAGCACGTGTTCACACAGTGAAAAAGCGTCGTACAAAAACCTCCCTCAGTCAGACTGAACAGAAACTGAGTTGACTGCTGCAGCTGGAAGCTACTGCAGAGACTGATACACTTCACTGAGGACATACACACACACACACACACACACACACACACACACACACACACACTGTCATCAGTTAGATTGAACATTTTAATATTGTTGCTTTAACATCAAATGAACATTTGTCAAAACAAGTGAAATGACAAAAAATGATCTTGTTGGAAATCAAATTAATTTCTCAATCACAACTTCCCACCATCATTCATAACCCATTACAAGCAGCATTTACCTTCTTCCATCTGTTCTCCATGTTAAAGAAATGATACTCTTCTGTCTGGATGTTGATCATCTTTCTCCAGACTGGATTTGTCTCAATAACCCTTCTGCTCTTTTACATGTTATCCAGATTCATCAGGAGAAATCACCATGACTCAAGCAAGAGTTATGGTTGTGTGTAGACCCTACGCACTTAGCCTGTTCAAGTCACCTTCGTTGTTGTGAGGATTTTTTCTTGTGCCGTAGTGTGTCTGTGTCACTCTGCAGTTACACCTCCAAAACACTACTCGGCGGCGGAGGTTTCTGTGAAGTGCTGTTAAGTTTAGTTGATTCAAAACACACATTAAATATGGCTTAATAGAAACAATTTCACACATGTAACTAACTTTAGCTTTAGCTAACAAATTGGCTTCACTATAACTTGCAGCACTCACAGACAAACACTTGTGTTCATCTGGACACATTTTCCCCTCAATACAACATGCTAATGTTATTAGCACAAACCTACAGCATTTTACATTGTGTAAATTAGCCTTGCGTCTAGCAATCTTTTCCTGTTCTCATAAAAAAACAGGGACAACAGCGACATTTAAAATAGGTAACGGCACACAATTGAGCTCCAAGGTTCACCGACATAACAACTGTCTAAATACTAAACATGTATTGAAAGGAATACAAAATGCTAACATTATTAGCGCAGGCCTATTGCATTTTACAGTGTATAAATTGGCCTAGCGACAAGCTGAGATTTTCTCTTCTCATATGAAACCTGGATGAATCCCAAAGTAACAGTCCCTGAAGGATAAATCACACACACACAACTTAAAATGTTATTTTAGTGGAGGCTTTACAGTCTTCAAAATTTATTGTTTTTTATCTGTGAAATAAAAGTAAATAAATGCTTCGTTTCCACTGAGGGAAATGGTGTCAGTATACAGAAACAGACAGGAGGTCAGGGTCAATGTGACGTGTAGTCACAATTCTGGGGAGGTGCATGTCAGTTTACGGCGTAGGCTAGAGCGTAGGTTACGACATAGCTCTGTCGTTGATTCAACACAGAAGTATAAATTCACTTTCAGTCTCCTGGATCACAGTCTGTTGTTCCAGGACAGACTGTCTCTATCAGATGTAAAGCCAGTTCAGATATGAGCACCTGGCTTCACTGGTACCTTCAGAAACCTGGAGAGTCTCCCAAACTTTTGATTTATTACGCGACATGCTGTCAGTCTGGTGTTTCAGATCATTTCAGTGGAAGTGGATCTGGGACTGACTTCACTCTGACCATCAGTGGAGTTCAGACTGAAGATGCAGGAGTTTATTACTGTCTACAGAGAAGTTACAGCTCCCCGTTCACACAGTGATACAACGTCATACAAAAACCTCCTCAGTTGGAGAGGAACTGATCTGACTCAACAGCTGCACAGACACTGAAACACTGAAACACTGAATATCAATAGTTAGTTCCAATGATTGTTGTGTAAGGCAAGGCAAGGCAAGGCAATTTTATTTATATAGCACCATTCATACACAAGGCAATTCAATGTGCTTTACTAGAGAAATACATTAAAATAAAACATTAAAGGAACAATAGATCATTAAAAACAAAAGCTAAAAGCAAGACAATAAATAGTTAAAAACAGTGCAGAAAATGCATTTAAAAAGCACACAAAGCAAAAGCAACAGCAGACAAATATAAAAACAATAGCTACAGATTATCCTAACAGTAAGTTACATATCTAGTTCACTAAGCTGCAGTAAATAGTAATGTTTTAAGCCCTGATTTAAATGAGCTGACAGTTTCAGCCGACCTCAGACATTCTGGAAGTTTGTTCCACAGGCGGGGAGCATAGAAACTAAAGGCTGCTTCACCTTGTTTGGTTTTGACCCTGGCAACACTGAGTAAACCTGTTCCAGATGATCTGAGGGGTCTGGATGCTTCATAACGTACAAGTATATCAGAGATGTATTTAGGCCCAAGACCATTTAGTGCTTTATAAACAAGTAACAAGATTTTAAAGTCTATCCTTTGACACACAGGAAGCCAGTGCAGTGACTTAAGCACTAGTGTAATGTGCTCCACTCTCTTGGTGTTGGTGAGGACTCTGGCAGCAGCGTTCTGGACGAGCTGCAGTTGTCTGATTGATTTTTTACTCAGGTCTGTGAAGACACTGTTACAACAGTCCAGCCTGCTGAAAATGAAAGCATGAACAAGTTCTTCTGTATCTTGTTTAACAGAAATTTTTATTCTTGCTATGTTTTTAAGGTGGTAATAGGCTGATTTAGTAATTGTCTTAATGTGACTATTGAAATTTAGGTCTGAGTCCAGAACTACACCAAGATTTCTGGCTTGATTTGTAGGTTTTAGTGTCATGGCATCAAGGTGAGCACTGGCTATTGATCTTTGTTTCTTGGGGCCAAAATTTACTATCTAAGTTTTGTCTATGTTTAGTTGTAGAAAATTCTGGCACATCCACGTATTGATTTCGTCAATGCACTTATTTAGGAAATGTAGGGGACTGTAGTCATCTGGTGACACTGTTATGTAAAGTTGTGTGTCATCTGCATAAGAATGGTAGGAGATGTTATGATATTCCATAATCTGAGCAAAAAGGAGCATATAGATGTTGAACAGAAGAGGCCCAAGAATGGACCCTTGAGGAACTCCACATGTAATTTTTGTTCGCACAGATTCATAATTGCCAAGTGACACAAATTTAGCACAGTGCCAGAAAGTCCCACAAACTTTTCAATCAATCAATCAATCAATCAATTTTATTTATAAAGCCCAATATCACAAATACAGTTTGCCTCACAGGGCTTTACAGCATACGACATCCCTCTGTCCTTTAGACCCTCACAGTGGATAAGGAAAAACTCTATCTATCTAACCTCAAACACAGCTGTAAGACCTAATATTTATTTAGATGGCTTCTCCCCAATTTCTCTTCAAGAACTGACCGCAGTGATTTCTTCATCTAAATCATCAACGTGTCTCATAGACCCCATACCAACTAGGCTACTCAAGGAGGTCTTACCTTTAGTTAACACTCATATATTAGACATGATCAATATATCCTTATTAACAGGCTATGTACCACAGTCTTTTAAGGTAGCTGTAATTAAACCTCTACTAAAAAAGCCCACCCTGGATCCAGAGGTGTTAGCCAACTATAGACCAATATCTAATCTTCCCTTTATGTAAAGATCCTTGAGAAAGTAGTTGCAGACCAGCTGTGTGATTTTCTCCATGATAATAATTTATTTACAGTTATATTACATATATTTATAGTTTATTACAGTCAGGATTTAGAGTGCATCATAGCACTGAGACAGCACTAGTTAAAATTACAAATGACCTTCTGATTGCTTCAGACAAAGGACTCGTCTCTGTACTTGTTTTATTAGATCTTGGTGCGGCGTTTGACACTATTGACCATCAAATTCTGCTGCAGAGACTGGAACACTTAATTGGCCTAAAAGGTTCTGCACTAAGCTGGTTTAAATCTTATTTATCTGATCGTTTTCAGTTTGTTGACGTTCATAATGAATCATCCGTACGTACTAAAGTTTGTTTTGGAGTTCCGCAAGGTTCTGTGCTCGGACCAATCCTATTTATTCTATATATGCCTCCTTTAGGCAACATCATTATAAATCACTCTATAAATTTCCATTGTTATGCGGATGATACACAGTTGTATTTATTGATGAAGCCAGAAGAAAGTAATCAATTAACTAAACTTCATAACTGCCTTAAAGACATAAAAACCTGGATGAGCACCAATTTCCTGATGTTAAATTCAGACAAAACTGAAGTTATTGTTCTTGGCCCCAAACAACTCAGAGACTCTTTATCTGATGACATAGTTTCTCTCGATGGCATTGCTCTGGCCTCTAGCACTACCGTAAGAAACGTCGGAGTAACATTTGACCAAGATTTGTCTTTTAATTCTCATTTAAAACAAACCTCACGGACTGCATTTTTTCATCTGCGTAATATTGCAAAAATTAGGCCTATACTGACCCGAAAAGATGCAGAAAAACTGGTCCATGCTTTTGTTACCTCAAGGCTGGATTACTGTAACTCTCTATTATCAGGTAGCTCTAGTAAATCATTAAAAACTCTCCAGCTAATTCAGAATGCAGCAGCACGTGTACTAACAGGAACTAAGAAACCAGATCATATTTCTCCCGTTTTAGCTTCTCTGCACTGGCTCCCTGTAAAATCCAGAATTGAATTTAAAATCCTACTGTTAACTTATAAAGCTCTAAATGGTCAAGCTCCAGCATATCTTAGAGAGCTCATAGTGCCATATTATCCCACCAGAACTCTGCGCTCTGAGAACGCAGGGTTACTCGTGGTCCCTAAAGTCTCCAAAAGTAGATCAGGAGCCAGAGCCTTCAGCTATCAGGCTCCTCTCCTGTGGAATCATCTTCCTGTTACGGTCTAGGAGGCAGACACCGTCTCCACATTTAAGACTAGACTTAAGACTTTCCTCTTTGATAAAGCTTATAGTTAGGGCTGGCTCAGGCTTGCCTTGTACCAGCCCCTAGTTAGGCTGACTTAAGCCTAGTCTGCCGGTGGACCCCCTATAATACATCGGGCATCTTCTCTCTCTCTCTCTCTCTCTCTCTCTCTCTCTCTCTCTCGTATCCTATTACTGTATCTTGTTAACTCAGCCATTCTGGATGTCACTAACTCGGCTTCTTCTCCGGAGCCTCTGTGCTCCACTGTCTCTCAGGTTAACTCATATCGCAGCGGTGCCTGGATAGTGTGACGTGTGTGGTTGTGCTGCTGCCGTGGTCCTGCCAGATGCCTCCTGCTGCTGCTGCTGCTGCTGCCATCATTAGTCATTAGTCTGTCGAGCATTATCTTATGGTCAACTGTGTCGAATGCAGCACTGAGGTCCAGTAATACTGCTCAGATGAATGTCATTTAAAACATTTACAAGTGCAGTCTCAGTGCTGTGGTGTGCTCGAAATCCAGACTGAAAGGCATCAAAGGAATTGTTTTGCTCCAAGGAGGTGTTAAGTTGCTGAAAAACAACCTTTTCAATGATCTTTCCTAAAAATGGTAGGTTTGATATGGGCCTGTAGTTATTTATTACTGAGGCATCCAGATTAGGCTTTTTTAAGAGAGGTTTAATGACTGCAGTCTTCAGGGCCGTTGGGAAAAGGCCTGACTGAAGAGAACAGTTGACTATCTGTAGTATATCTGATGCTATGCAGTTAAAACCACCTTTAAAAAAGCTTGTAGGCAGAGTGTCAAGGCAGCAGGTAGTGGACCTAAGGTTTCTAACTATGTCTGTCAAAGTAGCATGATTTAATGGGTGAAAAAGTGCCAAAATTAACTGGAGTAATCTTATAAGGCACAGGTGAAATAGCCACTGTGTTGGAGTTACAGACTGTCTGTCTTATCTTTAATATCTTGTCTGTGAAAAAAGAAGCAAAGTCATTGCATGCCTTGGTGTATAGCAGTTCAGGAGGGACTGACGCTGATGGGTTTGTCAATCTGTCAACAACAGTAAATAAAGTCTGTGCATTGTTGTTATTTTTGTTGATCATCTCAGAGAAAAAGGACTGCCGCGCCCTTTTTAGCTCCAGGTTATAGATGCGCAGACTTTCCTTATAGATGTCATAATGAACCTGGAGTTTGGTTTTTCGCCACCCTGTGTTCTGCTTTTCTACATTCTCTTTCTTGAGCTTTTACCCGTGTGGCGTCCCTCCATGGTGGTTTTTTCTTACCAGAGACAACTTTGACCTTGATGGAGGCAATATTGTCCATAATATTCATAGCTTTAGAGCTAAAACTCTGAACCAGATCATTGACAGAGACTGAGGGCAGAGCTGGTGTTGGTGTAAAATCCTGGGTGAACAGTGTACAGGTGTTTTCGTTGATATAGCGTTTTCTGATTACCTCTGTTGTAATTTTTCTGGTGTCAGCAGAGATGGCCATTTTAAAGAAAACACAGTAATGATCGGAAAAGGCAACATCAGTCACCACAACCTCAGAAATGTTGAGCCCTTTGGAGATAATTAGATCTAAAATATGTCCCTTATTGTGTGTTGCCTCTGTTACATGCTGGGAAAGTTCAAAGTTGTCCAGGATGTAGAAAAGTACTTTCGCACTTCCATCTTTGGGATTATCAATATGAATATTAAAATCACCCACTATAACAACACAGTCAAAATCAATACAAACAACAGACAATAGTTTAGAAAAGTCATCAACAAAGTGTGCACTATATTTTGGAGGCCTGTAAATAATTACTAGTACTGCTTGACAGGAGGATCTCAACTGCTAGTCAAAACAGGAATGACAGACCTTGGAGATGACTCTGGCTGATACTTTTCAATTTCAAGATGTGTTTGACCATGCCATCAGCAATTTAAGATCGCCGGTATGTTTAAGGAAGTGGCATGGGGTCTGTCTCATCTCTGTATGCTGACGTATGCTCCTTGGTGGTTGTGGTGAAGGGCAGGAGGGGGGTTATTGGATCTCTGACTGGGACAGGGACATCCTCTGAATGCCTTGGGTGATGTGGAGCAAAGGGTCAGTTCCAAAAGATGTTAAAACTGTCAATAAACTTTATCCCATGAGTAAAGCATGCTGATGTCAGCCATGTATTCAGGGCAAGGAGTCTAATATAAGACTTGATTCCTTTCCCCAGGGTTGGAATGGGGCCAGAAATTAACACATTTTGGGCAAAAATCCCATTTCATAGTTGGGGAGAACAATAAATAGTAAAATTTTAGAGAATAATTCCAGGGGGGGACAAGGAAAAAAGTTGTAGCCTGTCTTTTATACAGTATCTTTTACCGCAATTTGACGCTTTAATCTTCTTTCTATCTCTCCAACAGGCGGAGTGAATGTCTATACTTATGAGAAATGGCTTAACAACTAAACGTTTCCTGCAATTAAACTGGTAAACTGGTTTATAAAAAGTGTGCTGTGAGATCTGCCGCCACGCACCTCACAACGGTGCGTAATAGTCGCGCGTAATGACCGCTCCTCGTCAGTTAGACTGCACGCCTTTCATGTTTGTCTCACTGACAGGTGGAGAGCCTACAGACAGGTACCCATTAGCTACGAGTCACTCCGTCACTGACTGCTCTAGTCCTGTCCTCTCCCTCTTCTTTCTCTCCTGTCCTCTCTGACTATCACTAAACTCTGAGCTTAATCATTAGCTTTTAGCTTAGCAGCACTCATAGTTGAGTAGGCTTTTGAACAATGCAGGAGAAATGTTGCGGACAGTTTATATTATCAGCCTGGGCCTGGGGCTTGTTGTAACAGTAAATGGGATGTGTTGTAACTTGTGTAAGTTAAACTGTGTCTGTGTGAGAGTGCATCTTACCCTGCGATGTGCAATGTGAGCAGTGGGTCCAGCCACACACTGCTACTGCTGCCAAGTAGCCCCACCCGTTGGAAAGACTGTTGGATATACCACTACTAGGAATGGGGGGGGGGGGGGGGGAACTAAATCTTTTAAGATTTAAATAGCACATTATTGCGTAATTTTAATGAGCACCGCTTACATTGTGCTTTCAATAAATACTACTGCATTGTTCACAAATTAATAATTGTGTCTCAAATTAGCTTTATTGAAGGGGTCCCAGGGGTCATGTCCCCCCTTCCCCCACCCTGGGATTTCCATCCCTGACTGTGACAAATGTTATTTTTGCAGCACCAGCATTAAATATTTGACATAAGAACATCATTAAGGAACCATGTTATATCATCTTATGCTGATGATAATCTATAATTTGTTTCTAATCTCTAAAACTCTATTAAGTCATTTAGATATAACACATTTTAAAATAATTTCATCAAAATTAACCTGGTCCATAATACTGCTAAACAGAGACACTATCAGATGAACCTCAATGACTTAGTGGATAAGTGCCATTACATGATTCAAGAAGTCATTAATAAAACCATCACCAGCAGTGAGACAATCTAACTGTGATACAATCTCGTATCTCCTCACATGTGGGAGAAGGGAAGTGTTGCTATAAAAATATTCAGACATTGTTCTTTTATTTGCTTATGTTTTATTATACAGCATTAACAGCATAAGCATCATGACAAGAATAAAAAAATTGCTGTTTCAAGGTGAGAGCTGTTAAACTGGTCTCATGATAGAAACACAGAGAGCAGACTGAGAGCAGTAGCAGAGTAAAACCAGCAGCAGAGTCCCAGTGAGTCAGGTCAGGACTGGGAACACTGGTCTCTCCTCAGTGTCTCTGCGAGTGGAGTCTGGGAGCCCTGGGTGGCCTCACAGGTCACAGAGCCCACCTTCCTCCACTGGTCTGCAGGGAGCCTCAGGGTGCTGCTCCAGCTGTAGAGGCTGTCCTTCTCCAGCACCCCAGGGCTCCTGCTCTGCTCCCAGCTGCTGCTGCTGCTGCTGCTGCTGCCGTCCACCTTCCAGGCCAGACTCCAGGCTGAGGGGAAGCCCTTGTTGGCCAGACACATGAGCGTGGCCGTCCCCTGCTGCAGCTCCTCACTGGAAGGGGGCAGCACCGTCAGGGTGGGACGGACATCACCTAGGAGACACCAATCAGCTTAGAGGACAGGGACCACACAGCTGTCAATCAACCATCAGACACTTGAACACTTTACTGTGTGAGAGTTGATTTTCTCCTTTAAGGAGTTTCTGTCAGATGGTTTTTCTGCTCTATCAGTCACTCACTCACACATTGTTTCACTTCCCTTTAAGAAGCCTCTCACGCAAATCAGCACACAGAGAATCATCATACAGAATGACCTCAAATATATCAAACTACACTGGACAGAAAATATCACAATTTGGAAAAATTCTTTCTTATCCAAAACCTGGACTAACCATTATGTATTAATGGCATATTTAGTGGAAACAGAACCAAAAATAGAAATGAAACAGATTACAATCAAATGTTCTTCATGTGGATTTCAGCCATCATTAAAAAAAAGTGTTAAAAAGATTTTTCAAAATCTAAAACACTAGATGACAAAATGAAGTGATCTTGCACATTTTCTAATGCCCACTTTTATCTTCACTTTGTTCAACAATATTTAACACCTGATTCTGAATTTGTTGTAAAAACAGGTATTTTTTAGGAGGAAAATTTAGATATAATATCAGAAAACGTTTGGAAAACAGATTTGCAGTTTTATCATCTTTAGCTTTTTTTTAAATCCCAGTGTGATGGAATTTTGTGAAGCCACTGTGAGTTACTCTCCATGGTTAAGGAGGAGAAATTAAAACATGAATAATAAACTAAACAAAACAAGAGGTTTTTTTAATCTATTGCAAATATTGCAAATCACAATTTAAACAAACAATATGGTGTCTAGTATTTGTGAAGAAACTTAGAATTGAAGCTCTATCTTCATCAAGTGATTTGAATGTCAGTATGACAGGAATGTGTAAAGAAATGCTTGTAAAGCTGCTCTGAGTGTGTCTCCATGATAAAAGAGGAGAAATAATATCAAAAATACTAAGAGCTTTATGAACAAAACAAAAATTTAAAAATACAATTTACAAACATTATTTTACAGTATGGTATTTAGTATTTCTGTATAAACTTTTTATTAAAATCTGACTTACTTCCAACATCCAGTCTGGTTCCTCCACCAAAAGTCCACCACAGTGATACAAACTCATTGAGCCGCCGTACAAAAACCTCTCACTGTAGAGAGACACGGCTCTCTGACTTTGACACACTGAAATAAACCTACAAACCCTCAACATGAAACTTCAGCACTAAAGTAAGAAATAAAGATTTATCTTCTAGCTTCATGTTTTATTTTCATTACAATGGACTTTCTCATTCAAACGCTAACTTTGTCTTTTAATGCAAAATATGTCTAAAAACAAAATGGAAAGGCAACTACTATTTCTTGCCTGTTAAATATATGATATAAAGAAAACATGGCTGCTGAAAAAAATAAACATTTTAAACATTTGACTTACTTCCAACATCCAGTCTGGTTCCTCCGAACGTGTACCACAGTGATACAAAGTCATTGAGCCGCCGTACAAAAACCTCTCACTGTAGAGAGACACGGCTCTCTGACTTTGACACAAACAAACTCACCAAAATCGGTCTCTGTTTTTTAAGATCTTGCCAAAAACATGAAATCTGGCAATAACACCACAGAATTCCAGAATGCATGTTTTTGATATGTTTTTTAATTTCAAATGCAATTTTTGTTTATTTAACAACAAAAGATTTTGATCTTGATAAGATTAAAATGATGTCATTGGCAACCTGCGTAGAATTTGTATTTGGCTTCTAGTGCACCAAATGTATAGATACAATACACACAGCACAGCTTTAAAAACAGAGTGTTCAGCATACAATATACAGTCGTCCAAATGGATGAGGTACCAGAAAATAAGTTCTATAATAATGCAAGAAAGCAATTATTATTAAATAAATGTTCCCTGATGCAGTTGTTTTGTGTTCAATGCCTGCATGGAACAAGGAATAAAATACTTTTTGAAATGTTCCAGCTGGCCCTTAGGTGCCTGAATCAAACATTTTGAAACAAAAGTTATCAAGTCGTTAAAATTTTAACAAATTGGTATGGAGATATTCCTAACTACACTCTGATAAAGTGACTGATCCATTGATAATCAGCATCATCAGAGTGATCCAAGTCCCTGTTGGAGTGAGTCAGAGCATTTCCATAGAGAGGCACTTTGCATCAGCAGCACCATGCTCCAGTGCTCTGGGAGAGTTTATAGTCCTGAGAGTTGAACACTGGATGACTGACAGCTGTCCTTCATGACAACAGAAGCCACAGAAATCCTCCTCATCAAAAACATGACTTTGATCTCCGTCCTCATCTGGACTCTCCTCTGCTGCTTCACAGGTAAAGTCCAGAGAATCTCCTCTCCTCTATCAACATGCGTCCCTCTGAAATGAAGCTGACAAAACCATGATGCTGCTTTATGTTTGTGTCTCTGTATCCTCAGAGTCCAGAGGTCAGGTCACAGTGACTCAGCCTGGAGCAGTGAGCTCTGCTGTGGGAGGCTCCGTCACCATCACATGTAGGACCAGTCAGGATGTTTATAACTCTGACTACTTAGCCTGGTACCAACAGAGAGATGGAGAAACTCCAAAACTGCTCATTTCCCGCACCAGCACTCGAGAATCAGGGATTCCAGGTCGTTTTACAGGCAGTGGATCAAACTCTGACTTCACTCTGACCATCAGTGGAGTCCAGACTGAAGATGCAGCAGTTTACTACTGTCAGAGTTATCACTACATCAACAGTCAGTGGTTGCTCACACAGTGAAAAAGCGTCGTACAAAAACCTCCCTCAGTCAGACTGAACAGAAACTGAACTGACTGCTGCAGCTGGAAGCTACTGCAGAGACTGATACACTTCACTGAGGACACACACACACACACACACACACACACACACACACACACGTGATTAGTTAGATCGAATTTCAATATTGATGCTTTAACATCAAATGAACATTTGTCAAAACAAGTGAGATGACAAAAATGATCTTGTTGGAAATCAAATTAATTTGTTGATCACAGCTTCTCACCATTATTCATAACCCATTACAAACAGCATTTACCTTCTTCCACCTTCTTCCATCCATGTTAAAGAAATGATACTCTTCTGTCTGGATGTTGATCATCTTTCTCCAAACTGGATTTGTCTCAATAACCCTTCTGCTCTTTTTCATGTTTTCCAGATTCATCAGGAGAAATCATCCTGACTCAAGCAAGAGTTATGGTTGTGTGTAGACCCTACGCACTTAGCCTATGCATGTCACTTACATCGTTGTGAGCATTTTTTCTTGTGCCGTAGTGTGTCTGTGTCACTCTGCAGTTACACCTCCAAAACACTACTCGGCGGCGGAGGTTTCTGTGAAGTGCTGTTAGGTTTTAGCTGATTCAAACACACATTAAATATGGCATAATAGAGACAATTTCAAACCCAAGTACACAAATTGGCTTCACTGCAACTCGCAGCACTCACAGACAAATACTTGTGTTCATCTGGACACATTTTCCCCTCAATACAACATGCTAATGTTATTAGCACAAGCCTACAGCATTTTACATTGTATAAATTAGCCTAGCTACTCTCAATCTTTACCTCTTAATGTAAAACCAGGGACGACAGCTTTGGCTCCATTACAACTTACAAGGTTCACCGACATAACAACTGTCATACCAAACACATATCCAAAGAAATACAAAATGCTAACATTATTAGCGCAAGCCTATTGCATTTTACAGTGTATAACTTCGCCTAGCGACAATCAGAGATTTCCTCTTCTCATATGACACCTAGATGAATCCCAAAATAACAGTCCTGCTCCTGCGATAACACAAATATCGCAGGAGCGGGCAGTTTGAACTTTGCTGCGGGCGGGAACAGGCGGCTAAAAAAAACCACTGCGGGGATCAGGATGTGGTGCCGTACCATTGTTCCGACCTCTCGTTAGTCCAATGTCCCGTTGTTCCAATATGTGATTATACTAGGCTATACTGTGTTTGTGTGCCATACAGGATCAGCAACGCAACAAAAGTAGGCTACTGGTCGAGATACAAGTGTCATAGAGAGGAGAGAATGAAACACCATAACCTCCTGTTATTAACTCTGGGATCCGGGTTGTGTGGGGTGGGTGAACGGCTCCCGGCGGGCATATTTCTGCCTTGATGGTGTGCCGGCTCTGGTCAGCTGGGAAAGGCTTGAGGCGGAGCAGGCTCACGGCTTATGTGTTTGTTACTTTCTTTTTCATTTTAACCCACACCATGATCTTTTCCAAACCCTAACCAAGTGGTTTTTGTGCCTAAACCTAACCAGACCTTAACCACAGGATATCATGATGATTTCGGAACAGACTTCAGAACAATGGGTTTAATATGGTCGGAACAATGGGCTGTCAGACCAATGGGCAGACAAGATGTAGCAGAAAGCCAGAAATGCCCCCTCGTAATTTTTAACCACCCCCCTCAGCAACCTCATCCTGGCGCCAGGCTTGCCTTAACCTCAATGACTGCGTGATTTTAATAAAGGTAGAAAAATAAATAAATACAGAGGAGGAGAATAGAATATGAAACAGCCTTTATTTCATTAAAAACTAAATGAAAACAACGAAATAGGAGCGCTTTTACTGATCAGTGCGTCAAAAGACATGCAGACCAGGGAAACGAAACAAACAATCCCATGAATCTCTTTATTAATAGCCGATAAAAGGACGTGTTTTCTCCTGCGGGACGGGAGAAGACACAAAATCAATGCATCTCTATTATTGTACGGGCATAAATTCTCAGAGTTTTGTGGGAGTTGGCTGGAGTGGACATAAACATTGTGGGAGCGGACAGGAGCGTAACACACACGTTGCGGTCGCAGGCGGTAATGGTCAGAAATTCAGCAGGAGCGGGCAGGAGTGGGATGAAGAAAACAGTCCCGTGCAGGTCTCTAGTCTGCATCACCGTGACGTATAGCTACAATTCTGGGGAGGTGCACATCAGTCTACAGCACAGGCTATAGCGTAGGTTACAGCGCAGGTAGCTCTGTCGTTGATTCAACGCAGAAGTATAAATTAACTTTCAGTCTCCTGGATCTCAGTCTGTTGTTCCAGGACAGACTGTCTCTATCAGATGTAAAGCCAGTTCAGATGAGCACCTGCCTTCACTGGTACCTTCAGAAACCTGGAGAATCTCCCAAACTTTTGATTTTATTACGCTACAACTCGTCAGTCTGGTGTTTCAGATCGTTTCAGTAGAAGTGGATCTGGGACTGACTTCACTCTGACCATCAGTAGAGTTCAGACTGAAGATGCAGCAGTTTATTACTGTCTACAGAGAAGTTACAGCTCCCTGTTCACAAAGTGATACAACGTCATACAAAAACCTCCTCAGTTGGAGAGGAACTGATCTGACAATAGACATATGAATATTAATAGTTAGTTCTAATGACTGTTGTGTAAATGAAATACATACTCAAAAAGTAAGACAGACAAATATAGACTGTGTAATATTATTAATATAATAATTAATACACATTTTTTTGAAAGTTTTAAGTTCAATACAAACACAATATACCAATTAGAACTTAACTCATTAGGTTAAAAGTTTTAGTAATATTTTAGTAAAACACACTGATACGCTTCCAAGACTTCTTCCAATGATACATGAAAACAGAATGACTGTGAAAAATGTTATTTTTGTATATTCTTTATTTTTCACATTGATGGGGTTTTTGTTTCAGACCCTCATATATTTTTTGTTAAAATCTTTTTAGATGCATTGAAAGGACTGACTATATTGTCTTGATGAAAATGAATGTTCATGAAATAGGAATCCTCTTTCACCTCAGGGTGAATATATACCTGGGTGACTTTACATGAAATGGTTAATGTTCTAAAAAATCAGCAACACCAGCATTAAATATTTGACATAAGAACATCATTAAACAACCATGTTATATCATCTTATGTTGATGATAATCTACAATTTGTTTCTGATCTTTAAAACTCTGCTTAGTCATTTTGATTTAACACATTTTAAAATAATTTCATCAAAATTACCCTGGTCCATAATAATACTGCTAAACAGAGACACTGTCAGATGAACCTTGATAAGTTAGAGGTAAGTGCCAATACATGATGTGATTCTGGAGGTCATTCATAAAACCATCACCAGCAGTGAGAAAATCTAACTGACATGGGTTATAATTATGTATCTCTTCACATGTGGGAGAAGGGAAGTGTTGCTATAAAAATATCCAAACATTGTTTTTTTTTATTTGTTTATGTTTTATTATACAACATTAACAGCATAAGCATCATGACAAGAATTAACTGTTAATTGGTCACATGATAGATAGAAAGAGAGAGAAAGAAAGAAGAAAGAACCCCAGTCAAAACCACAGTCACCTTCAGTTTTAAAGTTGTGGTGAGGTAAAACCACAGCTTGTTCTTATTCACTGTTCATACATAAACCTACAAAAAATACTTGTACTCGTACTTGTCGCGGGGGCAGCAGCCTCAGCAAAGAAGCCCAGACAGTCCTCTCCCCAGCCACTTCCGTCAGGTCTGGGAGGATTGGAACGTAGATCGACCGGTAAATCGAGAGCTTTGCTATTTGGCTAAGCTCCCTCTTCACCACAATGGACTGGTTAAGCGCCTGCATCACTGCTGATGCCGCCCCAATCCGCCTGTCAATCTCCCGCTCCATCCTACCCCCACTCGTGAACAAGATCCCGAGATACTTAAACTCCTCCACCTGAGGAAGGACCTCCCCCCCCGACCTGGAGAGGGCAATCCACCCTTTTCCAGCTGAAAAATAATGCACCACAATTCTTATGTGACCCACATGGATGGGTCAAACAACACAGGACGTTCCACCAGAGAACCAGTTTTCAGAATCGTGTGAAACCAAGTGAACCTTGAGATATTACATTAAACATTAAGTTGTTAGATATGATAGAAACCATTGTTTGTGCGTTTTCCCAAGAAATCCCACAAACAAACTGTTGTATAACGATACGTTGAAAACCAACAAGCCCTGATCATAAGATGTTTCTGACCTCCTTGTGTAATAGGCCTGCACGACATCATTAATATAGGTGGTTGCCTGACTGTGTAGACCTCTAAAAGTGATCACACATTTTTTAAACTTGATTTTTTATTGAATGGGAAGTGGGCAGCAAAATGAAGACAAGTGTGATGTGAGCTCTTTTTAAGGACCTGGTCAAAGGCCATATGGCAGCCCACTGGGCCACTGGTTAGTGATGCATGGATGTGAAAGACATGGCAAAACAGAGTTACAACAGAGTAAATGGACAAAATATATCAGTGTATGAGAATCTTGATTTTACCTCCAGGCACACCAGCACAACATTGTACAATGTATCTTGACTGGAAAATACAGAAGTGGATCAGACACTTAAAATGCTGGTCAAGAGTCAATGTCTGGTCAAAAGTGACACCTATATTTCTGAGGGCAGATTGAACAGATGACAAAATGAAAACATCAGAACACTTTAACAATTCAACTTCTATAAGATGTTAGAAACATATCAGCATATAAAGCATCTTCTTAAAGTAACACCACAGTAACATCTTCTACACTGATGATGTTACATTGAACATGAAAAAACCTGCATCTTGTCTCTTTAAGTAAATGTGAATATTTATTGAAGCAGTTTTTTGTTTATTCTGTTCTGCTTTTAAATTTACAAAAAAACATCAATGACAGACTGTGGAGTTTACATTTTCTCTAAGGTGTTTAAATTAACATAGATCCCTTTGCCAAAATAATTAACAAGACATCTAGCAAAATAAAATGGGTGTGATGGTATGAAACCTTTTCTGTCACACTCTCCGAAGAGTGCAGTGAATATTTTTTTGGTCATTATTTTCTCTTTCATACCTGTAAAACAAATACCCCACTATAAATATTATAACAATTTTATGAACAGTGAATCTACTGTATTAACGTGGAGGAAGCCAAATGAATGAAATTTTACCATCCTTGATACCCTATAAGCTGAATTTCACAACACACAAACTTAACTGGAGAAATTTCTTCCAGGAAGGACATGAGTAATAACAGACAGCTTTGTGTTGTACTGTTAGAATTGTCTTACCATGTGTATTATTACCAAATAAATTGATTGATCTATTGTGGGAACTGCAGTAGAAGAATATCCACAGTCTGAAACCCATTAAAATTAGTCTGGAAAACTAAGACTCACTACTGTTGTGGCTTTGGTGCATTAGTTTGAGTAATGCTCCTAATATATAACTATGTCCAAGAAATGAAGTCACATGACGTCACTCATATGATACATTTGATCAAATCTTTATTGCTTTGAGATATTGAAACCATCAACACAAGCAAGAACACGTTCACACTGAAACGTCATGAGAGAGACAGAGAGCAGACTGAGAGCAGTAGCAGAGTAAAACCAGCAGCAGAGTCCCAGTGAGTCAGGTCAGGACTGGGAACACTGGTCTCTCCTCAGTGTCTCTGCGAGTGGAGTCTGGGAGCCCTGGGTGGCCTCACAGGTCACAGAGCCCACCTTCCTCCACTGGTCTGCAGGGAGCCTCAGGGTGCTGCTCCAGCTGTAGAGGCCGTCCTTCTCCAGCACCCCAGGGCTCCTGCTCTGCTCCCAGCTGCTGCTGCTGCTGCTGCTGCTGCCGTCCACCTTCCAGGCCAGACTCCAGGCTGAGGGGAAGCCCTTGTTGGCCAGACACATGAGCGTGGCCGTCCCCTGCTGCAGCTCCTCACTGGAGGGGGGCAGCACCGTCAGGGTGGGACGGACATCACCTAGGAGACACCAATCAGCTTAGAGGACAGGGACCACACAGCTGTCAATCAACCATCAGACACTTGGACACCTTTACTGTTTGAGAGTTGATTTTCTCCTTTAAGGAGTTTCTGTCAGATGGTTTTTCTGCTCCATCAGTCACTCACTCACTCACACATTGTTTCACTTCCCTTTAAGAAGCCTCTCATGCAAATCAGCACACAGAGAATCATCATACAGAATGACCTCAAATATATCAAACTACACTGGACAGTAAAGCAGCAGATTCAGAAAAACTGTAAAAAAAAAAAAAATCTAATCAAATACATCAAAAAACCTGATCATACAATACTTTAAAGGATTTAGAGAAAACATGACTAAAGACAGAAAATGAAAGAACGATAATCAGATGAATCCAACATTACTTAGTACAATAAAAAGGTTAACAGAATTTGCACCTTTTGCACCAAGAAAACATTTTTACAGTAGAAATGAAGCTTTATCTTCATCATAAGTCATTTGAATGTCAGTATGACATGAATGTGTAAAAAAAATGCTTGTAAAGCTGCTCTGAGTGTGTCTCCATGATAAAAGAGGAGAAATAATATCAAAAATACTAAGAGCTTTATGAAAAAAATAAACATTTAAAAATGCAATTTGAAACATTATTTTACAGTGTGGTATTTAGTATTTCTGTATAAACGTTAAAATCTGACTTACTTCCAACATCCAGTCTGGTTCCTCCACCAAAGTCCACCACAGTGATACAAAGTCATTGAGCCACCATACAAAAACCTCTCACTGTAGAGAGACACGGCTCTCTGACTTTGACACACTGAAGTAAACCTACAAGCCCTCAACATGAAACTTCAGCATTAAAGTAAGAAATAAAGATTTATCTTCTAGCTTCATGTTTTATTTTCATTACAATGGACTTTTGATTTTCTCATTCAAAAGCTAACTTTGTCTTTTAATGCAAAATATGTCTAAAAACAAAATGGAAAGGCAACTACTATTTCTTGCCTGTTAAATATATAATATAAAGAAAACATGGCTGCTGAAAAATAAACATTTTAACATTTGACTTACTTCCAACATCCAGTCTGGTTCCTCCACCGAACGTGTACCACAGTGATACAAAGTCATTGAGCCGCCGTACAAAAACCTCTCACTGTAGAGAGACACGGCTCTCTGACTTTGACACAAACAAAACTCACCAAAAATATTCCCAGTTTACCCAGATTGTGTAATAACTGGTTTAAGCGTTTAGAGACTGACTCACAAACTTTGAATATATATACAACATTTTCTATGTGAAACTTCTCCTCCAGTAAAACAAATTCAAATAAATGTAAAAATTCCAAAGGAAAACTGTCCTATAAATCCTGCCATTAATAATCCTGATATATATAATTATCAAGAACCTATGTTTATTGTATATTATGATAAATGAAAATACATTTTGTCTGAATACATCCCACAGTGATGGTGATTTGTGTGGATGGGAAATAGTGGGAATTCAATGATATTCTGCCAGTAAATCAACTCATCACACTCGAACCAAAGCTTTTTATAAAAAAGGAAGTAACACATTCCTAATCAATACTCTGATAAAGTGATTGATCCATTGATAATCAGCATCATCAGAGTGATCCAAGTCCCTGTTGGAGTGAGTCAGAGCATTTCCATAGAGAGGCACTTTGCATCAGCAGCACCATGCTCCAGTGCTCTGGGAGAGTTTATAGTCCTGAGAGTTGAACACTGGATGACTGACAGCTGTCCTTCATGACAACAGAAGCCACAGAAATCCTCCTCATCAAAAACATGACTTTGATCTCCGTCCTCATCTGGACTCTCCTCTGCTGCTGCTTCACAGGTAAAGTCCAGAGAATCAAACTCCTCTCCTCTATCAACATGCGTCCCTCTGAAATGAAGCTGACAAAACCATGATGCTGCTTTATGTTTGTGTCTCTGTATCCTCAGAGTCCAGAGGTCAGGTCACAGTGACTCAGCCTGGAGCAGTGAGCTCTGCTGTGGGAGGCTCCGTCACCATCACATGTAGGACCAGTCAGAATGTTTATAGCTCTAACTGTTTAGCCTGGTACCAACAGAGAGATGGAGAAACTCCAAAATTGCTCATATACTATGCCAGCACTCGAGAATCAGGGATTCCAGGTCGTTTACAGGCAGTGGATCAAACTCTGACTTCACTCTGACCATCAGTGGAGTCCAGACTGAAGATGCAGCAGTTTACTACTGTCAGAGTTATCACTACATCAGCAGTCAGTATGTGTTCACACAGTGAAAAAGCGTCGTACAAAAACCTCCCTCAGTCAGACTGAACAGAAACTGAGCTGACTGCTGCAGCTGGAAGCTACTGCAGAGACTGATACACTTCACTGAGGACACACACACACACACACACACACACACACACACACACTCAGGCCATAAATATAGACATATGCACAACAGGACCCATACACATGGAGAGATGTCACATCGAGGGGGTTGCCCATAGACAGGCACACCTAGCAGTTAAAGGTTTAGTGCCTTGCTCAATGACAGCTCTTCAGCTGCCAGTCCTCGCTCCTAGTTCGGTACAGGCACTTGAACTGGGGACCTTCTGGTTCCCAAGCCAAGTCCCCACAGACTGAGTTACTGCCACTCATGTGAATGTAAACATATATTTAAAAAAAAGCTTCATATCACGTGGGCTAAAAAAAAATTAGAGAAAAGACATTATTAACACTTAAAGCTGCCCTGTGGAGTTTTTACATATAAACCAATGTCCGTTACATCACAGCCACTGCCAAACGAGTTATTAGGATGATTTTTGAACGCATCTCCACCACACAACAGTCTCTGGTTTGCTTAGAAGCACTATTGCCTCTCAGGAGCAACATTCCCGCGCTGTCCAAAGGAAATGACGCATTTGACGTAGGCTTCAAAGAGCGCATGCGCAGTTGGAGATGTCAGAGACGACGAGACTAGCAGAAGAGCTACCGAAAGATGTCTGAAAACCCAAAGAAACAGCCCAGGAAAACTTCCATAGCCTCTGGAGATGGTCCCGCTGGTCCTCCCCAACCTCTCGTCGTTCAGAAGAAGGAAAAAAGGCAAAACGAGACAGACAAACACAGAAATAAAGCCCGTTTCACACAGAGCACGCAAAGCGTGGACCTCCGCCGACGAACCCATTCATTGTGCATGTGTTACCGAGCGCAAGAGCGCACCGCTCTGCCGCCGAGCTGTCTGTATTGTAATGAATCACTCACAGGCAGGAGACCAGAGTAGCATTCGGGAAAAAGGCCCGTTTATTTGTGCGCTCCAAAAACTCTGGTAACACTCCAGGGGGAAACAATAACGGTAAAAGTGTCCGTCCCAAACTCTGACTCTTCTAGCGTAACGTTAGCACACACACTTCATTGACACATACTCACTTACAGTACCCAGTGGGGCAGCCCTCCCCCTCTCTCCACCAGTCTCCAGCCCGCACACTGACTGACAGCTGACTCCACTCATACCACACTCACCACTGGCCCAGCGTCGCTACAGTATATTTGTTCATAGCAAATAAAACAATGAAAATTATTGGGTGGTAAATCGGTGTGTCATTTAGCTTTGTGCGGTGCGGCAGCATCACTGGTATTGCTGACGTCATGAAACCGTGCACGCCGACTGTTATTGTTGCAGTACTCGAAAAACATGGCAGATGGCGCAAATGGACAAAACTCCACAGGGCAGCTTTAAACTATATCTACAGATATATGTGTGTTACTGAAGTGTTAAATCTGCTGTCAGACAGTAAGAGACAAAAACTGTCGTCTGATCTCTTTCACATAATTCCTTTTGTTGAAGTTACTCTGTCTCATTTAAATATGAGACTGTTACTGTTAAGACTTTTGAATTAAAATAAGAATAATGATTAGGAAGAATTTAACAACACACAAACAGGTGAAATTTCTTCCAGGACAGACATCAGTAATAACAGAGAGCTTTGTGTTTTATTATTAGCATGGTCTTACCATGTGTATTGTTACCAAAATAAATTAACTGATCTATTATTGAAACTGCAGTAGAAGATTATCCACAGTCTGAAACCCATTAAAATTAGTCTGGAAAACAGACTCACTACTGTTGTGGCTTTTGTGCATTAGTTTGAGTAATGCTCCTAATATATAACATATGTCCAAGAAATGAAGTCACATGACGTCACTCATATGATACATTTGATCAAATCTTTATTGCTTTGAGATATTGAAACCATCAACACAAGCAAGAACATGTTGACACTGAAACGTCATGAGAGAGACAGAGAGCAGACTGAGAGCAGTAGCAGAGTAAAACCAGCAGCAGAGTCCCAGTGAGTCAGGTCAGGACTGGGAACATGGTCTCTCCTCAGTGTCTCTGCGAGTGGAGTCTGGGAGCCCTGGGTGGCCTCACAGGTCACAGAGCCCACCTTCCTCCACTGGTCTGCAGGGAGCCTCAGGGTGCTGCTCCAGCTGTAGAGGCCGTCCTTCTCCAGCACCCCAGGGCTCCTGCTGCTCCCAGCTGCTGCTGCTGCTGCTGCTGCTGCTGCCGTCCACCTTCCAGGCCAGACTCCAGGCTGAGGGGAAGCCCTTGTTGGCCAGACACATGAGCGTGGCCGTCCCCTGCTGCAGCTCCTCACTGGAGGGGGGCAGCACCGTCAGGGTGGGACGGACATCACCTAGGAGACACCAATCAGCTTAGAGGACAGGGACCACACAGCTGTCAATCAACCATCAGACACTTGGACACCTTTACTGTGTGAGAGTTGATTTTCTCTTTTAAGGAGTTTCTGTCAGATGGTTTTTCTGCTCCATCACTCACTCACTCACACATTGTTTCACTTCCCTTTAAGAAGCCTCTCATGCAAATCAGCACACAGAGAATCATCATACAGAATGACCTCAAGTATATCAAACTACACTGGACAGAAAATACCAGAATTTAGACAAAATATTAAACATTTTCCTCCCAAACACTGACGATACATTAGTTTAGTAAAATGCATTTTACTATTTTTTTTGTGCAAGCATAAAAAATGCATGTATTACTGCTTTACCTACAATCAAATATTCTTTATGTTGATGTCAATTCTCATGAAAACTGTTTAAAAGATTTTCAAAATTTGAAACCAAATGAATTAATCACTGTAAGTTTAGTCATAAAAAGTTGATTTGGAATTTTTTAGACAAAAATAGTTATCACTGAGGTGGAACATTAAGAATATAATCTTGATAAACATTTGTAAAACTGGTTTGCAGTTTTATCTTTTTTACATTTCAACCTGTTTGACTTCAAGTATGACGAAAATGGACAAAGAAATGTTGATTAAAGCTGCTCTGACTTCAAACATAAAAATTAAGTTTTACTTTTAAAATTAAAACATTTTTATCTCCTGCAGACATTACAAAACAGACTTCTAAACATAACTTTAAAACAGTTTATCTAGTATTTGTGCAGAAACTTACTTCCAACATCCAGTCTGGTTCCTCCACCAAAAGTCCACCACAGTGATACAAACTCATTGAGCCGCCGTACAAAACCTCTCACTGTAGAGAGACACGGCTCTCTGACTTTGACACACTGAAGTAAACCTATAAACCCTCAACATGAAACTTAACCATTAAAGTAAGAAATAAAGATTTATCTTCTAGCTTCATGTTTTATTTTCATTACAATAGACTTTTGATTTTCTCATTCAAAAGTTAACTTTGTCTTTTAATGCAAAATATGTCTAAAAACAAAATGGGAAGGGAACTACTATTTCTTGCCTGTTAAATATATAATATAAAGAAAAATGGCTGCTGAAAAATAAACATTTTAAACACTTGACTTACTTCCAACATCCAGTCTGGTTCCTCCACCAAAAGTCCCACAGTGATACAAACTCATTGAGCCGCCGTACAAAAACCTCTCACTGTAGAGAGACACGGCTCTCTGACTTTGATACAAACAAACTCACCAAAAATATTCCAAGTTTACCCAGATTGTGTAATAACTGGTTTTATCATTTGGAGATTGTCTCACAAACTTTGAATATATACACAACATTTTCTATGTGAAACTTCCAACATCTACAAGCTCTATTAATTTCTCCTCCAGTAAAACAAATCAATGTAAAAATTTCAAAGGAAAACTGTCCCATAAATCCTGCCATTAATAATTCTGATATATAATTATAGTGATAATATTGATATCTGATAATTATATTATAATTATCATGAACCTGTGTTTATTGTATATTATGATAAATGAAAATACATTTTGTCTGAATACATCCCACAGTGATGGTGATTTGTGTGGCTGTGAATTAGTGGGAATTCACAATGATATTCTGCAAGTAAATTAATTCATCACACTCAAACCAAAGCTTTTGATAAAAAAAGAAGTAAGACATTCCTAATCAATACTCTGATAAAGTGATTGATCCATTGATAATCAGCATCATCAGAGTGATCCAAGTCCCTGTTGGAGTGAGTCAGAGCATTTCCATAGAGAGGCACTTTGCATCAGCAGCACCATGCTCCAGTGCTCTGGGAGAGTTTATAGTCCTGAGAGTTGAACACTGGATGACTGACAGCTGTCCTTCATGACAACAGAAGCCACAGAAATCCTCCTCATCAAAAACATGACTTTGATCTCCGTCCTCATCTGGACTCTCCTCTGCTGCTTCACAGGTAAAGTCCAGAGAATCAAACTCCTCTCCTCTATCAACATGCGTCCCTCTGAAATGAAGCTGACAAAACCATGATGCTGCTTTATGTTTGTGTCTCTGTATCCTCAGAGTCCAGAGGTCAGGTCACAGTGACTCAGCCTGGAGCAGTGAGCTCTGCTGTGGGAGGCTCCGTCACCATCACATGTAGGACCAGTCAGAATGTTTATAGCTCGAACTACTTAGCCTGGTACCAACAGAGAGATGGAGAAACTCCAAAACCGCTCATTTCCCGCACCAGCACTCGAGCATCAGGGATTCCAGGTCGTTTTACAGGCGGTGGATCAAAGTCTGACTTCACTCTGACCATCAGTGGAGTCCACACTGAAGATGCAGCAGTTTACTACTGTCAGGGTGCACATTACATCGACAGTCAGTGGTTGCTCACACAGTGAAAAAGCGTCATACAAAAACCTCCCTCAGTCAGACTGAACAGAAACTGAGCTGACTGCTGCAGCTGGAAGCTACTGCAGAGACTGATACACTTCACTGAGGACACAGACACACACACACACACACACACACACACACACACACACACACACACTGTGCACACACCATTCTCATTATAATCCCTTTCTTATTTGAATTAATTTGATTGATTTGCCAGTTAATAAAGAGGAGACAAGCTCAGACAGTAAATTAGAAAAGACTTGGTCACGACCTTTGACCTCAGCTTCATATTGGATCACAGCCATCTCAACTCTGTCCAGTTACAAGAAAACATTGATACGCAGAGCAGCATTAGAAATATTCATCATAAAATGTAGTCCAAACAAAACATATGAATGAATGAATGAATGAATGAATGAATGAACTTTCTTTAATCTCTGCTTCACATAAGACTTTTCTTATTTATGCAAATAAAACCTATAGAGCGCTTACCTAGCTATACTTTGCAACAAAAGTCATCTTAATCTTAACTTAAGACACACCAGCACAACATTGTACGATGTATCTTGACTGAAAAATACAGAGGTGGATCAGACACTTCAAATGCTGCTCAAGAGTCAATGTCTGGTCAAATGTGACACCTACATTTCTGAGGGCAGATGGAGCAGATGATAAAACTGAAATATCTGAACACTCTAACACTGAAACTTTTATAAGTTATAAGAAACATATCATAAAAAAAATTGTTTTGTATTGTATTTTTCTCCTTCACCCCTAAAGAGCAAAAAACCCACTGTAGATGTTAAAACATACTCACAAACAGAATCAACTTTATTATGTGGAGGAAGCAAAATAACATTTTCTGTGACAAAATTTTCTTTATCCTTTCATACCCTATTATGTAGTGAACCATTGAAATAAACTATGCTGTGACCACTGTGTGATAAACACCATGATATGCTGAGGACAGCTACAGCTGACTGACTCTGTGTGTTTGCATATGTGTCCTGCCTCTCTGCTCCCAGCTGTTAAGAGACCAGTGTTGATCAGTGGCTGTCCAGGCCTTTCAGAGCCACTGACACGCTGACAGCACAATGATGATGTCACTGATTCTACTGCTGGCCACCCTGGGGCTCCTTGTTCAGGGTGATCACTCTCTTCTGAAAACTTTGCTTCAGGATGCAACCAGGTTCACCTCAATGATGTTCTGCTGTGATGGAGAAAAACCGAAACAAGCAGCATTTACCTTCTTCCATCTGTTCTCCATGTTAATGTACTGTTAATGTTCTGTGAGTTAATGGCATGTTTTGGATTGAATGAGTATGGGTAGGGGGGCGGGGATGAGGGCTATGTGAGTGCGCGTGCTTGTGTGTGTGTGTGTGTGTGTGTGCGAGCTGGAGGAGAGAGCTAAGTTCTTGTCTCGTTGTTTTTTTGGCGTGGTTACGGCCAACAGTAACCTGTACTGTGAAGCAATAAACGGTGGGTTGCCGAATAACCGCGTCATCATTCTACACGTCGTGGTGGACGCGACAATATACTCCTGAGCCTCGGCGCCTCTCCTTGAACAACAAACCTAAATACTATAAACACACTACTAACTGTAAACCTACACTAAAATACACTATGCTAACAATACAATTCAACAAATTACTAGCTGCTCTCTCTGCTCTACTACTCCCTCTGCTCTGATCCAACCTACTCGCTGTCAGTTTGATAACTGCGGACAGAATGGTTTTATAGTAAGGGGAGGAGTAAAGGGAGGAGGGCAGGCTTTAGCGTGGATGGTTAGTGACGTCATTCGCCTCGGAAAAGAGTCATTTGCCTCCAATGTAATGTAATGTAAATTCAAATGTAGTAACCGGGTTTCAAGCTGTAGAGGGCACTCCACACCACATTTTTAAAATAAAATGTAGCTTTTCAACAGTTTGATCCTGCTCAAAATCTTGGCAGGTTAGTGCAGTCAGTAACACTACTTCACTACCAGAAACAATGATTGTCAGCTGGAAAAAAATGGTTTTAGGGTTTAGTTACTCTTTAACAACATACAAAGAGGTGAAATGAATTCAAGGAAAGACATCAGTAATAACAGAGAGCTTTGTGTTTTACTGTTAAGATGGTCTTACCATGTGTATTGTTACCAATAGAAATTGATTGATCTATTATAGGAACTGCAGTAGAAGATTATCCACAGTCTGAAACCCATTAAAATTAGTCTGGAAAACTAAGACTCACTACTGTTGTGGCTTTGGTGCATTAGTTTGAGTAATGCTCCTAATATATAACACATGTCCAAGAAATGAAGTCACATGACATCACTCATATGATACATTTGATCAAATCTTTATTGCTTTGAGATATTGAAACCATCAACACAAGCAAGAACATGTTCACACTGAAACGTCATGAGAGAGACAGAGAGCAGACTGAGAGCAGTAGCAGAGTAAAACCAGCAGCAGAGTCCCAGTGAGTCAGGTCAGGACTGGGAACACTGGTCTCTCCTCAGTGTCTCTGCGAGTGGAGTCTGGGAGCCCTGGGTGGCCTCACAGGTCACAGAGCCCACCTTCCTCCACTGGTCTGCAGGGAGCCTCAGGGTGCTGCTCCAGCTGTAGAGGCCGTCCTTCTCCAGCACCCCAGGGCTCCTGCTCTGCTCCCAGCTGCTGCTGCTGCTGCTGCCGTCCACCTTCTGTCAATCAACCATCAGACACTTGGACACCTTTACTGTGTGAGAGTTGATTTTCTCCTTTAAGGAGTTTCTGTCAGATGGTTTTTCTGCTCCATCAGTCATTCACTCACACATGGTTTCACTTCCCTTTAAGAAGCCTCTCATGCAAATCAGCACTCAGAGAATCATCATACAGAATGAAAAATTTAAAAATTTCAAATCAAGTACATCAAAAAACCTGATCATACAATACTTTAAAGGATTTAGAGAAAACAGTAATAAAGACAGAAAATGAAAGAAAAACAATTAGATGTTCTTCATGTGGATTTCAGTCATTCTTTAGTGACTATTGAAAGAAATAAAAATCCAACAATATTTAGTCCAATAAAAAAGATAACAGAATTTGCACCTTTTCAAATACTGATCTGTATCTTCACTCTGTTCAATTTTACTTGAATAAAGTATGTTTTACTTAATCATAACAACAGTTATCATTGTGGAGGAAAACTAAACATTAACTTTAGAAAACATTTTACAGTATCTTCATCATCAAGTCATTTGAATATCAGTATGACAAGAATGTGTAAAGAAATGCTTGTAAAGCTGCTCTGAGTGTGTCTCCATGATGAAAAAGGAGAAATAATATCAAAAATATTAAGAGCTTTATGAACAAAACAAACATTTAAAATGGATTTTGAAACATTATTTTACAGTATGGTATTTAGTATTTCTGTATAAACTTCTTAAAATTTGACTTAGTTCCAAACTCCAGTCTGGCTCCCCCACCAAAAGTCCACCACAGTGATACAAACTCATTGAGCCGCCGTACAAAAACCTCTCACTGTAGAGAGACACGGCTCTCTGACTTTGACACACTGAAGTAAACGTTCAAGCCCTCAAGATGAAACTTTAGCATTTAAGTAAGAAATAAAGATTTATCTTCTTGCTTCATGTTTTATTTTCATTACAATGGACTTTTGATTTCTCATTCAAAAGCTAACTTTGTCTTTTAATGCAAAATATGTCTAAAAACAAAATGGAAAGGCAACTACTATTTCTTGCCTGTAAAATATATGATATAAAGAAAACATGGCTGCTGAAAAAATAAACATTTTAAACATCTGACTTACATCCAACATCCAGTCTGGTTCCTCCACCGAACGTGTACCACAGTGATACAAACTCATTGAGCCGCCGTACATAAACCTTTCACTGTAGAGAGACACGGCTCTCTGACTTTGACACAAACAAACTCACCAAAAATATTCCCAGTTTACCCAGATTTGTTAATAACTGTTTTAACCGTTTAGAGACTTATTCACAAACTATGAATATATACATTTATGTGAAACTTCAAACATCTACAAGCAGTATTAATTTCTCCTCCAGTAAAACAAATTCAAATAAATGTAAAAATTCCAAAGAAAAACTGTCCAATAAATCCTGCCATTAATAATCCTGATATATATAATTATCATGAACCTATGTTTATTGTAGATTATGATAAATGAAAATACATTTTGTCTGAATACATCCCACAGTGATGGTGATTTGTGTGGCTGTGAAATAGTAGAAATTCTTCATAATATTCTGCAAGTAATTTGACTCATCAAACTCAAACCAAAACAAAGCTTTTTATAAAAAAGAAAGTAACACATTTCTAATCAATACTCTGGTAAAGTGACTGATCCATTGATAATCAGCATCATCAGAGTGATCCAAGTCCCTGTTGGAGTGAGTCAGAGCATTTCCATAGAGAGGCACTTTGCATCAGCAGCACCATGCTCCAGTGCTCTGGGAGAGTTATAGTCCTGAGAGTTGAACACTGGATGACTGACAGCTGTCCTTCATGACAACAGAAGCCACAGAAATCCTCCTCATCAAAAACATGACTTTGATCTCCGTCCTCATCTGGACTCTCCTCTGCTGCTGCTTCACAGGTAAAGTCCAGAGAATCAAACTCCTCTCCTCTATCAACATGCGTCCCTCTGAAATGAAGCTGACAAAACCATGATGCTGCTTTATGTTTGTGTCTCTGTATCCTCAGAGTCCAGAGGTCAGGTCACAGTGACTCAGCCTGGAGCAGTGAGCTCTGCTGTGGGAGGCTCCGTCACCATCACATGTAGGACCAGTCAGGATGTTTATAACTCTGACTACTTAGCCTGGTACCAACAGAGAGATGGAGAAACTCCAAAACTGCTCATTTCCCGCACCAGCACTCGAGAATCAGGGATTCCAGGTCGTTTTACAGGCAGTGGATCAAACTCTGACTTCACTCTGACCATCAGTGGAGTCCAGACTGAAGATGCAGCAGTTTACTACTGTCAGAGTTATCACTACATCAACAGTCAGTGGTTGCTCACACAGTGAAAAAGCGTCGTACAAAACCTCCCTCAGTCAGACTGAACAGAAACTGAACTGACTGCTGCAGCTGGAAGCTACTGCAGAGACTGATACACTTCACTGAGGACACACACACACACACACACACACACACACACACACACACACACACGTGATTAGTTAGATCGAATTTCAATATTGATGCTTTAACATCAAATGAACATTTGTCAAAACAAGTGAGATGACAAAAATGATCTTGTTGGAAATCAAATTAATTTGTTGATCACAGCTTCTCACCATCATTCATAACCCATTACAAACAGCATTTACCTTCTTCCACCTTCTTCCATCCATGTTAAAGAAATGATACTCTTCTGTCTGGATGTTGATCATCTTTCTCCAAACTGGATTTGTCTCAATAACCCTTCTGCTCTTTTTCATGTTTTCCAGATTCATCAGGAGAAATCATCCTGACTCAAGCAAGAGTTATGGTTGTGTGTAGACCCTACGCACTTAGCCTATGCATGTCACTTACATCGTTGTGAGCATTTTTTCTTGTGCCGTAGTGTGTCTGTGTCACTCTGCAGTTACACCTCCAAAACACTACTCGGCGGCGGAGGTTTCTGTGAAGTGCTGTTAGGTTTAGCTGATTCAAAACACACATTAAATATGGCATAATAGAGACAATTTCAAACCCAAGTACACAAATTGGCTTCACTGCAACTCGCAGCACTCACAGACAAATACTTGTGTTCATCTGGACACATTTTCCCCTCAATACAACATGCTAATGTTATTAGCACAAGCCTACAGCATTTTACATTGTATAAATTAGCCTAGCTACTCTCAATCTTTACCTCTTAATGTAAAACCAGGGACGACAGCTTTGGCTCCATTACAACTTACAAGGTTCACCGACATAACAACTGTCATACCAAACACATATCCAAAGAAATACAAAATGCTAACATTATTAGCGCAAGCCTATTGCATTTTACAGTGTATAACTTCGCCTAGCGACAATCAGAGATTTCCTCTTCTCATATGACACCTAGATGAATCCCAAAATAACAGTCCTGCTCCTGCGATAACACAAATATCGCAGGAGCGGGCAGTTTGAACTTTGCTGCGGGCGGGAACAGGCGGCTAAAAAAAACCACTGCGGGATCAGGATGTGGTGCCGTACCATTGTTCCGACCTCTCGTTAGTCCAATGTCCCGTTGTTCCAATATGTGATTATACTAGGCTATACTGTGTTTGTGTGCCATACAGGATCAGCAACGCAACAAAAGTAGGCTACTGGTCGAGATACAAGTGTCATAGAGAGGAGAGAATGAAACACCATAACCTCCTGTTATTAACTCTGGGATCCGGGTTGTGTGGGGTGGTGAACGGCTCCCGGCGGGCATATTTCTGCCTTGATGGTGTGCCGGCTCTGGGTCAGCTGGGAAAGGCTTGAGGCGGAGCAGGCTCACGGCTTATGTGTTTGTTACTTTCTTTTTCATTTTAACCCACACCATGATCTTTTCCAAACCCTAACCAAGTGGTTTTTGTGCCTAAACCTAACCAGACCTTAACCACAGGATATCATGATGATTTCGGAACAGACTTCAGAACAATGGGTTTAATATGGTCGGAACAATGGGCTGTCAGACCAATGGGCAGACAAGATGTAGCAGAAAGCCAGAAATGCCCCCTCGTAATTTTTAACCACCCCCCTCAGCAACCTCATCCTGGCGCCAGGCTTGCCTTAACCTCAATGACTGCGTGATTTTAATAAAGGTAGAAAAATAAATAAATACAGAGGAGGAGAATAGAATATGAAACAGCCTTTATTTCATTAAAAACTAAATGAAAACAACGAAATAGGAGCGCTTTTACTGATCAGTGCGTCAAAAGACATGCAGACCAGGGAAACGAAACAAACAATCCCATGAATCTCTTTATTAATAGCCGATAAAAGGACGTGTTTTCTCCTGCGGGACGGGAGAAGACACAAAATCAATGCATCTCTATTATTGTACGGGCATAAATTCTCAGAGTTTTGTGGGAGTTGGCTGGAGTGGACATAAACATTGTGGGAGCGGACAGGAGCGTAACACACACGTTGCGGTCGCAGGCGGTAATGGTCAGAAATTCAGCAGGAGCGGGCAGGAGTGGGATGAAGAAAACAGTCCCGTGCAGGTCTCTAGTCTGCATCACCGTGACGTATAGCTACAATTCTGGGGAGGTGCACATCAGTCTACAGCACAGGCTATAGCGTAGGTTACAGCGCAGGTAGCTCTGTCGTTGATTCAACGCAGAAGTATAAATTAACTTTCAGTCTCCTGGATCTCAGTCTGTTGTTCCAGGACAGACTGTCTCTATCAGATGTAAAGCCAGTTCAGATATGAGCACCTGCCTTCACTGGTACCTTCAGAAACCTGGAGAATCTCCCAAACTTTTGATTTATTACGCTACAACTCGTCAGTCTGGTGTTTCAGATCGTTTCAGTAGAAGTGGATCTGGGACTGACTTCACTCTGACCATCAGTAGAGTTCAGACTGAAGATGCAGCAGTTTATTACTGTCTACAGAGAAGTTACAGCTCCCTGTTCACAAAGTGATACAACGTCATACAAAAACCTCCTCAGTTGGAGAGGAACTGATCTGACAATAGACATATGAATATTAATAGTTAGTTCTAATGACTGTTGTGTAAATGAAATACATACTCAAAAAGTAAGACAGACAAATATAGACTGTGTAATATTATTAATATAATAATTAATACACATTTTTTTGAAAGTTTTAAGTTCAATACAAACACAATATACCAATTAGAACTTAACTCATTAGGTTAAAAGTTTTAGTAATATTTTAGTAAAACACACTGATACGCTTCCAAGACTTCTTCCAATGATACATGAAAACAGAATGACTGTGAAAAATGTTATTTTTGTTATTCTTTATTTTTCACATTGATGGGGTTTTTGTTTCAGACCCTCATATATTTTTGTTAAAATCTTTTTAGATGCATTGAAAGGACTGACTATATTGTCTTGATGAAAATGAATGTTCATGAAATAGGAATCCTCTTTCACCTCAGGGTGAATATATACCTGGGTGACTTTACATGAAATGGTTAATGTTCTAAAAAAATCAGCAACACCAGCATTAAATATTTGACATAAGAACATCATTAAACAACCATGTTATATCATCTTATGTTGATGATAATCTACAATTTGTTTCTGATCTTTAAAACTCTGCTTAGTCATTTTGATTTAACACATTTTAAAATAATTTCATCAAAATTACCCTGGTCCATAATAATACTGCTAAACAGAGACACTGTCAGATGAACCTTGATAAGTTAGAGGGTAAGTGCCAATACATGATGTGATTCTGGAGGTCATTCATAAAACCATCACCAGCAGTGAGAAAATCTAACTGACATGGGTTATAATTATGTATCTCTTCACATGTGGGAGAAGGGAAGTGTTGCTATAAAAATATCCAAACATTGTTTTTTTTTATTTGTTTATGTTTTATTATACAACATTAACAGCATAAGCATCATGACAAGAATTAACTGTTAAATTGGTCACATGATAGATAGAAAGAGAGAGAAAGAAAGAAGAAAGAACCCCAGTCAAAACCACAGTCACCTTCAGTTTTAAAGTTGTGGTGAGGTAAAACCACAGCTTGTTCTTATTCACTGTTCATACATAAACCTACAAAAAATACTTGTACTCGTACTTGTCGCGGGGGCAGCAGCCTCAGCAAAGAAGCCCAGACAGTCCTCTCCCCAGCCACTTCCGTCAGGTCTGGGAGGATTGGAACGTAGATCGACCGGTAAATCGAGAGCTTTGCTATTTGGCTAAGCTCCCTCTTCACCACAATGGACTGGTTAAGCGCCTGCATCACTGCTGATGCCGCCCCAATCCGCCTGTCAATCTCCCGCTCCATCCTACCCCCACTCGTGAACAAGATCCCGAGATACTTAAACTCCTCCACCTGAGGAAGGACCTCCCCCCCGACCTGGAGAGGGCAATCCACCCTTTTCCAGCTGAAAAATAATGCACCACAATTCTTATGTGACCCACATGGATGGGTCAAACAACACAGGACGTTCCACCAGAGAACCAGTTTTCAGAATCGTGTGAAACCAAGTGAACCTTGAGATATTACATTAAACATTAAGTTGTTAGATATGATAGAAACCATTGTTTGTGCGTTTTCCCAAGAAATCCCACAAACAAACTGTTGTATAACGATACGTTGAAAACCAACAAGCCCTGATCATAAGATGTTTCTGACCTCCTTGTGTAATAGGCCTGCACGACATCATTAATATAGGTGGTTGCCTGACTGTGTAGACCTCTAAAAGTGATCACACATTTTTTAAACTTGATTTTTTATTGAATGGGAAGTGGGCAGCAAAAATGAAGACAAGTGTGATGTGAGCTCTTTTTAAGGACCTGGTCAAAGGCCATATGGCAGCCCACTGGGCCACTGGTTAGTGATGCATGGATGTGAAAGACATGGCAAAACAGAGTTACAACAGAGTAAATGGACAAAATATATCAGTGTATGAGAATCTTGATTTTACCTCCAGGCACACCAGCACAACATTGTACAATGTATCTTGACTGGAAAATACAGAAGTGGATCAGACACTTAAAATGCTGGTCAAGAGTCAATGTCTGGTCAAAAGTGACACCTATATTTCTGAGGGCAGATTGAACAGATGACAAAATGAAAACATCAGAACACTTTAACAATTCAACTTCTATAAGATGTTAGAAACATATCAGCATATAAAGCATCTTCTTAAAGTAACACCACAGTAACATCATCTTCTACACTGATGATGTTACATTGAACATGAAAAAACCTGCATCTTGTCTCTTTAAGTAAATAATGTGAATATTTATTGAAGCAGTTTTTTGTTTATTCTGTTCTGCTTTTAAATTTACAAAAAAACATCAATGACAGACTGTGGAGTTTACATTTTCTCTAAGGTGTTTAAATTAACATAGATCCCTTTGCCAAAATAATTAACAAGACATCTAGCAAAATAAAATGGGTGTGATGGTATGAAACCTTTTCTGTCACACTCTCCGAAGAGTGCAGTGAATATTTTTTTGGTCATTATTTTCTCTTTCATACCTGTAAAACAAATACCCCACTATAAATATTATAACAATTTTATGAACAGTGAATCTACTGTATTAACGTGGAGGAAGCCAAATGAATGAAATTTTACCATCCTTTGATACCCTATAAGCTGAATTTCACAACACACAAACTTAACTGGAGAAATTTCTTCCAGGAAGGACATGAGTAATAACAGACAGCTTTGTGTTGTACTGTTAGAATTGTCTTACCATGTGTATTATTACCAAATAAATTGATTGATCTATTGTGGGAACTGCAGTAGAAGAATATCCACAGTCTGAAACCCATTAAAATTAGTCTGGAAAACTAAGACTCACTACTGTTGTGGCTTTGGTGCATTAGTTTGAGTAATGCTCCTAATATAACATATGTCCAAGAAATGAAGTCACATGACGTCACTCATATGATACATTTGATCAAATCTTTATTGCTTTGAGATATTGAAACCATCAACACAAGCAAGAACACGTTCACACTGAAACGTCATGAGAGAGACAGAGAGCAGACTGAGAGCAGTAGCAGAGTAAAACCAGCAGCAGAGTCCCAGTGAGTCAGGTCAGGACTGGGAACACTGGTCTCTCCTCAGTGTCTCTGCGAGTGGAGTCTGGGAGCCCTGGGTGGCCTCACAGGTCACAGAGCCCACCTTCCTCCACTGGTCTGCAGGGAGCCTCAGGGTGCTGCTCCAGCTGTAGAGGCCGTCCTTCTCCAGCACCCCAGGGCTCCTGCTCTGCTCCCAGCTGCTGCTGCTGCTGCTGCTGCTGCTGCCGTCCACCTTCCAGGCCAGACTCCAGGCTGAGGGGAAGCCCTTGTTGGCCAGACACATGAGCGTGGCCGTCCCCTGCTGCAGCTCCTCACTGGAGGGGGGCAGCACCGTCAGGGTGGGACGGACATCACCTAGGAGACACCAATCAGCTTAGAGGACAGGGACCACACAGCTGTCAATCAACCATCAGACACTTGGACACCTTTACTGTTTGAGAGTTGATTTTCTCCTTTAAGGAGTTTCTGTCAGATGGTTTTTCTGCTCCATCAGTCACTCACTCACTCACACATTGTTTCACTTCCCTTTAAGAAGCCTCTCATGCAAATCAGCACACAGAGAATCATCATACAGAATGACCTCAAATATATCAAACTACACTGGACAGTAAAGCAGCAGATTCAGAAAAACTGTAAAAAAAAAAAAAAATCTAATCAAATACATCAAAAAACCTGATCATACAATACTTTAAAGGATTTAGAGAAAACATGACTAAAGACAGAAAATGAAAGAACGACAATCAGATGAATCCAACATTACTTAGTACAATAAAAAGGTTAACAGAATTTGCACCTTTTGCACCAAGAAAACATTTTTACAGTAGAAATGAAGCTTTATCTTCATCATAAGTCATTTGAATGTCAGTATGACATGAATGTGTAAAGAAATGCTTGTAAAGCTGCTCTGAGTGTGTCTCCATGATAAAAGAGGAGAAATAATATCAAAAATACTAAGAGCTTTATGAAAAAAATAAACATTTAAAAATGCAATTTGAAACATTATTTTACAGTGTGGTATTTAGTATTTCTGTATAAACGTTAAAATCTGACTTACTTCCAACATCCAGTCTGGTTCCTCCACCAAAAGTCCACCACAGTGATACAAAGTCATTGAGCCACCATACAAAAACCTCTCACTGTAGAGAGACACGGCTCTCTGACTTTGACACACTGAAGTAAACCTACAAGCCCTCAACATGAAACTTCAGCATTAAAGTAAGAAATAAAGATTTATCTTCTAGCTTCATGTTTTATTTTCATTACAATGGACTTTTGATTTTCTCATTCAAAAGCTAACTTTGTCTTTTAATGCAAAATATGTCTAAAAACAAAATGGAAAGGCAACTACTATTTCTTGCCTGTTAAATATATAATATAAAGAAAACATGGCTGCTGAAAAAATAAACATTTTAAACATTTGACTTACTTCCAACATCCAGTCTGGTTCCTCCACCGAACGTGTACCACAGTGATACAAAGTCATTGAGCCGCCGTACAAAAACCTCTCACTGTAGAGAGACACGGCTCTCTGACTTTGACACAAACAAACTCACCAAAAATATTCCCAGTTTACCCAGATTGTGTAATAACTGGTTTAAGCGTTTAGAGACTGACTCACAAACTTTGAATATATATACAACATTTCTATGTGAAACTTCTCCTCCAGTAAAACAAATTCAAATAAATGTAAAAATTCCAAAGGAAAACTGTCCTATAAATCCTGCCATTAATAATCCTGATATATATAATTATCAAGAACCTATGTTTATTGTATATTATGATAAATGAAAATACATTTTGTCTGAATACATCCCACAGTGATGGTGATTTGTGTGGATGGGAAATAGTGGGAATTCAATGATATTCTGCCAGTAAATCAACTCATCACACTCGAACCAAAGCTTTTTATAAAAAAGGAAGTAACACATTCCTAATCAATACTCTGATAAAGTGATTGATCCATTGATAATCAGCATCATCAGAGTGATCCAAGTCCCTGTTGGAGTGAGTCAGAGCATTTCCATAGAGAGGCACTTTGCATCAGCAGCACCATGCTCCAGTGCTCTGGGAGAGTTTATAGTCCTGAGAGTTGAACACTGGATGACTGACAGCTGTCCTTCATGACAACAGAAGCCACAGAAATCCTCCTCATCAAAAACATGACTTTGATCTCCGTCCTCATCTGGACTCTCCTCTGCTGCTGCTTCACAGGTAAAGTCCAGAGAATCAAACTCCTCTCCTCTATCAACATGCGTCCCTCTGAAATGAAGCTGACAAAACCATGATGCTGCTTTATGTTTGTGTCTCTGTATCCTCAGAGTCCAGAGGTCAGGTCACAGTGACTCAGCCTGGAGCAGTGAGCTCTGCTGTGGGAGGCTCCGTCACCATCACATGTAGGACCAGTCAGAATGTTTATAGCTCTAACTGTTTAGCCTGGTACCAACAGAGAGATGGAGAAACTCCAAAATTGCTCATATACTATGCCAGCACTCGAGAATCAGGGATTCCAGGTCGTTTTACAGGCAGTGGATCAAACTCTGACTTCACTCTGACCATCAGTGGAGTCCAGACTGAAGATGCAGCAGTTTACTACTGTCAGAGTTATCACTACATCAGCAGTCAGTATGTGTTCACACAGTGAAAAAGCGTCGTACAAAAACCTCCCTCAGTCAGACTGAACAGAAACTGAGCTGACTGCTGCAGCTGGAAGCTACTGCAGAGACTGATACACTTCACTGAGGACACACACACACACACACACACACACACACACACACACACTCAGGCCATAAATATAGACATATGCACAAACAGGACCCATACACATGGAGAGATGTCACATCGAGGGGGTTGCCCATAGACAGGCACACCTAGCAGTTAAAGGTTTAGTGCCTTGCTCAATGACAGCTCTTCAGCTGCCAGTCCTCGCTCCTAGTTCGGTACAGGCACTTGAACTGGGGACCTTCTGGTTCCCAAGCCAAGTCCCCACAGACTGAGTTACTGCCACTCATGTGAATGTAAACATATATTTAAAAAAAAGCTTCATATCACGTGGGCTAAAAAAAAATTAGAGAAAAGACATTATTAACACTTAAAGCTGCCCTGTGGAGTTTTTACATATAAACCAATGTCCGTTACATCACAGCCACTGCCAAACGAGTTATTAGGATGATTTTTGAACGCATCTCCACCACAACAGTCTCTGGTTTGCTTAGAAGCACTATTGCCTCTCAGGAGCAACATTCCCGCGCTGTCCAAAGGAAATGACGCATTTGACGTAGGCTTCAAAGAGCGCATGCGCAGTTGGAGATGTCAGAGACGACGAGACTAGCAGAAGAGCTACCGAAAGATGTCTGAAAACCCAAAGAAACAGCCCAGGAAAACTTCCATAGCCTCTGGAGATGGTCCCGCTGGTCCTCCCCAACCTCTCGTCGTTCAGAAGAAGGAAAAAAGGCAAAACGAGACAGACAAACACAGAAATAAAGCCCGTTTCACACAGAGCACGCAAAGCGTGGACCTCCGCCGACGAACCCATTCATTGTGCATGTGTTACCGAGCGCAAGAGCGCACCGCTCTGCCGCCGAGCTGTCTGTATTGTAATGAATCACTCACAGGCAGGAGACCAGAGTAGCATTCGGGAAAAAGGCCCGTTTATTTGTGCGCTCCAAAAACTCTGGTAACACTCCAGGGGGAAACAATAACGGTAAAAGTGTCCGTCCCAAACTCTGACTCTTCTAGCGTAACGTTAGCACACACACTTCATTGACACATACTCACTTACAGTACCCAGTGGGGCAGCCCTCCCCCTCTCTGCTCCACCAGTCTCCAGCCCGCACACTGACTGACAGCTGACTCCACTCATACCACACTCACCACTGGCCCAGCGTCGCTACAGTATATTTGTTCATAGCAAATAAAACAATGAAAATTATTGGGTGGTAAATCGGTGTGTCATTTAGCTTTGTGCGGTGCGGCAGCATCACTGGTATTGCTGACGTCATGAAACCGTGCACGCCGACTGTTATTGTTGCAGTACTCGAAAAACATGGCAGATGGCGCAAATGGACAAAACTCCACAGGGCAGCTTTAAACTATATCTACAGATATATGTGTGTTACTGAAGTGTTAAATCTGCTGTCAGACAGTAAGAGACAAAAACTGTCGTCTGATCTCTTTCACATAATTCCTTTTGTTGAAGTTACTCTGTCTCATTTAAATATGAGACTGTTACTGTTAAGACTTTTGAATTAAAATAAGAATAATGATTAGGAAGAATTTAACAACACACAAACAGGTGAAATTTCTTCCAGGACAGACATCAGTAATAACAGAGAGCTTTGTGTTTTATTATTAGCATGGTCTTACCATGTGTATTGTTACCAAAATAAATTAACTGATCTATTATTGAAACTGCAGTAGAAGATTATCCACAGTCTGAAACCCATTAAAATTAGTCTGGAAAACAGACTCACTACTGTTGTGGCTTTTGTGCATTAGTTTGAGTAATGCTCCTAATATATAACATATGTCCAAGAAATGAAGTCACATGACGTCACTCATATGATACATTTGATCAAATCTTTATTGCTTTGAGATATTGAAACCATCAACACAAGCAAGAACATGTTGACACTGAAACGTCATGAGAGAGACAGAGAGCAGACTGAGAGCAGTAGCAGAGTAAAACCAGCAGCAGAGTCCCAGTGAGTCAGGTCAGGACTGGGAACACTGGTCTCTCCTCAGTGTCTCTGCGAGTGGAGTCTGGGAGCCCTGGGTGGCCTCACAGGTCACAGAGCCCACCTTCCTCCACTGGTCTGCAGGGAGCCTCAGGGTGCTGCTCCAGCTGTAGAGGCCGTCCTTCTCCAGCACCCCAGGGCTCCTGCTCTGCTCCCAGCTGCTGCTGCTGCTGCTGCTGCTGCTGCCGTCCACCTTCCAGGCCAGACTCCAGGCTGAGGGGAAGCCCTTGTTGGCCAGACACATGAGCGTGGCCGTCCCCTGCTGCAGCTCCTCACTGGAGGGGGGCAGCACCGTCAGGGTGGGACGGACATCACCTAGGAGACACCAATCAGCTTAGAGGACAGGGACCACACAGCTGTCAATCAACCATCAGACACTTGGACACCTTTACTGTGTGAGAGTTGATTTTCTCTTTTAAGGAGTTTCTGTCAGATGGTTTTTCTGCTCCATCACTCACTCACTCACACATTGTTTCACTTCCCTTTAAGAAGCCTCTCATGCAAATCAGCACACAGAGAATCATCATACAGAATGACCTCAAGTATATCAAACTACACTGGACAGAAAATACCAGAATTTAGACAAAATATTAAACATTTTCCTCCCAAACACTGACGATACATTAGTTTAGTAAAATGCATTTTACTATTTTTTTTGTGCAAGCATAAAAAATGCATGTATTACTGCTTTACCTACAATCAAATATTCTTTATGTTGATGTCAATTCTCATGAAAACTGTTTAAAAGATTTTCAAAATTTGAAACCAAATGAATTAATCACTGTAAGTTTAGTCATAAAAAGTTGATTTGGAATTTTTTAGACAAAAATAGTTATCACTGAGGTGGAACATTAAGAATATAATCTTGATAAACATTTGTAAAACTGGTTTGCAGTTTTATCTTTTTTACATTTCAACCTGTTTGACTTCAAGTATGACGAAAATGGACAAAGAAATGTTGATTAAAGCTGCTCTGACTTCAAACATAAAAATTAAGTTTTACTTTTAAAATTAAAACATTTTTATCTCCTGCAGACATTACAAAACAGACTTCTAAACATAACTTTAAAACAGTTTATCTAGTATTTGTGCAGAAACTTACTTCCAACATCCAGTCTGGTTCCTCCACCAAAAGTCCACCACAGTGATACAAACTCATTGAGCCGCCGTACAAAAACCTCTCACTGTAGAGAGACACGGCTCTCTGACTTTGACACACTGAAGTAAACCTATAAACCCTCAACATGAAACTTAACCATTAAAGTAAGAAATAAAGATTTATCTTCTAGCTTCATGTTTTATTTTCATTACAATAGACTTTTGATTTTCTCATTCAAAAGTTAACTTTGTCTTTTAATGCAAAATATGTCTAAAAACAAAATGGGAAGGGAACTACTATTTCTTGCCTGTTAAATATATAATATAAAGAAAAATGGCTGCTGAAAAAATAAACATTTTAAACACTTGACTTACTTCCAACATCCAGTCTGGTTCCTCCACCAAAAGTCCACCACAGTGATACAAACTCATTGAGCCGCCGTACAAAAACCTCTCACTGTAGAGAGACACGGCTCTCTGACTTTGATACAAACAAACTCACCAAAAATATTCCAAGTTTACCCAGATTGTGTAATAACTGGTTTTATCATTTGGAGATTGTCTCACAAACTTTGAATATATACACAACATTTTCTATGTGAAACTTCCAACATCTACAAGCTCTATTAATTTCTCCTCCAGTAAAACAAATCAATGTAAAAATTTCAAAGGAAAACTGTCCCATAAATCCTGCCATTAATAATTCTGATATATAATTATAGTGATAATATTGATATCTGATAATTATATTATAATTATCATGAACCTGTGTTTATTGTATATTATGATAAATGAAAATACATTTTGTCTGAATACATCCCACAGTGATGGTGATTTGTGTGGCTGTGAATTAGTGGGAATTCACAATGATATTCTGCAAGTAAATTAATTCATCACACTCAAACCAAAGCTTTTGATAAAAAAAGAAGTAACACATTCCTAATCAATACTCTGATAAAGTGATTGATCCATTGATAATCAGCATCATCAGAGTGATCCAAGTCCCTGTTGGAGTGAGTCAGAGCATTTCCATAGAGAGGCACTTTGCATCAGCAGCACCATGCTCCAGTGCTCTGGGAGAGTTTATAGTCCTGAGAGTTGAACACTGGATGACTGACAGCTGTCCTTCATGACAACAGAAGCCACAGAAATCCTCCTCATCAAAAACATGACTTTGATCTCCGTCCTCATCTGGACTCTCCTCTGCTGCTGCTTCACAGGTAAAGTCCAGAGAATCAAACTCCTCTCCTCTATCAACATGCGTCCCTCTGAAATGAAGCTGACAAAACCATGATGCTGCTTTATGTTTGTGTCTCTGTATCCTCAGAGTCCAGAGGTCAGGTCACAGTGACTCAGCCTGGAGCAGTGAGCTCTGCTGTGGGAGGCTCCGTCACCATCACATGTAGGACCAGTCAGAATGTTTATAGCTCGAACTACTTAGCCTGGTACCAACAGAGAGATGGAGAAACTCCAAAACCGCTCATTTCCCGCACCAGCACTCGAGCATCAGGGATTCCAGGTCGTTTTACAGGCGGTGGATCAAAGTCTGACTTCACTCTGACCATCAGTGGAGTCCACACTGAAGATGCAGCAGTTTACTACTGTCAGGGTGCACATTACATCGACAGTCAGTGGTTGCTCACACAGTGAAAAAGCGTCATACAAAAACCTCCCTCAGTCAGACTGAACAGAAACTGAGCTGACTGCTGCAGCTGGAAGCTACTGCAGAGACTGATACACTTCACTGAGGACACAGACACACACACACACACACACACACACACACACACACACACACTGTGCACACACCATTCTCATTATAATCCCTTTTTCTTATTTGAATTAATTTGATTGATTTGCCAGTTAATAAAGAGGAGACAAGCTCAGACAGTAAATTAGAAAAGACTTGGTCACGACCTTTGACCTCAGCTTCATATTGGATCACAGCCATCTCAACTCTGTCCAGTTACAAGAAAACATTGATACGCAGAGCAGCATTAGAAATATTCATCATAAAATGTAGTCCAAACAAAACATATGAATGAATGAATGAATGAATGAATGAATGAACTTTCTTTAATCTCTGCTTCACATAAGACTTTTCTTATTTATGCAAATAAAACCTATAGAGCGCTTACCTAGCTATACTTTGCAACAAAAGTCATCTTAATCTTAACTTAAGACACACCAGCACAACATTGTACGATGTATCTTTACTGAAAAATACAGAGGTGGATCAGACACTTCAAATGCTGCTCAAGAGTCAATGTCTGGTCAAATGTGACACCTACATTTCTGAGGGCAGATGGAGCAGATGATAAAACTGAAATATCTGAACACTCTAACACTGAAACTTTTATAAGTTATAAGAAACATATCATAAAAAAAATTGTTTTGTATTGTATTTTTCTCCTTCACCCCTAAAGAGCAAAAAACCCACTGTAGATGTTAAAACATACTCACAAACAGAATCAACTTTATTATGTGGAGGAAGCAAAATAACATTTTCTGTGACAAAATTTTCTTTATCCTTTCATACCCTATTATGTAGTGAACCATTGAAATAAACTATGCTGTGACCACTGTGTGATAAACACCATGATATGCTGAGGACAGCTACAGCTGACTGACTCTGTGTGTTTGCATATGTGTCCTGCCTCTCTGCTCCCAGCTGTTAAGAGACCAGTGTTGATCAGTGGCTGTCCAGGCCTTTCAGAGCCACTGACACGCTGACAGCACAATGATGATGTCACTGATTCTACTGCTGGCCACCCTGGGGCTCCTTGTTCAGGGTGATCACTCTCTTCTGAAAACTTTGCTTCAGGATGCAACCAGGTTCACCTCAATGATGTTCTGCTGTGATGGAGAAAAACCGAAACAAGCAGCATTTACCTTCTTCCATCTGTTCTCCATGTTAATGTACTGTTAATGTTCTGTGAGTTAATGGCATGTTTTGGATTGAATGAGTATGGGTAGGGGGGCGGGGATGAGGGCTATGTGAGTGCGCGTGCTTGTGTGTGTGTGTGTGTGTGTGTGCGAGCTGGAGGAGAGAGCTAAGTTCTTGTCTCGTTGTTTTTTTGGCGTGGTTACGGCCAACAGTAACCTGTACTGTGAAGCAATAAACGGTGGGTTGCCGAATAACCGCGTCATCATTCTACACGTCGTGGTGGACGCGACAATATACTCCTGAGCCTCGGCGCCTCTCCTTGAACAACAAACCTAATACTATAAACACACTACTAACTGTAAACCTACACTAAAATACACTATGCTAACAATACAATTCAACAAATTACTAGCTGCTCTCTCTGCTCTACTACTCCCTCTGCTCTGATCCAACCTACTCGCTGTCAGTTTGATAACTGCGGACAGAATGGTTTTATAGTAAGGGGAGGAGTAAAGGGAGGAGGGCAGGCTTTAGCGTGGATGGTTAGTGACGTCATTCGCCTCGGAAAAGAGTCATTTGCCTCCAATGTAATGTAATGTAAATTCAAATGTAGTAACCGGGTTTCAAGCTGTAGAGGGCACTCCACACCACATTTTTAAAATAAAATGTAGCTTTTCAACAGTTTGATCCTGCTCAAAATCTTGGCAGGTTAGTGCAGTCAGTAACACTACTTCACTACCAGAAACAATGATTGTCAGCTGGAAAAAAATGGTTTTAGGGTTTAGTTACTCTTTAACAACATACAAAGAGGTGAAATGAATTCAAGGAAAGACATCAGTAATAACAGAGAGCTTTGTGTTTTACTGTTAAGATGGTCTTACCATGTGTATTGTTACCAATAGAAATTGATTGATCTATTATAGGAACTGCAGTAGAAGATTATCCACAGTCTGAAACCCATTAAAATTAGTCTGGAAAACTAAGACTCACTACTGTTGTGGCTTTGGTGCATTAGTTTGAGTAATGCTCCTAATATATAACACATGTCCAAGAAATGAAGTCACATGACATCACTCATATGATACATTTGATCAAATCTTTATTGCTTTGAGATATTGAAACCATCAACACAAGCAAGAACATGTTCACACTGAAACGTCATGAGAGAGACAGAGAGCAGACTGAGAGCAGTAGCAGAGTAAAACCAGCAGCAGAGTCCCAGTGAGTCAGGTCAGGACTGGGAACACTGGTCTCTCCTCAGTGTCTCTGCGAGTGGAGTCTGGGAGCCCTGGGTGGCCTCACAGGTCACAGAGCCCACCTTCCTCCACTGGTCTGCAGGGAGCCTCAGGGTGCTGCTCCAGCTGTAGAGGCCGTCCTTCTCCAGCACCCCAGGGCTCCTGCTCTGCTCCCAGCTGCTGCTGCTGCTGCTGCCGTCCACCTTCTGTCAATCAACCATCAGACACTTGGACACCTTTACTGTGTGAGAGTTGATTTTCTCCTTTAAGGAGTTTCTGTCAGATGGTTTTTCTGCTCCATCAGTCATTCACTCACACATTGTTTCACTTCCCTTTAAGAAGCCTCTCATGCAAATCAGCACTCAGAGAATCATCATACAGAATGAAAAATTTAAAAATTTCAAATCAAGTACATCAAAAAACCTGATCATACAATACTTTAAAGGATTTAGAGAAAACAGTAATAAAGACAGAAAATGAAAGAAAAACAATTAGATGTTCTTCATGTGGATTTCAGTCATTCTTTAGTGACTATTGAAAGAAATAAATCCAACAATATTTAGTCCAATAAAAAAGATAACAGAATTTGCACCTTTTCAAATACTGATCTGTATCTTCACTCTGTTCAATTTTACTTGAATAAAGTATGTTTTACTTAATCATAACAACAGTTATCATTGTGGAGGAAAACTAAACATTAACTTTAGAAAACATTTTACAGTATCTTCATCATCAAGTCATTTGAATATCAGTATGACAAGAATGTGTAAAGAAATGCTTGTAAAGCTGCTCTGAGTGTGTCTCCATGATGAAAAAGGAGAAATAATATCAAAAATATTAAGAGCTTTATGAACAAAACAAACATTTAAAATGGATTTTGAAACATTATTTTACAGTATGGTATTTAGTATTTCTGTATAAACTTCTTAAAATTTGACTTAGTTCCAAACTCCAGTCTGGCTCCCCCACCAAAAGTCCACCACAGTGATACAAACTCATTGAGCCGCCGTACAAAAACCTCTCACTGTAGAGAGACACGGCTCTCTGACTTTGACACACTGAAGTAAACGTTCAAGCCCTCAAGATGAAACTTTAGCATTTAAGTAAGAAATAAAGATTTATCTTCTTGCTTCATGTTTTATTTTCATTACAATGGACTTTTGATTTTCTCATTCAAAAGCTAACTTTGTCTTTTAATGCAAAATATGTCTAAAAACAAAATGGAAAGGCAACTACTATTTCTTGCCTGTAAAATATATGATATAAAGAAAACATGGCTGCTGAAAAAATAAACATTTTAAACATCTGACTTACATCCAACATCCAGTCTGGTTCCTCCACCGAACGTGTACCACAGTGATACAAACTCATTGAGCCGCCGTACATAAACCTTTCACTGTAGAGAGACACGGCTCTCTGACTTTGACACAAACAAACTCACCAAAAATATTCCCAGTTTACCCAGATTTGTTAATAACTGTTTTAACCGTTTAGAGACTTATTCACAAACTATGAATATATACATTTATGTGAAACTTCAAACATCTACAAGCAGTATTAATTTCTCCTCCAGTAAAACAAATTCAAATAAATGTAAAAATTCCAAAGAAAAACTGTCCAATAAATCCTGCCATTAATAATCCTGATATATAATTATCATGAACCTATGTTTATTGTAGATTATGATAAATGAAAATACATTTTGTCTGAATACATCCCACAGTGATGGTGATTTGTGTGGCTGTGAAATAGTAGAAATTCTTCATAATATTCTGCAAGTAATTTGACTCATCAAACTCAAACCAAAACAAAGCTTTTTATAAAAAAGAAAGTAACACATTTCTAATCAATACTCTGGTAAAGTGACTGATCCATTGATAATCAGCATCATCAGAGTGATCCAAGTCCCTGTTGGAGTGAGTCAGAGCATTTCCATAGAGAGGCACTTTGCATCAGCAGCACCATGCTCCAGTGCTCTGGGAGAGTTTATAGTCCTGAGAGTTGAACACTGGATGACTGACAGCTGTCCTTCATGACAACAGAAGCCACAGAAATCCTCCTCATCAAAAACATGACTTTGATCTCCGTCCTCATCTGGACTCTCCTCTGCTGCTGCTTCACAGGTAAAGTCCAGAGAATCAAACTCCTCTCCTCTATCAACATGCGTCCCTCTGAAATGAAGCTGACAAAACCATGATGCTGCTTTATGTTTGTGTCTCTGTATCCTCAGAGTCCAGAGGTCAGGTCACAGTGACTCAGCCTGGAGCAGTGAGCTCTGCTGTGGGAGGCTCCGTCACCATCACATGTAGGACCAGTCAGAATGTTGATAGCTCTAACCACTTAGCCTGGTACCAACAGAGAGATGGAGAAACTCCTAAACTGCTCATATACTATGCCAGCACTCGAGTATCAGGGATTCCAGATCGTTTTACAGGCAGTGGATCATACTCTGACTTCACTCTGACCATCAGTGGAGTCCAGACTGAAGATGCAGCAGTTTACTACTGTCAGAGTTTTCATGTCATCAATGGTCAGCAAGTGTACACACAGTGAAAAAGCATCGTACAAAAACCTCCCTCAGTCAGACTGAACAGAAACTGAACTGACTGCTGCAGCTGGAAGCTACTGCAGAGACTGATACACTTCACTGAGGACATACACTCACACACACACACATACACACACACACACACATACACACACACACACACACACACACACACACATTCTGCACGTTCTCCTTAAAATCCTTTGTCTTATTTAAATGATTTGCCAGTTAATAATAGGAGACAAGCTCAGGCAGTTAATTAGAAAAGACTCTGTTACAACCTTTAACCTCAGCTTCATACAGGATCACAGCCATGTCAACTTTGTCCAGTTACAAGAAAACATCGACACACAGAGCATCAGAACTATCCATGATAAAACGGAGTCCACACAAAACTTAAAAAATTCAAAAAATGTTACTTAATATATGTCAATTCATGCTATCAAAAGAAAATCTCTCAGTCAACTGGAGCCATAAAAATACAAAAGGTATTAATATCCAACTTGTGGGTGTTCTGTTTTGGTGCTGTTGGATTTTCGCACAGCTTTCGATACTGTGGATCACAGTATCATGAGTGAACGGCTCAGACAGTGGGTGGGTGTCTCTGGGAGAGTCTTTCACTGGTTTTGCTCCAACCTTTCAGTCAAGAATTTTTCTGTCTCTTGGTCCTTTCAGGTCTGATACTGCTGCTCTTTCCTGTGGTGTACCTCAGGGCTCTTTCTTAGGTCCTATATTATTTGCTTTATACATGCTTCCACTAAGTCAAATTATTAGCCAGTTAATAGGTTTATCATATCATTATCATGCTGACAATATTCAACTGTATGTCTCGCTTAAAGCCACAATGTGTAGGAATTTCTTCCATCTATCGCTGAAATCATATATTGCATTCAAACAGATGGCGCACTCTAGCGCCTCACTGTTTCAAACAGGTATTGCAACAGCTGTAGCCGCTGTGTACCAAAAAGCTATGATAACACTGATGAAACCATGTCAACCAATATTACATGGAGTTTTAATTCAGGCTCCTACACAGACACACGCGACACGAGTTGACAAACCACCTCCTCACCATGCTGGCTGTGTTTACAGCGTAGGACTGTTGGGGCGGGTGTAAATTGAAACAGCTGACAGTGGCAGCGGCACTACTGCCGCATAACAGTCCCACTCTTTGAGCATAATGCAGGATCATGTATTATGCAGCGTCACGGGAGATGGAATCCTTGTCGCCAAGAAAGTGCAAAAGGGAATCAGAAAGGCAGCGTGACCAGCGAATTAAAAAAACAAGGGTCAGCACTGGGGTTGCCTTTCCCAGGTGGAGAGAGCTGCTGAAGGAGAAAGGTAATACAATCACAGGCCAGCGCTAACAGCGGCTAACAGCGGCGCAGTGATGGGAGGAGAGGGATTAGGCTGTTAGCGACTGGCGGCTAACAGCGGCTAACAGCCAACAGCAGCACTGGCCTGTGATTGCATTACCATCCTCCCTCAGCAGCTCTCTCTACCTGGGAAAGGCTACCTGGATGTGGGCCTTTGTTTTTTTAATTCGCTGGTCATGCTGCCTTTTCTATTCCTTTTTGCACTTCCTTGGCGACAAGGATTCCGTCTCCCATGATGCTGCATATGCCTGATCCTGCATTATGCTCAAAGAGTGGGACTTTGTTTCAAATTTGCCAGGGTAGTAGCAAAGCGCCTCTTGCTCCTCTCCTTCGGCTCCTCAGTCACGCAGTGCTGGCCTGGCTCTCAACGAAAACACCGAAGGCGGTGCTGTATGTCCCTTGCTGGCGGGTGTATTCTCAAGATGGCGAAACGTAATGGAACCCCACGGACGACTTACCCGCACAATGTACAAACAAATCCGAAATTTTCCTTTTACGAGAATAAGTCAGATTATTGGTGGAGGTAATAATACACCTGTGATGACATATTTATGAATGCAGACATCAATTTTTGCCAATAAACAACTGAAAATGTTACACAATGTCCCTTTAAGCCTGATAGCAAGGACGAACTTGCTGTTTTTCACAACTGTTTGATTGTCATCAAGAACTGGATGTCAAACAACTTCTTGCAATTTAACACAGACAAGACAAAGGTTCTAATAATTGCTCCAGATTGTATAGCTTCAAAGATTGCCCAGAGCATTGGGTCCCTTTCGTCAGCTGTACGGTCATATTTCAGGAATCTTGTGTTATTTTGACCAGGCCATGCATTTTGATCCTCATGTAATTGACCCGTACTTGTTTTATTCAGCTAAGAAATATTGCAAAGCTCAGGTCTCTGATGTCTAGTTCTGAGCTAGAGATGATTATCCATGCTTTTGTGTCACCCTGACTGAACTACTATAACTCTTTTTACTTGTCAAAACAAACCTTCTCGAAAATGTCTTGAAATAATCCTAAATGCTGCTGCTCGGCCGTTAACCATGTCCAACTGGTTAACACACATCACTCCCATATTATATTGACACTGGCCTCCCATCAGGTTCAGGATTCATTTCAAGATACTTGTTTTCATCTATAGAGCCCTCCAAGGTCAGACACCTGAATACATCAGTGATCTCCTCCATCCATATGTTGACCCACTGCAGACAGAGAGATTAATATGGTTTTATGAGATAAACTAAACTCTGTCTTTTTGGTTGTAGCAGAAGTGACTACTAGTTCTGCTGGTCTCCCTCAGACTGGATGAAACTGGTCTTTAATGTTTCACTTCCTTCTTTGAGCTCAGTGACCATGGCAACAGACAGGCGTCACTGCTGAACCATGACAGCAGGTTACAGTGCTAACAAAAAAAAAAAAAAAGGTACACTTTTACTCCAGTGTATATCTTCTGCAATAATTTCAACCATATACAAATGATTATCATTCACTCATCTGTATAATATAACATAAACAAAACCTGTGCAGGCTCATTTATGCTCAATGTTAGAAATATATACAGACACACATGGAGCCTTTTGCCCGTACTCTGTGTTCATTTCCACCGTATTTGTGCATGTTTTCCTAAAGCTCACAGATATGGACAAAACACAACAGTACCACCAGGGATCGGAGGCAGTGTTGGTTCAAGTGAGACATGATTGCAGAAGACGACAAAGACGGGACGAAACAAACAAACAAATTAATAATATAGTGAAAAGAATTCTCTGTCTACGTGTTGTAATGTATTTAATGGCCTCACAGACCTCCGCCATCTACAACGCTACATTGCAGATGCCTCCACCGTTGCCTCATTTGTTACTGTTGAAGATATCGAGTCTACTCTCTGGTGCCATCTATTGGCTTTATTGATGTTTACAGCTTTTGAAATGGATTTGTTTATTTTCTCATGTAAATGAACACTCAAATGTAGGTGGGAATGTTACCAGAAAGTAACCACATCACTGTCCTGTACAGCTCTCACTGTTTTTCTTCTTTGCTCAAGGCAAAGGAATGTCTGCATCTTGTTAATTGTCATTGGAACAGGGCTGCACACCAACATTTTTTTTAAAAAAAGGTTAAGAGCTGTGCAGGGCTGTAGTGCTGTCGGAGCACACACATTCTTGTTTTCTCCAAGTGAGGAAAAAGTGGTAAATCAAATCATAACCACAACGTATGCCACACAAGAGAGACAATAAACAGAAATGGAATGGTCAGAGTTATCATATCATATCGGGGTCCCAAAAGGGTCAGTTATTGGGCCACTGCTCTTCAATTTGTACATGTTCCTGCTTGATTTTATCATAAAGAAACATAATATTTCCTACCATTCTTATGCTGATGATCATATGGCTGCACTTCTTACATGTGCGGCTATGTGACAGGGCAGGGGCTTCTATATAATTGTGTTGATGTTTTTCTGGATTTTAATGTGTAATTTTTTTTATTTTTTTTTTTAAATGTAAAGCACTTTGAGTTTACTTGTAATGAATTGTGCTATATAAATAAAATTGACATTGACAATGACATTATCATATTGACACTTAAGTTGTGCTGATTGATTCACTTCAACTCATGAGTAACATGCAAGAAAACATTCCACCTTAAAAGTTGCTGATAGCTGCTGGTGATTTGAGCAACATGATGAATTAAGTGATTTTTTCTCAGTCTAGAGCTGCTAAATGTTAAATAGTAAAGGTAAAAAAGCAGCAAAACAGTCTGTCATCTTAAAGTTACAGTTGACTAATGTATGTAAACTTGCCACTGTAGAAACAGTAGGTACAGTCTGCAAAATAGTCTTCAAATGTTGATTCTTCATTTACCAACTGATGAAAAAACCCCAAAACAAAACAGGATTGTATGGAATGGTTCAATGGTACCATCCACAAATTTTTATAATAAAAATGCCACTGCCCCATCAGCCGGCCTGACCACCATGGAGTCTAGAGCCTTTAGTTGTACTGATCTCTGGAACTCCCTCCCACTGGACATTTGTAGCATCAACTCTCTCCACTTTCCTCAAACCAGTCTCTTTCAAAAAGCCTATTCAGTATGACTGCTGTCCATCTAGCCACACACATTCACTATTCACACAGAATTTACTTACTGTAAACTTGTTTTGCTTAATATGTATTTGTTGTTACATTATTATGCAGTTTTCTGTTACTTTATTTCTTATCTCATTGACTTTTTCAGTTTGGTGTTATTTTCTCAATCTTTGCCTGTACGGTGATCTTTAATGTCGCGAGGGCGCCTACAAATTAATAGTATTATCATTATTATTATTATTATTAGTAGTAGTAGTAGTAGTAGTATCAGAGTGCTGGTGAAAAGTGGACTTTTGTAGTTTCATCTGCTTCTTGTAGTTATACTTGATCACTGACAGATATGAAAATTGTCTCTGTGAATTATGAATGCTACAAATTATGTCATGTGCGCAGCATAGTTTAAACAATGATGCGTCACTGTGATCAGTTAGGAACTGAATTATTTTTCTTTCTTTTTTTTATCTTATTTTAATTAATGAAACGGGAGATTATTCCCCCCTCCCCACCCCAATAAGTTTTCTACAGTCCCTAACAAAGTCGCGTCAGAACAGAGACACTCCCTCCTTCCAGTGCGAGGAAAAAGCGGAACAAACAGCTGATCCGGCTCGGTCACCTCTTCATCGAAACAAGATGCAAACAATACTTTTGTTTCTTCTTTTGTGTCACGTGTCGTCATCAGGTGAGACTTGCTTCACTTTCTATTGGACTATTTATTTTGTTCTCGGTTTTGTATTTTAGTTTCACTTTTACGTCTACAGTACTTTGTTTCTTTCTGATTTGATTTTTACAGTGCACATGAAAAGATGTTTCTGTAAACTTGTTAGCCAAGGGATATTTTCAACTGTTGTCCCTGGACCAGATGTTAAGATAGCCACAAAACAGAAAGATATAAAAAGCATGCACACAATTAAAAGCATGAAGAGACCATGAATACAAAATAAGTGAAACAGTTAGCACATTAAAGGCAGAGGAAGAAGACAATTCTACATGACAGATCATAAGCAATCAGCCAACAGACATTATGTACAAGATATAAAAAATATCACATAATAAACAGTTATGCACAAGACATTAGCAAACAAGGCATTTATAGGCAACAAGATATAAGCATTATCGGAAGGGACACAGTTATGCATAGCACGACAGAAGCATTAGCAGACATCACATAATCAGCAATAAAAGAGTTTGAATCCTTGCAAGACAAAATAAAGACAGGTATTAGTGTGAAAACTACGTAATCAGGACATAAAAAGATGGTTAGACAGCCAGACAGATCAAGACAGACAGTGAGGGCATATGGAGGCTATGACACACTTAAGGCCTTTACTACAAAGCCAGTTCACCTTACCCAGGATATCCTCTCGTCATCTGGTTTGACTAATTCTAATATTGACCATTTGGATAATTAGCACTACAAAACTGGTTATCAATCAGAGGCCTGTACTATGAAGCAGTATTTGAAGTTAGCAAGGTACATTCAGGGTTAACTCAGCTAACCTGCTTAACTTCAGGGTATTGGATCACAGGCTGTCAACACCCTGACCTCTGACTAATCAGATCACTGAAGAAAAAAGTATCCATGGACGAAAGCCTAGTGTGACACTTTCCTATGAAAAATGACTCAAACCGATCAGTCGACGACTAAAATAGTCACCGATTATTTTAATAGTTGATTAGTCATCGATTAGTCGACTAATCGTTGCAGCCCTAGTTAGAACACAGAGCTTCTAACAAATGGAGAGATTGTTGACACACTAAACAAGTGATTTTAGCACCATTTGAAATTATGTTTAAAAAATGTTTATTTCAGTCCACAGTGACAGTGCTGCTACTTTTACACACTGATTCATCACTGCAGCATCACTGCTGATCTCTGACCTCTAGCTGTCCTTAGCTGCTCACAGCCCGGTCATTACCCATCCATCACCACTGCACTGTGCTGCATCTGTCTGTCTATCACTCACTGTCACCTCTCTCACGCCCTGTCTTCTTCCTGCCTTTTCTCTCGGGGCTGTAAGAGCACTGGCTACAAACCACAAATTCATTCATGCCAACACAAACAAACACTTACACACCTACATGTTCATACACAAACGCACACCCCTTTTATCGTTGTTTTAAATGTATGGACAAAAACACACCACTAGTTTTTGATTAAATTCTGACAACAACAAAAACAATAGTAACATAAATATAAAATGTATTCAAATGTTTCAGCCAATGTTACAATATCAGATGTTCCTATTAAACAAAGTTTCAAGTATTAAGTTAAATGTATGTTAAAAGTAATCCCTGTGAGCAAAAACCTCAGACTTCAGACTGTTCTTCGTACTCTTTTACAAATGTTCTTTCTTCTAATTCATTTAAATCCCTTTAATGACAGTACCACATGCTTTTATCAGGGAGACATTTTTTATTACCGAAGCTCGACATGCAATCTATAGATAGATATGCTTTATTCCAGACTCAGGGTCCATACAAAGAAAAAGAAAAGGAAAATCAAATCAAATAAAAGACAGGCAATGCATAAAGGACTAAACAACACAGAATAAAAAACAACACAGAATTAAATTTAAAAAAAAAATAAAATTGTCTAATGACTCATTTTTAGAAGACACTTATACCAGTGCCCCCAGAAATGAGAAGTGCAGCGTGTGTCACTGTACATAATGTTCACCAGTGTCACAACAATTTGGTTCTCAGAGTCATTTAGCCGGCAGATGAACCTGTGCATTCCATTTCTCAGAACCGCTTGCAGAGTGTTCACACCAGCACTCACAAACAACTCATTCGCACCAGTCCATCTGGGCCTTTTTAAAAGTATCCTCAGAGCGTCATTGTATGCCACTTGTAGTCTCTGAAGGCTTCACACCAACAGTGCAGCAGCTGAATTTACGTGACAATACATTTGCTCGTACATACAACATACGACACTGACGATAAATGTCCTCATCATCTGTTAATTGGTCTGTGATCATGTGACCAAGATATTTCACTTCACTGCAGATATTTAGAACATTACCTGAGAGCTTAAAGTCAGGAAAAGTCATATGTCTATCCTCTGTGGTTCTACAAATCATAATTACACTTTTTGAGTCGTTGTACTTTATATCATGTTGTTCCCCATAGACAGAGCACACATTAAGAAGCTGCTGCAGACCAGCTGAGCTCGGACTGAAAATCACACAATCATCAGCATACATAAGATGATTCATCACTGTACTACCGACCATACAGCCAGTTTTACATGAGCTTAATTTACTTGATAAATCATTCATGTAGAAATTAAATAAGATAGGAGACTGAACATTCTCCCGCTTCACCCTCCTCAGGATTGGCCCCCCAGCTGTCTCTTAAAAGGCAGGGTTTAAGTTCCACTGTTAGAACAGTGCACACTGCAATCAATACGTCTTGCATTTGAAGTGCAAGGATTAAAGTGAATCAAAAATTAAAGAAAGAAAACGAGGACAGACTTGTCCCTTTACTGGCTCATGTGTCAGGGCGGACTAAGGGAGCAATCATTTTTCTGGCCTCTTTTTAGATGCGTGTTTTTGTAGACGCTTCTTTTTAGATGCACGTAGACACTGAAAAGTTAAAATATTTTTAACTTGTTGAGCGTCAAACGCCGGTAGCTAGCGTGCATTGAATAAGCGCTTTCAGCGTTTCAGGCGTCTTTGAAGCATCCGCGTCTCTAGCGTCTCATTTCTGTGTGATCACCCCCCTAACTTGCCAACAGAAAGAGCAGCTAATGGATCCCTGATGCTCTGCAGAGACAGAGATGGATAATCATAAAAAAACTTAATAACAAAAGATTAAAATGCATAGTGATTAAATGTTAAAAAGCTACATGGCTAGAATTAAAAACATGTTGATCTTTCCTACCGACTACCAGCACCTTTAACCCAGCAAGGAAGCAGCTCTGAAAAGCATGGAAACAATAAATGTGACAAACATTCAAACTCAACAGAATAACACATTACACACAGATAACAGCTCACAGTCTACCAGGTTGTCCGCATTTCACTGCGGCTGTCTTCCCAAACCGCCAGCATAGGATGAGATGTGCACCTGTCTCATCCCAACGGCCTGAACCAACATCACAGCCTTCGTTCCACCTCATCCCTATGTTCAAGGTGTCACTACCTGGTGTGCCTCGTTTTTTCCTCCATGCTACCTGCCACATATATCATGTTTATAATGAAGGTGATGATGATGTGTATATTTAAACTGAATGTGCCTCATTTGTCCTGCAGTGAAACACTCCCTGAAGTTTTTCTTCACTGCATCTTCTGGAGTCCCAAACTTCCCACAGCTTGTGGGTGCTGCAGTGGTTGATGACCTTCTAGCTGGTTACTGCGACACCGATATAAAGGTCGTAGAACCAAAACAGGACTGGGTGAAATCAGCATTTGAAAACAATCCACAGCATTTGGAGTGGTACACTCAACGGTGTCTTGAGAACCTGCCACACGCCTACAAAGCCAGGATGGACAGCTTGAAGCAGCGCTTCAACCAAAGTGGAGGTACAGCTTGTATTTCATTCTTACTGTTAAAGTGCTCTGTATCTTAGCTGTAAAGTAAAGTGACCCAAACTCATTCCTACCAACATTAATAGTCAAACCACAAAAGTGCACAAAGTTGAGCACAGGTTCTCAACCAGCCATTAGGGGATGCCAAAGCATCACGGGGGGCCGTGAGGCCTTCTTGATTTAAAGGGGTGTTAAGTCGAACCAGGCAACTACATGCAATGCACCATTATGCAACGTTCTAAAAACCTGTCAGTTCACACCAATGCAGCTACTGTAGATGAGACATATCCTTTCACCCACAAAATGACCATGTGTAAATCAATTAATCTCGACCTGTTACATGGAATTTGTGAAGAAAACTTCATTGTTCTCACATGCAACCATGGAAAACATATTGATGAACACATTTAACAACAGCAAACAATATCATCTTAAAATTTACAGTTACCATTGTAACGTTTAAACTATGAAATAGAAATTGGGTTTCATCACTTATGTAAAGAAAAAGTGCACTGATGATCTGCTTTTGAATCATAAACATACCACAAGACTGGGAGGATAGCAGAGCATCACACAATGTACAATATGTTTAAGATCATCTTTCCACTGGAGGTATCATCTGTACATCACTGTTAATTACAGTCTCTGTTTCTCAGATATCCACATTTTCCAGATGATGAGTGGCTGTGAGTGGGATGATGAGACTGGAGAGATTAATGGTTTTATGCAGTATGGTTATGATGGAGAAGACTTCATATCATTGGACCTGAAGACACTGACATGGGTCGCTCCAAAACCCCAAGCTGTTGTCACCAAACTGACATGGAATGCTGACAAAGTCAGACTAAAACACCATGAAAACTACTTCGCATACATTTGTCCTGAGTGGCTGAAGGTTTATGTGGCCTTTGGAAAGAGCTCTCTGCAGAGAAAAGGTAGAATCACATGACCTGATGTAGTTTCCACTACATGAGTAGTCACCTGTTTGTCATAAACTTCTTTTTGACTATTTTCTGTGGCGGTAAAGTTTGATTTCGCTCTCACCAATCAGTAGAGACTGACATGTTGGAGTGCTCTGACGTTTCTGTCCATCAAAGCTGAGACTGTGATAATTAGTGCACAGTTAGCATGAGTTAAGTAAGTTTACAGTGTTTCAGAATAGACATATTGCTGTTTCATTGAACACTGCTATGAACTGCTTTGCTGTAATCCACAAAAACAGGCGGATCTTTCTTCTCTGACTGTGAGTTTTTTAAGTTGTGGTGTAATTCCCTTTTCTGTCAATATACAGACAGTGTGGAGGTAGTTAAGGCAGGCGTAGTTGAAGGGTTGTTTAATATACTTATTAATTTATTTTGTTCAGAAGAATTTTCACACCATCTGTTGTTGATTGAGATCAATTTTCGATTGACCAGCAACAATTATCTACCACTGGTATGAACAAGCATTGAAATGTACTGTGCAAAAAAGGGTAGAACTCACATATTCTGTACTTGCTTCTGTCTCTGCAGACCTGCCCTCAGTGTCTCTCCTCCAGAAGTCTCCCTCCTCTCCAGTCAGCTGCCACGCTACAGGTTTCTACCCTGACAGAGCCATGATGCTCTGGAGGAAAGATGGAGAGGAGATTCATGAGGAGGTGGAGCTCGGAGAGATCCTCCCCAACCACGATGGATCCTTCCAGATGAGTGTTGACCTGAACCTTTCATCAGTCCCACCTGAAGACTGGAGGAGGTACGACTGTGTGTTTCATCTCTCTGGTGTGAAGGACCACATCGTCACCAAACTGGACAAAGCAGTGATCAGGACCAACATGGGTAAGAGTGACAGATGTGAGAAAGATGTATTTAGTTTATGTTAGTTATCCTGCAGTTCATGATTCATTGATTTTTCACTGTTTATGGTGCTGGATGGTAGGGATGTGAATCTTTGGGTGTCTCACGATTCGATTCCGATTCTTAGGGTCACGATTCGATTCAAAATCGATTCTCGATTCAACCGAATCTCGATTCAACCGATTCTCGATTCAAAAATTGATACAATGCATAGTGTGTTAAGGCATACTGAATGACTCATGTCGAGCTGCTGTGTCCCAGGGAGATAATAAAACCCAAAATGAGTCCAAACTCCTGTCTTCATTGAAGATGAGACTGGCTGAATTTGTTGCTCCTCCATAGCTCCTGCCCCTCTTCACAGTAGAGTTGTGCCGCGTCTTTTTTTTTTTTCCAAGCTTGCTGCAACGCTGTGTACGGAAGCCCGTGGGGGCGCGCAGAGAGATGGGGGAACGTTAATAAAAAAATCAATTTTTTTAAGTTTATGAATCGATTCAGAATTGTGGATGATTAGAATCGCGATTCCTATGTGAATTGATTTTTTCCCCCACCCCTACTGGATGGGTCTGTTAATGTGTTCATGCTACCACATGGACAAAAAGCCTAACCTGTCAGTGAGCGTGTTAGCTACCTCAGCATTAGGTAGCTTAGCTTTTGTCCTCTAGTTTAGCTGGGAAGTCATCTTCAAAAAATAATAATAAACCAATGCACATTGCTCGCCCCCGATCTCTGGTCAGATCCTGTGAGCTTAACAAGACCATTTTAAAGTCAAAGAAAATTTAAAGCATTTTATAGACCACAGGGTTTTTACACACAAATAACAGCTTTGTTCTGTGTGTCCATTCTTTACTGAACTTAGAATCATACAGCACATGGCCGATGTTGAACTCTCCACAAACATGATTTTACTATTGTATCTAATTTGCTAAACTGAAAACAACTTAACTTTGATCATTTCAGTTTAGATTTATTTATTTTCTTATATATGATTCATGTATTATTGTGCCTCTGCTTCGGCTATAACTGTGGCAGGAGGCATTGCGCTTTCAGGTTGTCTGCCTGTGCTATACTCATGAATGTGATACCTCAAGAGCACCTCGAAGGAGTTTCCTCAAATTTGGCACAAATGTATTGTTCACCTGGTCTCAAGAAATAACTGATTAGATTTTGGTGGTCAAAGGCCATGGTCACTGTGACCTTATATCTGACTCATTTTCATCAACGCAATATTTTGATAAGGTCCTCACACAATGTAGTTTTGGTCACAACTCAAGAATCTACTTATGACAAAATTTCACACAACTGTGTGATAGGATAAAAAGGTCAAAGGTCAACTTCACTGTGACATCATATTGTTCTGCAAAACACTTTTCTGGCCATTATTCAGCATCATAACTCAGGAACAGAAGGTGAGACATTTGGTCAGATACTGAATTGGTGACACTAATCTTGGGTGTCCACCTTGAAACTGTGCTAATTGTTTAGATCCTCTGTGCTGTCAGGGGAAGATGTGTGTGAAGCATCCATGTTTTCATAGACATGGATATAAACTGTGAGTGTGAACAACCATGAAGAGGTAATTCTAGTTTCTGCCAAAATGTGCCATAGTGTCTGTCTTTTTAAATCCAACACGTCTCGTATTTGAGTCCTTTGGGCAAAAGTGATCATTGTGTTTTATTATTTAAGGTCATCTGTTGTACAAAAGCATTAAGGAATGAATTCATAAGAAAAAAATATAACAAGGCAAATTTTGAGCAAGCATGCAGGGAATTGGAAAACTTTAAGTGGAAATTACATTTAGCTAATCATGATGTTGATGATGTTGGTGGTGGTTAGCACTGTCGCCTCACAGCAAGAGGGTTGCCGGTTCGATCCCGGGTGTGGGAGCCCTTCTGTGTGGAGTTTGTATGTTCTCTGTATGTTTGTATCAGCGTGGGTTCTCTCCGGGTACTCCGGCTTCCTCCCACAGTCCAAAGACATGCAATTTGGGGACTAGGTTAATTGATAACTCTAAATTGTCCATAGGTGTGAATGTGAACGTGAATGGTTGTCTGTCTCTATGTGTCAGCCCTGTGACAGTCTGGCAACCTGTCCAGGGTGAACCCTGGACAAAACTTTTCCCTGGACAACATTACGAAAAGTAAAATTAATGAAGAAAATATCCTTGCAAGAAAGGCAGTATAAGCAGTAAAAACCCAGAGGTACAACAGGAGTATTGCAGAGTTAGAAACTTTGTGAAAATGAGAACACGAAATTTAAGAAAGAATTATGAAGAAGATTTAGCAAGGAAATCTAAGCAGAGTCCAGAGGTTATCTGGAATTATATAAATAAGAGGACAAAAATTAGGACTTCAGTTGGAGATTTGTATACTGACCAGAATAACATTAAATCCCCTAAAACAGACAAAGATAATGAAAAGGTGTCAGAATACTTAAGCAGTGTATTTGTGAATCTTTTCAGCAATAAGCAGTATAAATTTATATCTGGAAGATCAACTACACTTCAGCTTCTCTCAGTTCTTGACAAGTGGTCTGCAGCTTTGGATAGAGGACAGTCTGTTGATTGCATATATATGGACTTCCAAAAAGCTTTTGATACAGTTCCCCATTAAAGACTACTGTCAAAACTAAAATCCTATTGTATAGATGACAGAGTTACAGACTGGATACAGGGCTTTTTAAGTAATAGGAAACAACAGGTGGTGGTAAATGGTGCCACTTCTGTCTGGAAACCAGTGACCTCTGGAGCTCCACAGGGATCTGTGTTGGGGCCTGTACTGTTTGTTGTTTAAATGATTTACCAGATATGTTACAATCTGATGTGTATCTTCTTGCGGACGATACTAAAATGTTTAGAATAATTATTAAGGACACAGACGCAGCCCATCATCAAGAAGATCTCCATAGCATGAGTAACTGGTGTGATGAGTGGTTATTGAAATTAAATTCAGAAAAGTGTAAACATTTACACACTGGGAAATCTATTGACAATAAAATTAATTGTGCTATTGGAGAACTGGTGGTCAAGCATATGGATGAGGAAAAGGACATAGGTGTAGTGGTTCACTTGAATTCCATACACACATTGCAGAAAAAGTTAAAAAGGCAAACTCCATGCTGGTGATTATAAGATGAACCTTTCAAAGTTTATGTAGGGAAATATTTTTGCCATTATACAAATCCCTGGTGAGATCACATCTTTAATTTGCAAGCTCAGTCTGGTGTCCTTATAAATTAAAATATATCGAAAAGATTGAAAGGGTTCAAAGGAGTTAAATTAGTCCCAGGACTCAAAGAGACATCATGTGAAGAGAGGTTAAGAAAATCACAACTACCAACTTTAGTATACAGGAGACATGATCGAGGTTTATAAGCTTGTTCATGGAATATATGATACCACAGTTTAGCCTGTTGTAAACTTTTGGTATAGTCAGTATGAGTTAGGGGTGGGGGAAAAAATCGATTCACATAAGAATTGCGATTCTAATCATCCACAATTCTGAATCAGTTCATAAACTTCAAAAATCGTTTTTTTTTATTAACGTTCCCCCATCTCTCTGCGCGCCCCCACGGGCTTCTGTACACAGCGTTGCAGCAAGCTTGGAAAAAAAAAAAAGACGCAGTACAACTCTACTGTGAAGAGGGGCAGGAGCTATGGAGGAGCAACAAATTCAGCCAGTCTCATCTTCAATGAAGACAGGAGTTTGGACTCATTTTGGGTTTTATTATCTCCCTGGGACACAGCAGCTCAACATGAGTCATTCAGTATGCCTTAACACACTATGCATCGTATCAATTTTTGAATCGAGAATCGGTTGAATCGAGAATCAGTTGAATCGAGAATCGGTTTTGAATCGAATCGTGACCCTAAGAATCGTAATCGAATCAAATCGTGAGACACCCAAAGATTCACATCCCTAGTATGAGTTAAGAGGGAACTCCCTAAAATTATTCCGGTATTTTTCTGAAAAGAGAAAAAACTTTTTCACACTTGGTGCTGTAAAGGCATGTAATGAGCTCCCAGAGGATGTGGTGCGGGCTCCTTCAGTTAACTCTTTTAAACACAGGCTGGATAGATTCTGGTCAAGAAAGGCTGTTTTGCATGATTATAGAGCTGATTTGTGATTATGAACTGATGTGATTTCATTAAGTGTATTTTGGTACTGTATTGTATGATTTTGTTTTGTGTGTGTGGAGTCTGGTGGAGCAAGTCAGTCTTAGTTTACAGCAACAAACCCACATGGATGTGTGTATGTATGTATGTATGTATGTACAGTATGTATGTATGGATGGACTTCTCAAACCTGCTTTATCTGTACCGGTCCTATGTTTTATTTTTGTTGTTGTTGTTGTTGTTATCAGAGAAGCCCAGTGACATCACCGTCCCCATCACTGCAGCAGTGGTTGTTCTCGTCCTCGTTGTTTCCACTGGATTCATCATTTACAAAAAGAGGAAAGGTGCTGTTTAACTGGCTTTTCTAGTTCTTTGATTTTGGTCTTTGAGTTGATGCTTTTATCCTGGTTGCATTTGAATTGAATTGTAACAAACATCAGTTCCCTGCAATTCAATTTTATACAACCAACAGTAAGTGCTGTCAGGCTCAGTCATAATACGACTAAACAACAATGATGTAGTAGAAAAGAGATGAGTAAATAAAGTAAGGACTAATCAGCAGGCTGGACTGGATTTATATATTCTGGCATTTTTCGACTGTAACTGAAATTATCATCTTTTTTTTTTTAATTTCAGCCAAACGTCCCCCATCTCGTAAGTAAAACTTACTTTTGTTCTATTTCTACTGATCAGACACACTTAATGCTGCAGATTAAAACAGGTTTCACATTATTGTGCTGATTATTTGAAGTGTGTTTCTGTATTTACTGTTTATAAAAGTTCAGAGCAGGATGAGTGGACTTCACACAGTTTCACACTAACAGTTTGTTTCTGACCTCACAGCTCCTGACAGCAGCTCTGAGCTCTCTGAGAAACTCAATCCAGAAACCTGACTGACAAAAAGAGTAAACAATTTGATATCTGTTATATCATAACTTTACAAAGCTTTACAAAAAAAGACTGAAAGATGGCTTCCTGCAATCAGAATGAAATGGTTATGATTCATATGCTTGATATTCAAACATTAAATGTAATACATTTATTCCAGATCACACATTTTTAATGTTTTACATATAGTATGTCAGATTTTTCTATTAATCTTTATTTTCTCACTTATTTTACTGTGATGCAACAAAGTGTTTCCTGTTTCTAAGAATGCTAAATAAATGTTGTTGATTATATTGGAATATTTTATGGCTTCAGAACAAATGAATTGCAGGTTTCTGTCAACATGTAGAGACTGAATGCAGTGCTGAAAATCACCTCTTGTGGTGGATCAGACAGGACAGGTGAAGAGACATGATTCATGAAAAGTTTACCACAGGGGTTGCTAACTAGTAGCTACTGGTAAGACTAGAGGAACCACATAGACAGTGATGGTGGTTGGACAGCTGAGCGGACCATGGCAGTCATGAAGTTATTAAGTCAGTTGAGCCAGCCACTGTAGTTTAGCCTGAGCAGATTTTCAGCTCTTTGCTTGGGTGAGTGAAGGATTTAAAGGCAGCTTAAAGATACATAAGTTCAGGGTCAGAGAAAGCTGTCGCCTGTCAGAGGGCTCAGATTTATAACACCACAGCTAACCTAGGACCTAATGAAAGGTCAATCATGATTTAACATGAATACTGGGCTTCTATAGGAATCCACACAACCTTTGGCTCATTTTCCTGTGTGTGAAAATAAATGAATGTGAAAATCAAATATATTGCTCTCTCTTTTGGTGCTGATGTTTTGCTTTTCAATAAAGTCAACCATTTTCAAAAGTTTGTCTTGAGTCTACTCATCTGTGACTATAGCTGCAGTAATGTGAATATTACCTGAACATTCAGTGTTCTTACAGAAGAGTTGGATTAAAAGACTGATATCATTGTCAGCTCTGAGCAGAGGAAGCTCCCAGACAAGCTTAGCTTAGTATGAACACAGAGTCAGGAGGAAACAGCTCACCAGTAGCTCTGTGAACTAGAAAAGTGCACTCAGTAGAAGATATCCACCAGGTGGTCACCTGAGCTGACTGTGGTCACTGTAGACAGCAGATGTGCTGCAGTGAGTTTCAGAAGCGTCTCAGAAGCTAATAAAAATACACTCTTCATCTATTGTTGACAGAGCTGCAGCGTATTTGGCAGAGCAGTTTGGTTTCTCCTGTCAACAGGCTCTGTGTGTGAATTACAGATAAGATAATTGTTAGTATGAATGACTTTAATAACTAAACACAGCCAGAAATCTTTGATCCACATCGTTCATAACTAGACTTTGAACAGTATCAACGTTTAACAACACAGCCTACTTCCTTGTGGTAAAAGCACAAACAGAAAGGAAAATTGACTAAATCATAAAAATCTTCCAGTTTACAAAATCGGGCAGGTGAAACGCTCCATGTGTCACAGTTCAAAGACAAAATCCCATGAGCTCGACTCAGAAGGCAGATAAACTGATCAAGGAGTTTCTACTAGGAAAACATACAGAGATATATAAATCCAGGCAGTCACCAAAGTATCAAGGGGTTTGGATGAAGGTGAATATGAAAAAATACAGGCAAGGTCAAGATCCAGATAAGAATCACAAAACAGATATCAAACAGTGGAAAGCTAAGGCACATGGCACAAAGACAATCTGGCAGACTGACAGTGAAAGTGTCCCAGTAAATATAGAAGGGAGCTAATGAGAGGATGAGGAAGAGCTGAGTGATGATTAGCAGGTGGAGTGAATCTACTGATGGGAGGGCAGTCAGTGTAGTCAGTTAATGTACAAACATCCCAAATGAATAAATGAATGATAAATAAAGTGTAATTCAAAACCATGACATCTTGCTCCTGTGCAGGATGGAACAAAACCAGGTGGCAGCCTGACTGTGGAGAGCTACACCTGGTAGAATTTTCCCTCCTGGTTCCCTTCCAGTCAAGACAGCAAAGATAACAAAAAATGAGCTTTTATTCATCATGTATCATGTCTAACTTTAGTGGATCATAACATACTGGGTTTTGGAATTAATCTGCAGATGCTCAAAATGAGACCAAACTTTTCTGTGGATGTTATTTTGAAAATACTGGGGTGCACAAGTTCATTATTAGCCACAAAACTGTAATAACCATTAATAACAGCTCTTTATTGAAAAATAGAGGCTGTATTTTCACCATTTTGTCTTGTTTGTTATAAATAGATTGTTGTCATAAATTAGGGGAGAGTGTTGCAGTTGTTTCATAGGAGGGTCCAAAGAAAAATATAATGCTGAATGGTGTTGCCTTTTTATAGAATTAAATAAGAGACTCATCCCACCCCAATGAATTTGTACAGTCCCTAATTCAGTTCAGTCCAAAACTATAAAATTGAATGAAACATTTTCTGAAGCACCAGCGACGTGTGAAACTTCAGACGTCATGTGGAATTCCTTATTTGCCACCAGCTCCATTTCCCAACTTTTGTATCTTCCACCCAAAGTTCACACTGTTTTTCACACAGCATAGCTACACTGACAGACCTGAACCTCCGACCTGCCTGTCAAACAGGAATCAAACCATAAACCTGCTTCAGACAGTCCAGACTGAGTGGAGTCCTGTGGGGATCAACAGATGTGAAGTCTGGCAGCTGGCGGTTGCTCGCTCTGCTGCAGTTCAGCGGCTAACAACCAGAGCTAGCTGCTAATAGCCAACGCTACATCCAACAAGCTCCAAAAATCTATTCAACAACTGCTCCCTCCACAGTCAGACAACATGCTGCTTATTCACTGACAAATTACAGCTCACATCTCGTGCTAACAGCTGACTGCTCTGGTGTGAGAGTTTTGCAGGTTAGCAAAACATCCTGGTGCTGACTGTTTACTGGTTACCACTTATAGGATCAGGATCAGGATAAACTTTATTGGCCCTTGCGGGAAATTTGTTGTAGACAGTCGTGCTACATAAGCTGCAAACAACATAACAATTAAACAGACTCACAAAAATGTCAGACAATAACAAAAAATGACATCAAGAATCATTAGCACCATCATAGCCATAGGCGCTCTGATCTTGTTCCTCTGATATGGTATCAGAAAATATAATTTCAAGTTTAAATATAATTTCCTAGTTTTAAACAGTTTTCCAATACATTTCATGGGGGATAAATTACTCCAATATAGTGAGTGGCAGTAATGCACCTTAACGCTGGTTGCCAGCCGCCATAAAACCTAATAGAAGAAGAAGAAGACACTCCCTTCTCCCAGTGCCAAGAAAAAGCAGAACAAACAGCTGATCCAGCTCGGTCACTTTTTTTATCAAAACAAGATGAAAAATCTACTTTTGCTGCTTCTCTTGTGTCACGTGTCGTCATCAGGTGAGATCACACTGTGAATATTTGCTTCACTTTCCACTGGGCTCTGTATTTTGTTCCTGCGTAGCTCCAGGACACATTTGTTAAGTTCACTTTCACTTCTACAGTACTTTAGAATTTGGTAAGACTGTAAGTTCAAAATGGATCACACTGAATATATCATATTTATAATGAAGGTGATGATGATGTGTATATTTAAACTGAATGTTCCTTATTTGTCCTGCAGTAAAACACTCCCTGAAGTTTTTCGTCACTGCATCTTCTGGAGTCCCAAACTTCCCACAGCTTGTGGGTGCTGCAGTGGTTGATGACATTCTGACGGGTTACTGCGACACCAATATAAAGATAATACAACTAAAACAGGACTGGGTGAAAACAGCATTAGAAAACAATCCACAGCATTTGGAGTTGTACAATCTATACTGTTTTGAGACCCTGCCACATGTCTTGAAAGCCAGGATGGACAACTTGAAGCAGCGTTTCAACCAAAGTGGAGGTACAGCTTGTATTTCATTCTTACGGTTAAAGTGCTCTGTATCTTAGCTGTAAAGTAAAATGACCCAACTCATTCCCACAGTATGACATTTCAAAACATTGATAGTCAAACCAGAAAAGTGCACTCAGTACAGCTCTGGTTCCCAGCACTGAGAGGCCTTCTTGATTTAAAGGAGTGTCTTTCATATACAGTCTGCCTATAACTCAGCCTTTCATTTTATGTCTATGAAGAAAAGTAAATTAAATTGTTATTTTTAAAGCTCTGATTATTATTTAAGTTATAGAATCCCCCAGGATAGGTGCACAGTAAAGACCTGACTATATTCATAGAGCCTTCAGTCTGTGAAACTGCCTCATCCTGCCACAGAGCTTATAGAACAATGGCCAAACATCTGGGAGATGAAAACACTGAATTTGTTCAAAAATGAGCCGATCAAGTATGACTGATGAAATAAAGATAAGACAGAGAACTGTGTAATGAAGTTCTAAAAATATCAGGAAAACTCATCTCTGATGTAAAATTCACAGAAATAACGCTGCTCAAAATTCATTTACTCATTTTGCACAACTTCCTGCAATGATTGAGTTCACTATTTGAATTAATTGTAAATTTTCAGCTGTTCTTCACTGTTATTGTTATGCATTGAATATAATATGAAATATCCATAACATATGTCACTTAGTCAGGGGTAATGGAAAAGGGGTCCCTTAAGGAAAAAGGTTAGGAACCACTGCAGTAGAGTACAGATCTCCACCAGGCGACCAAGCAGCTGCCTGGGTTTCAAGTCTGGACAATTCTAGTAGTTTCAGCAGATGTGCTGCAGTGCCTTTCAGAGAGAAACTCTGTCAGTTGGCTCCATAAACTCCAGCTGCCTTGCCCAGTTTGCTCACTTGGTATCCAAGTAGATGAGGTTATGCAATTAAGATAATTCAGTGAATTCTTGAATAACTGTCAGTTGTACTGGTCACTGGAACCTGGGACCAGCACCAACACTGCAGTAACAGTAACACTGCAGCTCGTGTTTGGCATCTTAAAGGAATGTTTCACCCACAAAATGACCATGTGTAAATCAGTTAGTCTTACCCTGTTAGCTTGAATTTGTGAATGAAACTTTATTGTTCTCACATGCCTCCATGGAAAACAGTGAACATATTGATTTATTGATTGATTGGGGAACACGTTAAACAACAGCAAAAGTACATCATAAAATATATGGTTACCTTTGTAATTTTAAACTGTGAAATAGAAATTGTGTTTCATCACTTATGTGAAGAAAAAGTGCACTGATGATCTGCTCTTGAATCAAAAACACACCAAAAGACTGTGAGGATATCAGAGCATCACACAATGTACAATATGTTTAAGACCATCTTTCCACTGGAGGTATCATCTGTACATCACTGTTAATTACAGTCTCTGTTTCTCAGGTATCCACATTTTCCAGAGGCTGATTGGCTGTGAGTGGGATGATGAGACTGGAGAGATTAAGGGTTTTATGCAGTATGGTTATGATGGAGAAGACTTCTTATCATTGGACCTGAAGACACTGACATGGGTTGCTCCAAAACCACAGGCTGTCGTCACCAAACTGACATGGGATGCTGACAAAGTCAGATTGATAGACTATGAAAACTACTTAACTTGTGTTTTTCCTGAGTGGCTGAAGACTTATGTGACCTTTGGAAAGAACTATCTGCAGAGAAAAGGTAGAATCACATGACCTGATGTAGTTTCATTAACATAACAATGTTCATACAACCTGCTCAGAATGAACTGCTGTTGTATTTTCACTCCAAACTGTCTGACATTAACTTCTTTTTGACTGTTTTCTGTGGTGGTAAAATTTGATTTCACTCTCACCAATCAGTAGAGACTGACATGTTGGAGTGCTCTGACGTTTCTGTCCATCAAAGTGGAGACTTGGGGTGTGTCTCAAAATCACATAATTTCGTTACTACACTTCAGTTTAATACACTGCGTACTAGGGGTGAGTCCAAACGTGTACACATGTTTGAGATCATAAACGGTTATGAAAAATTTGTGCACGAAAAACTTTTTTTTTTAGGGGGAGGGGGTGATAGTAATTGTTGACCAACTGTGATAAACTGTGAATATGACAAAAAATGGTGTGAGACCGGGTTTGGCAACAGGTCAGTAGCCTACTGGTGAAAGGACATGGAATTGTTTGCACTTTTATGCACGGGTCGATGGTGAAGTGGTGCACATGACTCCTGCTACGGACGGACAGACAGACGGACCAGTCATGTATCTCGGTCCCTAACCGCGCACCCTCTTTTCTTTTAATGTTTAGTGTGCTGCTGCACAAACCAATCACTGTTTACCAGCCAGGCATATATTCATATACTGTATATTTATGTTTTCCAATTTCCAGATTTTTTATATTTTGGCTGTTTGCTGTGTTTAAAATGTCATTAGATTGAGGCAGGCTGTAATGATAGGTGCTGTTATGGTTATGCCATGATGGTTTCACAATCAACAGCTATTTGATTAATATATTGTACAAGCCCAGTTTCTCAAATATACGTATCTCCTCTTTTTAGATGCACTTCTGAAGTATTTGTGCCCCACCTCTGCAAATCCTGGGCCTACTAATGTAACTGCAGCCACCTCATCCACCTCAGCACCAAGTGATGCAGCCTGAAGTGCATCTCCCTCCCACACACAAACTGCCAGTGAAGAAATAAGATTATTTAGAGAATGTAGACTGTTAAGCAGGGGCGGACTGGGACTAAAAAACAGCCCACAACAACCGGTGCGCGGAAACTCATCAGCCCCAAACACGGGTGTCAAAATACTTAAATCTTAACACGATACCGTACCTTCCAAATTATAGCGAAAGCACCGATGTTGGCTAGATGTTGTGTTAGGAGCAGAGTGTAGAATACTCACTGAGAAATAAACACAACAAGACATGGTATGAGTCTCGTACCATGTCTTGTTGTGTTTCAGGCAGTCACCTGCATTGTATTGTTCAGCAGAGAGACATCTGGACTGTGTCGTTTATTTCTCAACGAGTATTCAAGTTAAACTGTATAATTACAGCCTCTTAACACTGTGATTTATCATAACTCATGGAGGCTTCACTCTCTAATTGCCTTTGTTTTTCCCTCACCTCAGCCCCACCCTTTTCTTTCCGTTTATTTGGATTAATACCAGTATCCACAGGGCTGCCCCTGACCAAATTGGAGCCCTAAGTGATATTTTATTTGGAGGCCCCCATCCCAAATGTATCATAGGAACAAAATGACTGTACAACAACTTGCCATTTAACTTGACAACCTTTATTGGCAATAACAAATGAACTGTATACAGTAGTTTGGCTTTATGAGTCAAATAAAATAAAAAATTCAACCTGAAATAAATAAATAAATATTAAATAAAAATAACTTCAAACTCAAATAAATAAACAAATCTGAGTCACAAATAGCCATCAATTACTCATCAAAAGGAAACTTCCACCACCTCAACCCCCCACCCTTGATTAAACACTGAAAATAAAATAAAAGAGGGAGACAGGTTTTTCCTATTTAATCTTATTTTGTTATATTTCTCCCTCTCCCCTCTCTGGAAGCGTCCGACCTCCCGTCCCGGCACATACCCCCAAGACTCTTTTGGACGACTCTTCACCTGCTGCAGCTCTACAAGTGCCTGCCGGCGCACATCTTTGATTGTTCAGATGTCGAGTGCTGTCAATCATTGCAGCGACGCATGGGCGGTCAGGTCTCTCCTCTCCTTCCTCGAGCTGATTCTGCGCGCGGCTCACGGTAGCGCATGTGTGTATCCATTGCGAGTAAATGCGTCCCCACAGCGCGTGTTCTGCGTTTAGGGAGGGGCGGCCCTGAGTATCCATATTGTTATCTTGCACGCGGTCCCTCCCATCTGCACCTGCTGCACACGGCCGCTCGATTTGCGTGACATATGCGCTTCCTTCTTCTTCAATTTGATTGGCGGCCGGGCAGCTCATAGATATCTATGGGCCGACTGGCATCCAATTTAGAGGCTGCCACCTAGCGGACTGGACGTGGAACAGTAGATTATCTGGGAGAAAAAGAAAAAAGACAAAAAATAAAGAGAAAACAGTGATGACTGCGTGGCGGCCGCCGGCCGTCCTGCAGTACCGGCCGTTCTGTGATTCTCCAGAACCTCCAGATGGCCAGTCCGCCCCTGCTGTTAAGAGATTAACAAGTTTTTGAACCGAACCGTGAGTCAGGGGGGCGCCAGCAAATATCTTGCCTAGGGTGCCAAATTGGTCAGGCACAGCCCTGATTCAACAACAGTAGGCTACTGGTGGTGCAAAGAACATGTATAACCAGCATGCTTTGCGTTATCCTCACCATGTCAAAAGTTGAAAAGTTTGCTACATTACAAAGATGGTGACAGCTGAGGGTGAGAGATGTCCATCATTCTACACTCAACTTTTGGACCATTTTGTTTGCACCAGTAATACACTGCATTTTCCTGTACTATGCAGTGTGAATGCTCTTACTGCACTTGTGTGAAGAATTTCCACACCTTCTGTTGTTGATTGAGATCAATTTTAGATTGACCAGCAACAATAATCCTCCAATGGTATGAGCAAGCATTCAAATTTACTGTGCAGAGAAAGGTATAACTCACATATTCTGTACTCTCTTCTGTCTCTGCAGACCTGCCCTCAGTGTCTCTCCTCCAGAAGTCTCCCTCCTCTCCAGTCAGCTGCCACGCTACAGGTTTCTACCCTGACAGAGCCATGATGCTCTGGAGGAAAGATGGAGAGGAGATTCACGAGGACGTGGAGCTTGGAGAGATCCTCCCCAACCACGATGGATCCTTCCAGATGAGTGTTGACCTGAACCTTTCATCAGTCCCACCTGAAGACTGGAGGAGGTACGACTGTGTGTTTCATCTCTCTGGTGTGAAGGACCACATCGTCACCAAACTGGACAAAGCAGTGATCAGGACCAACATGAGTAAGAGTGACAGATGTGAGAAAGATGTATTTAGTTTACGTTAGTTATCCTGCAGTTCATGATTCATTGATTTTTCACTGTTTTTGGTGCTGGATGGATCCATTAATGTGTTAATGCCGAATAAATCAAAATGTCAGCACTCACAGATATCATAATAACGCACAGCAGTGTCAAAAAAAACACTTGGCTTTCCTCAGCGCAAATGAGCAAAGTGGGTGTAACCCACATACATACTGTAACAGCCAGGACCTTGCTGAATACCTCCAGCTGGCATGAATCAATCAATCGATCCCAAAGATCCACAGAACAAGATATGTATGTCAAAAAATCTCAACAGTGACTGATCAGATAAAATATTGAACAGATCAAGTATCAACAAATATGTAAACATCCCAAAATAAACAAAATAATGACATAAACAAAGTGTAAATCATCTAAAGGTAAATATTACATATCAGCCAGACAAGCAGTTATCAAAATACAATAATCAAACAGTACCAGTAAACAATATAAAGAAGCATCCTTAAATTACACCAAGACCGAATGGGTTACATGTTGATCATATTAAATCATGCCCGATGACGAATATGTGCACATCCTGACACACAACTCTGGAATAAAACGGGAAACCAATATCTCTCTTCCAAAATTTAGTGTCAGGAAAATACATATCTAATATGCAGGACAACATCCCATGATTACTCCAGTTGTAACATGACTGGTAAAACTACATACTAACAATACAATGTATGCATGTAATGCTGTCAGCTAATCGTATACAGGACACCCACATAATAAGTTACGTTTGTAATATACAAGATCAAAATACATTTTTAAAGGGGCAAAAAGCGAAATCGTTTCACCGCTAAGTTTGCTGTTGTGCTCTGCCTGTAGACCAAAACAAAGTGTGTCATGAGCCACTCCTCCCTCTACCTCTGCTCTCCACCCCACTCGCCTCATCTGTGCAGCCGAGCACCGCAGCATCTCCACGCACTATTACATCCAGACCGTTTGGGTCCAAATGGAGAACCCGGGCTAACGTTAGCTGGGAAGCTAGCGGAGGCTAACTGGCTGTGCTGGCAGCTGAGTGAAGTGGAGCCTGAGAAGGAAGCACCGGTTAGCCCCAGTTTCACTACAAGCAGATTCACTCACCACAGGGGCGAAGAAATAAAACCTAAACAGCCAACTTAGTTTGGCTTAGTTTAGCAGTTAGCGATGTCTTTCACTCACTCTGTCTCTGCTGTGTTTAGCTATTTCCCTGCTGTCCTCTTAGCGTTAGCACTAGTCGGCTGCCATGCTAACGTCCCTACTCTGCTCTGTGGGCCTGAGCCGTGAGCCTGCAAGCCCACGAGCTGCCAGGCTCATGAAGAAGAGTAGGGATGTAGCGTTAGCACTGGTCAGCTGCCATGCTAACGTCACTACTCTTCTCCATGAGCCGGAGCCGTGAGCCCGCCAGGTTCACGGAGAAGAGTAGGGACGTTAGCGTTAGCACTAGTTGGCTGCCACGCTAACGTTCCTACTCTTCTCCGTGAGCCCGCGGCTCATGGCTCCGGCTCCGGCTCACGCAATAGGGACGTTAGCGTTAGGTCCTGGAGTTAGCACTAGAGCTACTACGGCTACTGGAGTAACTTACAGCTATGGAGCGCTTCTACCAGCTCCTCTAGTCACTGAGCCTCGCCTCCATCTCAGCAAATATATTACATTTATTACAGGTACCATCATCATGGAAGCAGGCAGGGAAATAGCTAAACACAGCCCGCCAGCCTACATTTTACAATGCTAATTGCAAATGTTAGCTGGGCTGCCGGGCTACTCACCTAACACAGCAGTAATGCCTGACCCATTGCTGGGACAGAGCCGCTAATAACCCAAGCTCCGGACATTAATCCATGCTATTATTGTAACATTAAATTTAATTGAATCGACATAGTGACGCGTGCCTAACGTTACTGTAACACTAATTAAAACAGACATTTGACTCCGCCATTTCACTTCGAAAATATGCGCTGCCATTGCTCACTGGCTGTAGCATTTTATAGGGAGGGAGGGCCAAGAGCTCCGAGGGGGCGTGGGGGATCCACATGAACGTACATCAGGGGTGGCCAACCCGCGGCGCACGAGCGTCATGCAGCTCTTTGCCTATCAGTGTGCAGCTCTTCGATCCATTAATGAAAACCATCGGCGTGCGGGCATAATAAAATCAATGTATTGTTATGAGTGCATATGGCCCTTTAAGAAATGTAACAGGCTTAAGTGGAGCGAGTGAGAGAGAGAGGAGTGAGAGAGAGGAGTGCGCACGGGCAGGTGAGAGGGTGAGGAGTTCGGGAGGAATGCAGGACTGCAGCACGGTGGCCATATCGCACAAAAAAAAATGTCAGGGAAGAAATGCGTGTCTTTGTGTGTGTGTGTGTGTGTGTGTGTGTGTGTGTGTGTGTGTGTGCGTGTGTGTGTGTGTGGAGAGAGTATGAGAGAGACTGTGTGTGGATGTGTGTAGAGTAGTGTTGCACGGTATACTGGTACTAACAGTAGACCGCAATGGGCTGCTACTTAAACAACACGGTACGTGACATGGTGCCACTACTGTGGGATAAGATCAAAGTCTAATTAAAGGAGGGTGAGTGTCCATGTGCTGGCCAATAACAGCTCCAGGTGAATAAATTGGCGTCATGACTGCCCAGTAATACCTGAACAGCAGAGCCGTGGTGGCACACAGGTATGTGACGTGTCAGAGGAGCAACGAGCCGTTCACATTCTCTCTTTGTGGCAGGTAACGGCCCACAATCTGTGTATCATTCGTTTTTCAAAATAAAACCAAATCCGAAAAAACAAAATAATGACTTGTTTTTTCAATATTTGTTTCCAGAACTAAAATGAAAAAACGGATAACAACTCATTTTCCAATTTTCTGTTTAAATGGAAAATGGAAAAAAACGGATAACGGGCCTTTCATGCACTTTCAATATTTTCATCTCTCCGGAAGCCAAGTTTTTTTCTTTTGCAAGCACTGGTTTCTTGTCGGACCGGACTACATCTGGTGCATGGAAGCTAACGCTTTGGCTAACAACCGCTATGTGTGGAGGCTGCAACTTTGGAGAAATTGTTCAATATGAGGTAAGTTGTGCTAAGGTAACAATACGTGCCAGCTTACTGTTTGCTTCTACAGCTGACATATTGGAATAGACTTCATGTACATTATCTGAAGATTTATGTTTGTCGCGACTCACGAATTCGCCACATTCAGCCATAACGGCAGCATAGAAATAATGCTGTATTTAGGTGGATTTCAGCACTTACATGCATTTACTTTGGGAAACGCCACTCTAGTTCATTTCTATAAACATTATAAAAGTAGAATGCTGGGATATAAATGCATTGTTTGTACTTTTCCACAACAAAAATCAGAAATCGGAAAACGAGTCGTTATCCGTTTTTCATTTTGGCTCTGGAAACAAATATTTGTTTTTTCAGATTTGGTTTTATTTTGAAAAACGAATGAACGAATGACACACGGATTTGGATGGATGGATGGACGGATGGATCAAACCTCAAACCTGCTTTATCTGTACCGGTCCTATGTTTTATTTTTGTTTTTGTTGTTGTTATCAGAGAAGCCCAGTGACATCACCGTCCCCATCACTGCAGCAGTGGTTGTTCTCGTCCTCGTTGTTTCCACTGGATTCATCGTTTACAAAAAGAGGAAAGGTGCTGTTTAACTGACTTTTCTAGTTCTTTGATTTTGGTCTTTGAGTTGATGCTTTTATCCTGGTTGCATTTGAATTGAATTGAAACGAACATCAGTTCCCTGCAACTCAATTTTATACAACCAACAGTAAGTGCTGTCAGGCTCAGTCATAATACGACTAAACAACAATGATGTAGTAGAAAAGAGATGAGTAAATAAAGTAAGGACTAATCAGAAGGCTGGAATGGATTTATATATTCTGGCATTTCCAACTGTAACTGAAATTATCATCTTTTTTAAAATTTCAGCCAAACTTCCCCCGTCTCGTAAGTAAAACTTACTTTTATTCTATTTCTATTGATCTAATACACTTAATTAATGCTGCAGATTAAAACAGGTTTCACATTATTGTGCTGATTATTTCACGTGTGTTTCTGTATTTACTGTTTATAAAAGTTCAGAGCAGGATGAGTGGACTTCACACAGTTTCACACTAACAGCTTGTTTCTGACCTCACAGCTCCTGACAGCAGCTCTGAGCTCTCTGAGAAACTCAATCCAGAAACCTGACTGACAAAAAGAGTAAACAATTTGATATCTGTTATATCATAACTTTACAAATCTTTACAAAAAAGACTGAAAGATGGCTTCCTGCAATCAGAATGAAATGGTTATGATTCATATGCTTGATATTCTATTCTGTTAATCTTTATTTTCTCTTATTTTACTGTGATGCAACAAAGTGTTTCCTGTTCAACATTCAAACATTAAATGTAATAAATTTATTCCAGATCACACATTTTTAATGTTTTACATATAGTATGTCAGATTTTTCTATTAATCTTTATTTTCTCACTTATTTTACTGTGATGCAACAAAGTGTTTCCTGTTTCTAAGAATGCTAAATAAATGTTGTTGATTATATTGGAATATTTTATGGCTTCAGAACAAATGAATTGCAGGTTTCTGTCAACATGTAGAGACTGAATGCAGTGCTGAAAATCACCTCTTGTGGTGGATCAGACAGGACAGGTGAAGAGACATGATTCATGATAAGTTTGCCACAGGGGTTGCTAACTAGTAGCTACTGGTAAGACTGGAGGAACCACATAGACAGTGATGGTGGTTGGACAGCTGAGCGGACCATGGCAGTCATGAAGTTATTAAGTCAGTTGAGCCAGCCACTGTAGTTTAGCCTGAGCAGATTTTCAGCTCTTTGCTTGGGTGAGTGAAGGATTTAAAGGCAGCTTAAAGATACATAAGTTCAGGGTCAGAGAATGGTGTCGCCTGTCAGAGGGCTCAGATTTATAACACCACAGCTAACCTAGGACCTAATGAAAGGTCAGTCATGATTTAACATGAATACTGGGCTTCTATAGGAATCCACACAACCTTTGGCTCATTTTCCTGTGTACTGATAACCATAAATGAATGTGAAAATCAAATATATTGCTCTCTCTTTTGGTGCTGATGTTTTGCTTTTCAATAAAGTCACCCATTTTCAAAGGTTTGTCTTGCGTCTACTCATCTGTGACTATAGCTGCAGTAATGTGAATATTACCTGAGCATTCAGTGTTCTTACAGAAGAGTTGGATTAAAAGACTGATATGATTGTCAGCTCTGAGCAGAAGAAGCTCCCAGACAAGCTTAGCTTAGTATGAACACAGAGTCAGGAGGAAACAGCTCACCAGTAGCTCTTTGAATTAGAAAAGTGCACTCAGTAGGGAGAGGATGTCCACCAGGCTGTCACCTGAGCTGATTGTGGTGTCTGTAGACCTCAGATGCTCTGCAGTGAGTTTCAGAAGCGTCTCAGAAGCTAATAAAAATACACTCTTCATCTATTGTTGCAGCGTATTTGGCAGAGCAGTTTGGTTTCTCCTGTCAACAGGCTCTGTATGTGAATTATTGATAAGATAATTATGAATGATTTTAATAACTAAACACAGCCAGAAATCTTTGATCCACATCTTTCATAACTAGACATTGAACAGTATCAACGTTTAACAATATAGCCTACTTCCTTGTGGTAAAAGCACAAACAGAAAGGAAAATTGACTAAACCATAAAAATCCTCCAGTTTACAAAATCGGGCAGGTGAAACGCTCCATGTGTCACAATTCAAAGACAAAATCCCATGAGCTCGACTCAGAAGGCAGATAAACTGATCAAGGAGTTTCTACTAGGAAAACATACAGGGATATATAAATCCAGGCAGTCACCAAAGTATCAAGGGGTTGGGATGAGGGTGAATATGAAAAAATACAGGCAAGGTCAAGATCCAGATAAGAATCACAAAACAGATATCAAACAGTGGAAAGCTAAGGCACATGGCACAAAGACAATCTGGCAGACTGACAGTGAAAGTGTCCCAGTAAATATAGAAGGGAGCTAATGAGAGGATGAGGAAGAGCTGAGTGATGGTGGAGTGAATCTCCTGATGGGAGGGCAGTCAGTGTAGTCAGATAATGTGCAAACATCCCAAATGAATAAATTAATGATTAACTGTAATTCAAAACCATGACACCTTGCTCCGCACCTGGTAGAATTGTCCCTCCCTTACAGTCAAGGTGGCACCAAAGATAATAAAAAAATGAGCATTTATTCATCGTGTAACATGTCTGACTTTAGTGGATCATAACATATTGGGTTTTGGAATTAATCTGCAGATGCTCAAAATGAGACCAAACTTTTCTATGGATGTTATTTTGAAAATACTGGGGTGCACAAGTTCATTATTAGCCACAATAACATCTCTTTATTGAAAAATAGAGGCTGTATTTTCACCATTTTGTCTTGTTTGTTATAAATAGATTGTTGTCATAAATTAGGGGAGAGTGTTGCAGTTGTTTCATAGGAGGGTCCAAAGAAAAATATAATGCTGAATGGTGTTGCCTTTTTATAAAATTAAATAAGAGATTCATCCCACCCCAATGAATTTGTACAGTCCCTAATTCAGTTCAGTTCAAAACTATCAAATTGAACGAAACATTTTCTGAAGCACCAGCGACGTGTGAAACTTCAGACGTCATGTGGAATTCCTTATTTGCCACCAGCTCCATTTCCCAACTTTTTGTATCTTCCACCCAAAGTTCACACTGTTTTCACACAGCATAGCTACACTGACAGACCTGAACCTCCGACCTGCCTGTCAAACAGGAATCAAACCATAAACCTGCTTCAGACAGTCCAGACTGAGTGGAGTCCTGTGGGGGATCAACAGATGTGAAGTCTGGCAGCTGGCGGTTGCTCGCTCTGCTGCAGTTCAGCGGCTAACAACCAGAGCTAGCTGCTAATAGCCAACGCTACATCCAACAAGCTCCAAAAATCTATTCAACAACTGCTCCCTCCACAGTCAGACACACATGCTGCTTATTCACTGACAAATTACAGCTCACATCTCGTGCTAACAGCTGACACTGCTCTGGTGTGAGAGTTTTGCAGGTTAGCAAAACATCCTGGTGCTGACTGTTTACTGGTTACCACTTATAGGATCAGGATCAGGATAAACTTTATTGGCCCTTGCGGGAAATTTGTTGTAGACAGTCGTGCTACATAAGCTGCAAACAACATAACAATTAAACAGACTCACAAAAATGTCAGACAATAACAAAAAATGACATCAAGAATCATTAGCACCATCATAGCCATAGGCGCTCTGATCTTGTTCCTCTGATATGGTATCAGAAAATATAATTTCAAGTTTAAATATAATTTCCTAGATTTAAATACAATACATTTCATGGGGGATAAATTACTCCAATATAGTGAGTGGCAGTAATGCACCTTAAAGGCTGGTTGCCACCCACCATAAAACCTAATAGAAGAAGAAGAAGACACTCCCTCCTCCCAGTGCCAAGAAAAAGCAGAACAAACAGCTGATCCAGCTCGGTCACTTTTTTATCAAAACAAGATGAAAAATCTGCTTTTGCTGCTTCTCTTGTGTCACGTGTCGTCATCAGGTGAGATCACACTGTGAATATTTGCTTCACTTTCCACTGGGCTCTGTATTTTGTTTGTATTTTGTTCCTGCGTAGCTCCAGGACACATTTGTTAAGTTCACTTTCACTTCTACAGTACTTTAGAATTTGGTAAGACTGTAAGTTTAAAATGGATCACACTGAATATATCATATTTATAATGAAGGTGATGATGATGTGTATATTTAAACTGAATGTTCCTTATTTGTCCTGCAGTGAAACACTCTCTTAAGTTTTTCTTAACTGCATCTTCTGGAATCCCAAACTTCCCACAGCTTGTGGGTGCTGCAGTGGTTGATGACCTTCTGACGGGTTACTGCGACACCAATATAAAGATAATACAACCAAAACAGGTCTGGGTGAAAACAGCATTAGAAAACAATCCGCAGCATTTGGAGTGGTACAATCTATACTGTTTTGAGAACCTGCCACATGTCTTGAAAGCCAGGATGGACACCTTGAAGCAGCGCTTCAACCAAAGTGGAGGTACAGCTTGTATTTCATTCTTACAGTTAAAGTGCTCTGTATCTTAGCTGTAAAGTAAAATGACCCAACTCATTCCCACAGTATGACATTTCAAAACATTGATAGTCAAACCAGAAAAGTGCACTCAGTAGAGCTCTGGTTCCCAGCACTGAGAGGCCTTCTTGATTTAAAGGAGTGTCTTTCATATACAGTCTGCCTATAACTCAGCCTTTCATTTTATGTCTATGAAGAAAAGTAAATTAAATTGTTATTTTTAAAGCTCTGATTATTATTTAAGTTATAGAATCCCCCAGGATAGGTGCACAGTAAAGACCTAACTATATTCATAGAGCCTTCAGTCTGTGAAACTGCCTCATCCTGCCACAGAGCTTATAGAACAATGGCCAAACATCTGGGAGATGAAAACACTGAATTTGTTAAAAAATGAGCCGATCAAGTATGACTGTTGAAATAAAGATAAGACAGAGAACTGTGTAATGAAGTTCTAAAAATATCAGGAAAACTCATCTCTGATGTAAAATTCACAGAAATAACGCTGCTCAAAATTCATTTACTCATTTTGCACAACTTCCTGCAATGATTGAGTTCACTATTTGAATTAATTGTAAATTTTCAGCTGTTCTTCACTGTTATTGTTATGCATTGAATATAATATGAAATAACCATAACATATGTCACTTAGTCAGGGGTAATGGAAAAGGGGTCCCTTAAGGAAAAAGTTTAAGAACCACTGCAGTAGAGTACAGATCTCCACCAGGCGACCAAGCAGCTGCCTGGGTTTCAAGTCTGGACAATTCTAGTAGTTTCAGCAGATGTGCTGCAGTGCCTTTCAGAGAGAAACTCTGTCAGTTGGCTCCATAAACTCCAGCTGCCTTGCCCAGTTTGCTCACTTGGTATCCAAGTAGTTGAGGTTATGCAATTAAGATAATTCAGTGAATTCTTGGATAACTGTCAGTTGTACTGGTCACTGGAACCTGGGACCAGCACCAACACTGCAGTAACAGTAACACTGCAGCTCGTGTTTGACATCTTAAAGGAATGTTTCACCCACAAAATGACCATGTGTAAATCAGTTAGTCTTACCCTGTTAGCTTGAATTTGTGAATGAAACTTTATTGTTCTCACATGCCTCCATGGAAAACAGTGAACATATTGATTTATTGATTGATTGGGGAACACATTAAACAACAGCAAAAGTACATCATAAAATAGATGGTTACCTTTGTAATTTTAAACTGTGAAACAGAAATTGTGTTTCATCACTTATGTGAAGAAAAAGTGCACTGATGATCTGCTCTTGAATCCTAAACACACCAAAAGACTGTGAGGATATCAGAGCATCACACAATGTACAATATGTTTAAGACCATCTTTCCACTGGAGGTATCATCTGTACATCACTGTTAATTACAGTCTCTGTTTCTCAGGTATCCACATTTTCCAGAGGATGAGTGGCTGTGAGTGGGATGATGAGACTGGAGAGATTAAGGGTTTTGTGCAGTATGGTTATGATGGAGAAGACTTCTTATCATTGGACCTGAAGACACTGACATGGGTTGCTCCAAAACCACAGGCTGTCGTCACCAAACTGACATGGGATGCTGACAAAGTCAGATTGATAGACTATGAAAACTACTTAACTCGTGTTTTTCCTGAGTGGCTGAAGACTTATGTGGCCTTTGGAAAGAGCGCTCTGCAGAGAAAAGGTAGAATCACATGACCTGATGTAGTTTCATGGACATAACAATGTTCATACAGCCTACTCAGAATGAACTGCTGTTGTATTTTCACTCCAAACTGTCTGACATTAACTTCTTTTTGACTGTTTTCTGTGGTGGTAAAATTTGATTTCGCTCTCATCAATCAGTCGAGACTGTCATGTTGGAGTGCTCTGACGTTTCTGTCCATCAAAGTGGAGACTTGGGGTGTGTCTCAAAATCGCATAATTTCGTTACTACACTTCAGTTTAAAGCTATAGTGCGTAACTTCTACATGTCCGTAAATGTCCGTTTCACCCAAGCCACTACTAGAGGAGATGACACAATGCTGATTAAGCCGATTGGCTCCTCTAACATCTCGCCGTATTTTTCAATATATATCATTTTTAGTTTGCGTGTCGACCGGCGACATTCCTGCGCTGGCGCACAGGAAATGAAGGGCAGGGGGAGGAAGAGCGGAGAGTCTCATAGCAAGAGGTAGAGCGCAGGGTAGAAAGAGAAAGCAACATGGCGGAGGAGCGGCCGAGACACGGTTCAGAAGTGGATCCTACCACAAAGAAAAAGCCTGGCTGTTCGGCTGAAGGTCTGTCGGCAAAGAAGGAAAGTGACCGACGGAGAAGGCAAACAAGGATTTGTATTGGCATTGCTTTTCGTCGGTGGAGAGCCCTGAAGGAAGAAATTGGGGCTGAGGGCAGACACGGATGTTGCCTTGCTGCTGTTGGATAAGTAAGTGACTTGGTTTATAATTACGAGTAGTATGTGTTGCTGTTACATGTACTGGACCTAGTACTTTATTATTTTCTTGGAAATGGTGCCATGAACATAATATAATCTTAGCAGCCTGGTGTTCGCCACGCTGTGTAACGCTGTGTACACGGTGTGAAGCGAGTGTTACTCTGTGTACATGGAAGTGCTGGTGTGCCGGATTAACTGGTGTTGGATCAACTGGTGAGACAGATGTGGTGTGGGCGTGGCCTGTGCGGACCCGTTGCGTCTGTCCCGTGCAAATAACCAGGAAATACATGTCATGACTATTCTGCCGTCCTAACACACACGTTTGCCGGTTTTGTTTGAATCATGACTACAGGAACTGTTCGCTGGACATCAGTCACGTTCCCGACAAAACCGTGTGGAAACAAACCATCGCCATTACATTACTAAATGAAACTAATGCCCGAGTGGAACTGCTGAATGTCATGTCCCTGTCATTCTTCCCACTGATGCCATCTACAGTCACAGTGAGAGCATGGCCACCAGCCTGTATATGTATATGTATGTATGTATATATATATATATATATATATATATATATATATATATATATATATAGATAGATAGATATAGAGAGAGAGAGAGAGTTTGTGATTGCAGCCATGACCAAATCAAGGCATACGGCAGCCAAAATGCCATACAACATAATTTCCATCAACCCATTCAGATCACAACGTGGCCAAAGTACGTCACCAACACAGTGGCCAAACATGAAATGCATGCACTGTGTCACACAGCCAAACTCACCCATCACCATGAAAGAAGCAAATGCAACAACAATGATCTTTAGGAATCAGCTTTATTGGCCAAGAATGAATACATATTCAAGGAATGTGACAAATGCTGTGTACAGAATAATCAATTTTACACATGAAGCCCAATATCACAAATCACAGTTTGCCTCAGAGCTCCACAGCATCCCTCTGTCCTTCAGACCCTCACAGCTGATCAGGAAAAAAAACACAAAAAAACAAACAAAAAAAAACACACAAAGAAACACAGTGCAGAGTCATGTGGCGCAAGCAGTGCAAAACCAGTCCTGCTCTGGTGAGGGCTGTCCAACGCACTGCGAGTGGTACCACAGACAGCAGGTGGTGCATTCAATCTAAAAAAAAAAAGAAGAGAGACCTCAGAAAATATCCAAGCAGTGTGTCAGGTAATCAGTCATCCCAGGAGGTTGTACAATCCAACAGTCAATGAGAAATCATGATAATGCTCAGAATTGCATGGCAATGTCTGTCAGATACTGGATTCAAATCTTAGCTGTGGTCGTCTGTGTTCCCATGTTCCCTCAGCTGCTCTGGTGACCGCTGAAGTGCAAGACATGCAGGTTAAGTAAACTACACATTAACAATAGCTGTGTGTGACTGCGTATTCACCCAGTGACCGTAAGGTAACCCATCCAAGGTGCATCCAAGGTGTCCAAGCGACATTGGCCGGGACAAGAATTGATCTCCTTACCCACTCGTCTGTCTCAGCCCCAGAGCTTTCCTCCCCACAGGCCCGACACAGCTGGGATAGGTCATCTACAATACAGGCATACATATAGTCCAGTTGCCATTACAGACACAAACAAGTAAACCTGGAAGAGTCCTTTGTACCTGTATTTGCTAGCAGAGCCTTAGCCATGTCCATCCTCAGCATGGCAACACCCTCCTGGTCCACTGCATAGTTGATCTGCTGGCCCAGCAAAATCTGCTCTGCAAGCTAAAAGTCTCATGAGTACAATTTGAATGACACTTCAATGACAGGCACAGAGACCACTCATCACCAGTCATTACCTTGCACACAAACACCCCACATGATGTTGTGTCCTGCTGTCTGGGATGGGCCAACGTAGCGCATGTCCACCTCCCGATAGCAGGACACTTTTGGCGAACCAGTGCCCTACACAGAACACAGATTGACCAGTCAGGAAATTGTAACGTAAGCCCAGGTAGGTGGATGCTAAATTTAAGACCACTTGAATTGTGTTAAGGGCCCTCAAAAGGACAAGCCTATGCCAGTCCAGTGAAACAGTACAGTCATCAGGGACATGACATTCGCCTGCTGCTCTCCCAGGGTTAAGAAAAATGCATGACGACATACATGTCCAATGCACACATTACAGCTGATTCACCTTGTTACATGTCTACACCTCTCAATCTGTTGCTGAGTGGCCCCAAACGGATCAAGGTACAAGGACCTCATCTCCTTCAGGTACATGATCTGTGGAAATGCAAAACAAACATGAGAAACCCCTCAAACAGATGGCATTGTTGTGTCCACATCTGTTAACATTCAGGTAAACTCACAATGAGTGTCCAGTGTCCCCCATGACAGACCGCTCCTGCAGCCACATCACGATCCAGGGCCAGCTACAACAGAAATCAAATATGCCACACATATCCGACTGAGAAAAACTCACTGGATTGCAAAGGCATAACAAATCAATCCTACTCACCCGTTTCATGCCTCTCTGTCTGCCCTGCCACACTGCGGTCATTGCGTAGCTGTCAATGACAACAGCGCCACTCTTCCTCCCAACCATGGTGAGATATGCATTGACAGCCTATGACAACAAATGTGATTAATCTGTACAGACGCACATCAGTCAAATAATTGTTCTGTGAAGTGGGCTACCTGGCTCTCCAATTCCCTTCCTGGAGCCAGGTACAGGAGATCCTCCATATATAATTTATATGGCCCCATCCTTGACCATAGTGTGGTCCGCCGCCCTCCTGCCCATACATCTCTGATTACTGTAACACACAAAAAGAATATTGTTATGGCAGCAATTCATGAATTTCATAATGTGGGGTGTACTCTCAGTGTACTTACAAATGTCCGCACTGAGTGGAGGTCCTTGGGCTTCACAGCTGGTGGGTTGACTGGCTGGGGGTGTAACTGATGTGTGACCTGACTCATCACTCCCAGCCAGAGGAGTAGGACCAGTCAATTTCCTGATTTTGGCAGGGATCCTCTCCTCTGGCTGGAAGTAATGAGTCAAGTGGTCGATGTTCACCCTTGACTTTGTCCCCTTCTCTGACACCAGGTAAGCTGTTTTCTCCTCCAGCTGCAAGATTCTGTAGGGTCCCACCATGCTGGCCTCCAGTTTGTCCCCTTTTCTCAGGGCCTGCCTTGCATTCTTCTTCAGCACAAGGTCCCCCACTTTGAAATTGTCAGCCTGACCTCTGTCTTCCTTCCTCTTGCGGACTTTTTTCTGTTTGGCCTTGATGTTAGTCTTTACCTCATTGTAGGTAGGGACCTGGTCTCTGAGTCCCTGGCAGATCTCCTCCGTCTCAATGAGGCTGCAGACCTTCTCTTCAGTCACCTGCCAGGAAGAAGTCAGTGACATTTTAGGGGACACAGATGACACAGATTCAGACTCCAAACAGTAGAATAGCAGCCTTACGTCATATTCATTTGGGACCTCTGACGGATACCTGGCCTCCCTCCCAAACATCAAGTAGTATGGGCTGTATTGTGTTGTCAGCTGCTTTTTCGTCCTGAGGGCAAACATTGTTGCCTGTAGATACTGGTCCCATCGGTTGGGGTGCTCAGCCACCAGTTTGTTCAGGGACCTTAAAAATGCAGAATTCAGGTACATGCATGAGGAGGCAGAAGATACTTTGGGTTGTTGTGTATGATGCAGCAACCCATGTCCAGATGGTGCCATTAATGATTACCTGTTCAGACTGGAACAGGATATAAGTGCTATGCCATTAAGGACTCAAGTTACAGTTTTGACAACAAAAATATACCTCTGTATCGTGCCATTCAGCTTTTCCACAAGGCCATTGGTCTGTGGATGATAAGGGGAGCACAGGCTCCTCTTGATGCCCAGCCTCTCACACAGACCATAGTTGACCTTGAAATGACCATTCAAATGAACATGAGCTGAGCCAGCACAGCAACAGTTACATGTTGGTGATCCACATTGCATAATCACTATACCTTGTTGCGAAATTCTGAGCCTTGGTCTGTTAGCAGCCTTTTAGGTGCACCAAATTTGTAAAAGAAATCCAGAATACAATTTGTCACCTCGGCTGCTGTTTTGCTTTTTAGTGGGTATGCCTCTGCCCATTTGGTGAAATAATCAACCATGACACATATGTACTGGTTGCCACCATCTGTTACATTGAGCTTACCCACCAAGTCCATTCCAACCAGCTCCAGAGGCTCAGTTACCTGGGGAGAAGGACACAATCATGAGTATTGCAGTATCACTACTGACATGATTGACAGATTTGACTGCATGTCATATGTGATTTACCTCTATTGGATTGTACTCCCGCTTTTCCTTGATGGTAGCCCTCCTGGCCTGGCACTGGGGACACTGAGCAATCTGAACAAAGATTGTGACATTGGGACATGACTGTTCATGATTTAGACTGACATGGTTGGCCTTTGCACATACACATACACGTACAGTATCACAATATAAGGCATACACACATAACTACCTTACACTCCTCTGTTCTACTTTTGAACCTGAATGTGTATTCCACCTCAATTTTATGACAATACCAACTCACCCACTTGCGAATGTCATCCTCCATGCCAGGCCAGTAATAGCGGGCAATGATGGCACTGTGGGTTTTTTCCGCCCCACAGTGCCCACCCAGGTCACTGGCGTGGAACTCAACAAAGAGGTTGTTAGCTTCCTCAGCAGTGGAGACCACTTTGGCGAGGTGCTCGGCCTTGTTTTGCTTTCGCCGACAGATGTAGTAGAGGTCTCCATCTGGTGTTTAAATGTCATCATATTAGATTACTTGCAGTTTCATCATAGCAGTTAATTTTTGTCTTCTCATGTGACATGCATCCTTACCCTTTATCCTGAAGGTGTCAGCTCTCCTCCTGATGATATATCTGTCTCGGCTGGTTGACCCCACAGGATACCGATTATGGAGTTTCAACTCCAGCACCTCTTTCATGATTTTTGGGTCCATGTTTCTGTCCCTACCTTTCCTACTCCTCCCTCACTGCTACTACTCCTACTCCTACTACTACTCCTACTACTCCTACTCCTACTACTCCTACCACTCCTACTCCTACTACTCCTACTCCTACTACTCCTACCACTCCTACTCCTACTACTCCTACTACTCCTACTCCTACCACTCCTACTCCTACCACTCCTACTCCTACCTACCCTCACTGACACAACACACTGGCACACAACACACACAAACCTACAATCCCACTCTCTTTCAACACAAAGCACACTTCACTGTCACAATCACCACTCACAATCACCAACACTCACAAGCCCAACTCACAGTCACCACTCACAATCACAACTTACTCGTTCTTGCACACTGTCTTTTTCTCTTTCTGATCACTGTTCCAACTCCTCACGAACAAACCCACAAAGTTGTGACCAGTTGACCATCCTTATAAAGACTACCCCCTTGTGATTGGAGTTATCTACACCTGAGTATGTTCACACACCTGTGTGTGATTATCCCATTGACTTTTGTTATTTATGTATTTATTCATTTATTTATTTATTTATTTATTTCATTCTTGTTGCATATTGGGTTATCATGTCTGCACTGAATGGTGTTGACTATCGTTGTGATAACTGAGTGGATTGTCTGTGGCCGTTATTATACGGCATGATTGTTGGGATGTGGCTTCCACATGTTGTGTCACCAGTTAATCTGAGTGGATCACAATTTGACACGGCTCAGAGCAATCGCCGGGCTGCGCTCGTGGTGACTGTGAATGACTCAGACTTTCATTTCCAGACTGCACATCGACTTGACATCAGGTGTTACAAACTACAGGACAGACAACTGAGCATTTTCTACAGGATTTATTGACATTTGCAGTGATCTGTATCTTAGTGTTGCGGTGTTCATGAACTGGGACTGACGTCAGTGACCGTGTCAATGCCTGCTGTTCACAATACTGCAAACGGTGTTTGCAGAGTTTTCCTGTCATGGAACTACATGTGCACCATATCATTCTTTATCTGATGTCAAGTGTTTCTGGAAACGGATGATGCTTTTATACAGCCTGTGAGTGGCACACACACAGAGTCTGGGGTGTTAGATGCCATACTGGCGTGTTGGCACGCACAGGGTGGTAACGTGTGTTGCGCTCAGATTAACTTGTGATACGCACAGGTAGAGGGATAGACATGATTAGGGACATGACATGACATTGGTATTGCTGGCAGTATATCATGTGGCTACAATGTGACGCCTCGCTTTGCTGGTATTTTGGATGCATTTCGATTTTCTTATTTCGAAGCGTTCATGGATGTGTGTGCACAGGACGACTGTGGATCGTGCTCGCTTGGCTTCGTATTCTCTGTGGATGTCCAGCTAACCATTCCTTTCGTGGTGTTTGAAAAGGCACCGTCACACATCTGATTGAGTAACAGGATGACTGGCTGTACACATGAATGAATGCGATCGACAGGTTAGGAGATCTATGTTTATTTCCTCGTTTTTCCACTGTGGGTTTCTCATAGGCCACGCCCACACGACATCTGTCTCACCAGTTGATCCAACACCAGTTAATCCGGCACACCGGCTTATTTGTTGTAATAACACCTTATCCGCTGGGGGGCGACAGAAGTTACACACTATAGCTTTAATACACTGCGTACTAGGGGTGAGTCCAAACGTGTACACATGTTTGAGATCATAAACGGTTATGACAAATTAGTGCATGAAAAACTTTTTTTTTTAGGGGGAGGGGGTGATAGTAATTGTTGACCAACTGTGATAGACTGTGAATATGACAAAAAATGGTGTGAGACCGGGTTTGGCAACAGGTCAGTAGCCTACTGGTGAAAGGACATAGAATTGTTTTCACTTTTATGCACGGGTCGATGGTGAAGTGGTGCACATGACTCCTGCTACGGACGGACAGACGGACGGACCAGCCATGTATCTCAGTCCCTAACCGCGCACCCTCTTTTCTTTTAATGTTTAGTGTGCTGCACAAACCAATCACTGGTTACCAGCCAGGCATATATTCATATACTGTATATTTATGTTTTCCAATTTCCAGATTTTTTATATTTTGGCTGTTTGCTGTGTTTAAAATGTCATTAGATCGAGGCAGGCTGTAATGATAGGTGCTATCATGGTCAGGGGCGGACTGGGACTAAAAAACAGCCCTGGACTTTGACTCGGCCCAGCCCACAACAACCGGTGCGCGGAAACTCATCAGCCCCAAACACGGGTGTCAAAATAACACGATACCATACCTTCCAAATTATAGCAATAGCACCGATGATGGCTAGATGTTGTGTTAAGAGCAGAGTGTAGAATACTCACTGAGAAATAAACAACCTGAAACACACAACAAGACATGGTATGAGTCTCATACCATGTCTTGTTGTGTTTCAGGCAGTCACCTGCATTGTATTGTTCAGCAGAGAGACATCTGGACTGTGTCGTTTATTTCTCAACGAGTATTCAAGTTAAACTGTATAATTACAGCCTCTTAACACTGTGATTTATCATAACTCATGGAGGCTTCACTCTCTAATCGCCTTTGTTTTTCCCCTCACCTTCTCAGCCCCACCCTTTTCTTTCCGTTTTTTTGGATTAATACCAGAGGGGTATTCCAGGTAGGAGGTTCAACAAACTCTGAGTCTAACCCTGAGTTCTGAGTTGATTTACCCTGAGATGGGAAACTCTGAGTTCCTGGTTCCAGAACAGCTGATTTGAGTTAGTTCAGTCAACTCTGAGTATGTTCACTCTGAGTTAAGCTGACAATAAAAAGCCATCATCAATGGAGCTCCGACTCCACGATTCACCATGGCAAAAGACAGCGCCTCCATTTTAATCCAGTGGATGTAGAGATATTAATGCATGTGTAGCAGACGGTACACGTTTATCTTTAAAAGAAGAGCCTGAGTCAGAGCGAGGAAAGTGTAAATAAGTTAACGATAACGTTAATTAAAAAGTTTTATTCAGTGTTGTCCATTTACTCATCAATTATCAGACTTACATTTCCTTAATGAGGATAAAGTGGTGGAATCTGACTGTGTATCAGGCTGTAGATACATTACATTATATTAATAATATATAATAGCCTATATAAGATTTAATCTGATGGGGAAAAACACAGGAGGCAACAACTAAAAAATAGGAAGATTTAAAACATGTAGGCTAAGCTATAGATCAAAGACATAAAGACATGACTGTAAACTCACAGTCTGACCCAGTAATAATATGTTTGGTGATTTGCACTTGAAAAGATGTTGAGGTTAAAATACAGTAGATTTTAAAATGTTGCACATCTATTTGTATCTTGACTCAGCAGCATTCAGTGACTTTATTTCAGCTACAAATGTAGTAAATTTAAAAGGCACTGAAATGCTGCACCATTGCTCACTCAGAAATATTAACATATAGGCTAATCCCCAATATTAGGCTATAGGAATTATGTTACATCAGTGCGACTAACGACATCAGTGATAGAGATCATTAGTCATTGATACTACGTGTCTAAAGCTTCATACTGATTTTTAAAATTTAAATAATTAGACCTACAAATTATGTGCAATAAACATGTCGGAGCTGCTCTGACAGACTGACAGTCTGATCCTTGTGCACAGTGTTATAAAAAATAATATAAAAAGGACAGAGGTTTGATTCTGAGCTGAGGGTGAATTCTCGCTGTGTAATATTTGAATGTAAAGACAAAAACTGATGTCCAAAGAAGTGATTGATGTGCATAAACTCAGTAACTTAAGACAGTCCTGAGTAACAAATTAATATCCAGCAGGATTTATACTGTGACAGACGGTAAATCTCTGCTAATTAATGCTCTTCGATACAAGCTTTGACACGACTGAATGAATGAGGAAATGAAACAGCGTGTAAGAGGGAGGAGACAGAGAAAAACTCAGGGTTTCTTAAAGAAAACTGCTGTTGAGCAGGTTAGCTTCACAGAGTAAATTGCCATGGTGATTGACTCGGAGTTTGATCTACCTCTTTCTGGAACTGAAAATCCAGAGTTTCATCCATTTCAGGGTTAACATACTCAGAGTTTTCACTAAACCCACTTTCTGGAATACCCCTCTGTATCCATATTGTTATCTTGCACGCGGTCCCTCCCATCTGCACCTGCTGCACACGGCCGCTCGATTTGCGTGACATATGCGCTTCCTTCTTCTTCAATTTGATTGGCGGCCGGGCAGCTCATAGATATCTATGGGCCGACTGGCATCCAATTTAGAGGCTGCCACCTAGCGGACTGGACGTGGAACAGTAGATTATCTGGGAGAAAAAGAAAAAAGAAAAAAAAAAAAAAAAGAAAACAGTGATGACTGCGTGGCGGCCGCCGGCCGTCCTGCAGTACCGGCCGTTCTGTGATTCTCCAGAACCTCCAGGTGGCCAGTCCGCCCCTGATCATGGTTATGCCATGATGGTTTCACAATCAACAGCTATTTGATTAATATATTGTACAAGCCCAGTTTCTCAAATATACGTATCTCCTCTTTTTAAATGCACTTCTGAAGTATTTGTGCCCCACCTCTGCAAATCCTGGGCCTCCTAATGTAATTGCAGCCACCTCATCCACCTTAGCACCAAGTGATGCAGCCTGAAGTGCATCTCCCTCCCACACACATACTGCCAGTGAAGAAATAAGATTATTTAGAGAATGTAGGCTGTTAAGAGATTAACAAGTTTTTGAACCGAACCGTGAGTCAGGGGGGCGCCAGCAAATATCTTGCCTAGGGTGCCAAACTGGTCAGGCACAGCCCTGATTCAACAACAGTAGGCTACTGGTACTTAGTGCAAAAAACACGTATAACCAGCATGCTTCGCGTTATCCCCACCATGTCAAAAGTTGAAAAGTTTGCTACATTACAAAGATGGTGACAGCTGAGGGTGAGAGATGTCCATCATTCTATAGTCAACTTTTGGACCATTTTGTTTGCACCAGTAATACACTGCATGTTCCTGTACTATGCAGTGTGAATGCTCTTACTGCACTTGTGTGAAGAATTTTCACACCTTCTGTTGTTGATTGAGATCACTTTTAGATTGACCAGCAACAATAATCCTCCAATGGTATGAGCAAGCATTCAAATTTACTGTGCAGAGAAAGGTATAACTCACATATTCTGTACTTTCTTCTCTCTGTGCAGACCTGCCCTCAGTGTCTCTCCTCCAGAAGTCTCCCTCCTCTCCAGTCAGCTGCCACGCTACAGGTTTCTACCCTGACAGAGCCATGATGCTCTGGAGGAAAGATGGAGAGGAGATTCACGAGGACGTGGAGCTTGGAGAGATCCTCCCCAACCACGATGGATCCTTCCAGATGAGTGTTGACCTGAACCTTTCATCAGTCCCACCTGAAGACTGGAGGAGGTACGACTGTGTGTTTCATCTCTCTGGTGTGAAGGACCACATCGTCACCAAACTGGACAAAGCAGTGATCAGGACCAACATGAGTAAGAGTGACAGATGTGAGAAAGATGTATTTAGTTTACGTTAGTTGTCCTGCAGTTCATGATTCATTGATTTTTTCACTGTTTTTGGTGCTGGATGGATCTGTTAATGTGTTAATGCTGAATAAATCAAAATGTCAGCACTCACAGATATCATAATAACGCACAGCAGTGTCAAAAAATCTCAACAGTGACTGATCAGATAAAATATTGAACAGATCAAGTATCAACAAATATGTAAACATCCCAAAATAAACAAAATAATGACATAAACAAAGTGTAAATCATCTAAAGGTAAATATTACATATCAGCCAGACAAGCAGTTATCAAAATACAATAATCAAACAGTACCAGTAAACAATATAAAGAAGCATCCTTAAATTACAAGATAGAAAAAATGAGCCTCCTATCACCAAGACCGAATGGGTTACATGTTGATCATATTAAATCATGCCCGATGACGAATATGTGCACATCCTGACACACAACTCTGGAATAAAACGGGAAACCAACATCTCTCTTCCAAAATTTAGTGTCAGGAAAATACATATCTAATATGCAGGACAACATCCCATGATTACTCCAGTTGTAACATGACTGGTAAAACTACATACTAACAATACAATGTATGCATGTAATGCTGTCAGCTAATCGTATACAGGACACCCACATAATAAGTTACGTTTGTAATATACAAGATCAAAATACATTTTTAAAGGGGCAAAAAGCGAAATCGTTTCACCGCTAAGTTTGCTGTTGTGCTCTGCCTGTAGACCAAAACAAAGTGTGTCATGAGCCACTCCTCCCTCTACCTCTGCTCTCCACCCCACTCGCCTCATCTGTGCAGCCGAGCACCGCAGCATCTCCACGCACTATTACATCCAGACCGTTTGGGTCCAAATGGAGAACCCGGGCTAACGTTAGCTGGGAAGCTAGCGGAGGCTAACTGGCTGTGCTGGCAGCTGAGTGAAGTGCAGCCTGAGAAGGAAGCACCGGTTAGCCCCAGTTTCACTACAAGCAGATTCACTCACCACAGGGGCGAAGAAATAAAACCTAAACAGCCAACTTAGTTTGGCTTAGTTTAGCAGTTAGCGATGTCTTAGCGTTAGCACTAGCCGGCTGCCACGCTAACGTCCCTACTCTGCTCTGTGAGTCTGAGCCGTGAGCCTGCAAGCCCGCGAGCTGCCAGAGCTCCGAGGGGGTGTGGGGGATCCACATGAACGTACATCAGGGGTGGCCAACCCGCAGCGCACGGGCAGGTGAGAGGGTGAGGAGTTCAGGAGGAATGCAGGACTGCAGCAAGGTGGTGATATCGCACAGCAAAAAATGTCAGGGAAGAAATGCGTGTCTTTGTGTGTGTGTGTGTGTGTGCGTGTGTGTGTGTGTGTGTGTGTGTGGAGAGAGTATGAGAGAGACTGTGTGTGGATGTGTGTAGAGTAGTGTTGCACGGTATACTGGTACCAACAGTAGACCGCAATGGGCTGCTACTTAAACAACACCGTACGTGACATGGTGCCACTACTGTGGGATAAGATCAAAGTCTAATTAAAGGAGGGTGAGTGTCCATGTGCTGGCCAATAACTCCTCCAGGTGAATAAATTGGCGTCATGACTGCCCAGTAATACCTGAACAGCAGAGCCGTGGTGGCACACAGGTATGTGACGTGTCAGAGGAGCAACGAGCCGTTCACATTTCTCTCTTTGTGGCAGGTAACGGCCCACAATCTGTGTATCATTCGTTTTTCAAAATAAAACCAAATCTGAAAAAACAAAACAACAAAATAATGACTTGTTTTTTCGATGTTTGTTTCCAGAACTAAAATGAAAAAACGGACGACTCTTTTTCCGATTTTCTGTTTAAATGGAAAATGGAAAAAAACGGATAACGGGCCTTTCATGCACTTTCAATATTTTCATCTCTCCGGAAGCCAAGTTTTTTTCTTTTGCAAGCACTGGTTTCTTGTCGGACCGGTCAGAGTAACAACTACATCCGGTGCATGGAAGCTAACGCTTTGGCTAACAACTGCTGCGTGTGGAGGCTGCAACTTTGAAGAAATTGTTCAGTATGAGGTAAGTTGTGCTAAGGTAACAATACGTGCCAGCTTACTGTTTGCTTCTACAGCTGACATATTGGAATAGACTTCATGTACATTATCTTAAGATTTATGTTTGTCGCGACTCACGAATTCGCCACATTCAGCCATAACGGCAGCATAGAAATAATACTGTATTTAGGTGGATTTCAGCACTCACATGCATTTACTTTGGGAAACGCCACTCTAGTTCATTTCTATAAACATTATGAAAGTAGAATGTTGGGATATAAATGCATTGTTTGTACTTTTCCACAACAAAAATCGGAAAACGAGTCGTTATCCGTTTTTCATTTTGGTTCTGGAAACAAATATTTGTTTTTTCAGATTTGGTTTTATTTTGAAAAACGAATGAACGAATGACACACGGATTTGGATGGATGGATGGACGGATGGATCAAACCTCAAACCTGCTTTATCTGTACCGGTCCTATGTTTTATTTTTGTTGTTGTTGTTGTTGTTATCAGAGAAGCCCAGTGACATCACCGTCCCCATCACTGCAGCAGTGGTTGTTCTCGTCCTCGTTGTTTCCACTGGATTCATCGTTTACAAAAAGAGGAAAGGTGCTGTTTAACTGGCTTTTCTAGTTCTTTGATTTTGGTCTTTGAGTTGATGCTTTTATCCTGGTTGCATTTGAATTGAATTGAAACAAACATCAGTTCCCTGCAACTCAATTTTATACAACCAACAGTAAGTGCTGTCAGGCTCAGTCATAATACGACTAAACAACAATGATGTAGTAGAAAAGAGATGAGTAAATAAAGTAAGGACTAATCAGAAGGCTGGACTGGATTTATATATTCTGGCATTTCCAACTGTAACTGAAATTATCATCTTTTTTTTTTTAAATTTCAGCCAAACTTCCCCCGTCTCGTAAGTAAAACTTACTTTTATTCTATTTCTATTGATCTGATACACACTTAATTAATGCTGCAGATTAAAACAGGTTTCACATTATTGTGCTGATTATTTCACGTGTGTTTCTGTATTTACTGTTTATAAAAGTTGAGAGCAGGATGAGTGGACTTCACACAGTTTCACACTAACAGTTTGTTTCTGACCTCACAGCTCCTGACAGCAGCTCTGAGCTCTCTGAGAAACTCAATCCAGAAACCTGACTGACAAAAAGAGTAAACAATTTGATATCTGTTATATCATAACTTTACAAATCTTGACAAAAAAGACTGAAAGATGGCTTCCTGCAATCAGAATGAAATGGTTATGATTCATGTGCTTGATATTCTATTCTGTTAATCTTTATTTTCTCACTTATTTTACTGTGATGCAACAAAGTGTTTCCTGTTCAACATTCAAACATTAAATGTAATAAATTTATTCCAGATCACACATTTTTAATGTTTTACATATAGTATGTCAGATTTTTCTATTAATCTTTATTTTCTCACTTATTTTACTGTGATGCAACAACATGTTTCCTGTTTCTAAGAATGCTAAATAAATGTTTTTGATTATATTGGAATATTTTATGGCTTCAGAACAAATGAATTGCAGGTTTCTGTCAACATGTAGAGACTGAATGAAGTGCTGAAAATCACCTCTTGCGGTGGATCAGACAGGTGAGCTGAGTGGACCATGGCAGTCATGAAGTTATTAAGTCAGTTGAGCCAGCCACTGTAGTTTAGCCTGAGCAGATTTTCAGCTCTTTGCTTGGGTGAGTGAAGGATTTAAAGGCAGCTTAAAGATACATAAGTTCAGGGTCAGAGAAAGGTGTCGCCTGTCAGAGGGCTCAGATTTATAACACCACAGCTAACCTAGGACCTAATGAAAGGTCATTCATGATTTATCATCAATACTGGGCTTCTATAGGAATCCACACAACCTTTGGCTCATTTTCCTGTGTACTGATAACCATAAATGAATGTGAAAATCAAATATATTGCTCTCTCTTTTGGTGCTGATGTTTTGTTTTTCAATAAAGTCAACCATTTTCAAAGGTTTGTCTTGCGTCTACTCATCTGTGACTATAGCTGCAGTAATGTGAATATTATCTGAGCATTCAGTGTTCTTACAGAAGAGTTGGATTAAAAGACTGATGTCATTGTCAGCTCTGAGCAGAGGAAGCTCCCAGACAAGCTTAGCTTAGTATGAACACAGAGTCAGGAGGAAACAGCTCACCAGTAGCTCTTTGAATTAGAAAAGTGCACTCAGTAGGGAGAGGATGTCCACCAGGCTGTCACCTGAGCTGATTGTGGTGTCTGTAGACCTCAGATGCTCTGCAGTGAGTTTCAGAAGCGTCTCAGAAGCTAATAAAAATACACTCTTCATCTATTGTTGCAGCGTATTTGGCAGAGCAGTTTGGTTTCTCCTGTCAACAGGCTCTGTATGTGAATTATTGATAAGATAATTATGAATGATTTTAATAACTAAACACAGCCAGAAATCTTTGATCCACATCTTTCATAACTAGACATTGAACAGTATCAACGTTTAACAATATAGCCTACTTCCTTGTGGTAAAAGCACAAACAGAAAGGAAAATTGACTAAACCATAAAAATCCTCCAGTTTACAAAATCGGGCAGGTGAAACGCTCCATGTGTCACAATTCAAAGACAAAATCCCATGAGCTCGACTCAGAAGGCAGATAAACTGATCAAGGAGTTTCTACTAGGAAAACATACAGGGATATATAAATCCAGGCAGTCACCAAAGTATCAAGGGGTTGGGATGAGGGTGAATATGAAAAAATACAGGCAAGGTCAAGATCCAGATAAGAATCACAAAACAGATATCAAACAGTGGAAAGCTAAGGCACATGGCACAAAGACAATCTGGCAGACTGACAGTGAAAGTGTCCAGTAAATATAGAAGGAGCTAATGAGAGGATGAGGAAGAGCTGAGTGATGGTGGAGTGAATCTCCTGATGGGAGGGCAGTCAGTGTAGTCAGATAATGTGCAAACATCCCAAATGAATAAATTAATGATTAACTGTAATTCAAAACCATGACACCTTGCTCCGCACCTGGTAGAATTGTCCCTCCCTTACAGTCAAGGTGGCACCAAAGATAATAAAAAAATGAGCATTTATTCATCGTGTAACATGTCTGACTTTAGTGGATCATAACATATTGGGTTTTGGAATTAATCTGCAGATGCTCAAAATGAGACCAAACTTTTCTATGGATGTTATTTTGAAAATACTGGGGTGCACAAGTTCATTATTAGCCACAATAACATCTCTTTATTGAAAAATAGAGGCTGTATTTTCACCATTTTGTCTTGTTTGTTATAAATAGATTGTTGTCATAAATTAGGAGAGTGTTGCAGTTGTTTCATAGGAGGGTCCAAAGAAAAATAATGCTGAATGGTGTTGCCTTTTTATAAAATTAAATAAGAGATCATCCCACCCCAATGAATTTGTACAGTCCCTAATTCAGTTCAGTTCAAAACTATCAAATTGAACGAAACATTTTCTGAAGCACCAGCGACGTGTGAAACTTCAGACGTCATGTGGAATTCCTTATTTGCCACCAGCTCCATTTCCCAACTTTTGTATCTTCCACCCAAAGTTCACACTGTTTTCACACAGCATAGCTACACTGACAGACCTGAACCTCCGACCTGCCTGTCAAACAGGAATCAAACCATAAACCTGCTTCAGACAGTCCAGACTGAGTGGAGTCCTGTGGGGATCAACAGATGTGAAGTCTGGCAGCTGGCGGTTGCTCGCTCTGCTGCAGTTCAGCGGCTAACAACCAGAGCTAGCTGCTAATAGCCAACGCTACATCCAACAAGCTCCACAAATCTATTCAACAACTGCTCCCTCCACAGTCAGACACACATGTAGCAACTCATAATGTAATAACAGAAATGTAATAAAAGTTCATAATGTTGTGATAGGTTGGTTTTTTGGCCTAGTAATGCCAGCACCCAGTTTTCCTCTTCAGGGAAGCTCCACCCTCTGTCTCTCTCTAGCAGGCACACACCTGGAGATGACTGCCTCATTGTCTCCCTCACTGAGAGCTGATATACAGGGAGCACTCAAGCTCTCTCTTGATGCATTTTTTGTCTAGTGTGGCTGGGGAATATGATGGTCTCCTGGAAGGTATGTTTTAAGTGACTTTGTTTTAACTGTGGTGAATATTTGTAAAGTGTTTTTATTAATCAGTCTTACTGTTTCATGCAGGCACTTTAAGCACCTGTTACAAGAACCTGTAGAGTGGATGACCTGTGTTCATGCTGGAGCTCACCACAGGGATGGCATTTTGCGTATCAAGTGATATCCTGAGGTAAAACATACTACTTCTTCTGCAGTTCATGCAGTGTTGTATATGTTTGTATGTACATGTATATTGCTTGTGATAACATTGGTTTACATTGTACAGCAGTTTGCCCTGAAAATCCTGTTATTGCATGTGAGTGGAGCCAGATCTGGGTTGATTAAATAGCCCACTGCATTGTCCCAGGTAAATAAGAAACTGTAAAATATTTAGTAGTTATATGTTTTTGTGAAATGTGTATTAAATGTTCTCAACCCTTGTCTTTTAGGGTTGCCATAGCTACTGCCGTTTTGCTTACCTGATAAATTACCGCCGCTTGTCCTGCATTTGTATGTGCACGTTCATTAGATCCAGTTACAGGTGGAAGGGCCTTCTGTAAATGTTTTTGCCATGTGCCAGGTTTTGCTAGGGTTTTTGTGACAAATTTTTTTGTGCTGCACCTCATCTCAGCCCTCTTACCTTTTCCTAGTGTCCGGCCAGACTATAGGGTGGTGGACTGTGGACTCCCCTCTCCCTCTCATTGCATGTGGTGGTGTGTATATGATAGCCTGAGTGCATACGTTGAACCTAAATTTGTGTAGTTTGCTGTGTGCATGAGAGCGTGTGTTGCTTTGTTTAAGTGGTAGCGTGTGTGTGTGCCCCTGAGTGCGGTGGTGTCTGGATATCCTGGTAGCACTTAGTTAACCCCCTGTATGTCTGGTTTTTGTAGATATTGAGTTGTCTTTTTATGCATTAACGGTTTTCCCCTTTTTCTACCTTGCATCCCTGGCCCTCATTGGCATTAACATCTGTCTCTGTTAGGACTGTTGATCTTTTATCTATGATATTGAATAAAATGGCTCAAACCTGATTTTTAAATATTTTAGCAAAATAAATTGTCCTTCCAGTTGAAATCTATGTCTCTGTGTATTTTATTACTTGTGGGTAACTTTTAGCAACTTTAACAATTAGTGTATTTGGGGGGGTTTATCCTTCCCTCAGTTACAATGTAATAATGGCTCATAATGTAATAACAGAAATGTAATAAAAGTTCATAATGTAATAATCGGCTCATAATGTAATAAAATCATGAGCATTTAATGTAATAACAGCTTTGTGCCTAATGTAATAATGTAATAACTTATTACATTATGAGCCTTACTGGCACTGCTCATAATGTAATAACAGCTCATAATGTAGTAATGGCTTATATTGTGAGAAAAGTGTTGCATTATCATCATTTTTACCTCTGCCATTTCTGCAGGGGTGGAAGGAAATGCTTTCACCTCTGTATCTGTCTGTCTGTCTGTCAGCAGGATCACACAATTTCTGTAAAACATAGTGGAGTATTGGTAAACTTAGATACCATATACTTCCACCCCTAATACGCGACGGGCCACATAAACAGGAAGAGAAGCCTAATTGTTTAACGCATCATCCCCCATAGGTCAAGTCCATGATATACTGTAAAGGTCAAAAGTGCACACACTGACAACGAGAATGCCTGTAGTTTAAGAGATAATTTTCTTTGTTTACTATTGCTACAATAAATGCAGGACATAATAACTTTGTTTTAACATAACTACAATAAAAACACATCTAAGATTGTGAACACCCTCTCCTTCCATACAACCTAGTGAAGACCTTCCAGTCAAAATGTTGTCGTTATTTTATCGGTGGTCTTAATGCCAATTTAATAAAAACCTTTAAGCATTGTTTTCCTACTACTTACGTTAAATACTTGGTAGCAGCGTAACGTATTTATTCAATTTACTTTATTCTGGAACTTGTGCAAGAATGAGAAGAGCGTTTTAGAACCATGTAATAACAATGAACCAGCTCAAAAGTTCTTCAAATGTAAACACAGCCTGTCAGGACACCCAAGTAAAAACATAAGTCCAAATAAATTTAACGAAACAATATGCATAAATAATACATAACCATAAATTATAGTTGCCAACAAAGTCCAGGGGGCTTCATTTGTCAGAGACTGTGTCAGTGTTCAGTCAGATCAAGGCTTAACGAATGAATGGGATTTTAAAAAAAAAAAGAAAAGAAAAGAAAAGTTTATTTCTTCAATGGATGTCTATAATATGGAACCATCCAAAGGATATATGTTGAGTCACGATCCAGACTGTAATCCACCTGGCATTTTGGCTGAAAAGCTGCCTGATATTGCGTCCAGTCACTCTGTATAACCTACTGTTACTTATGCAGCAGTCTAAACTCTCTACCAACTGCTTACCTGCAACAAGTGAGCAACTGAGCATGGCATTCTCAAAGGCCTAACACGGATGCCACCTAGTGGCTCAATTTTATACATCTTACATAATAAAATGTGAGAATGCAATTACGGTGAAATAATTTTTGGTTTCATTTAGTTTACTAATGCGCTGAAAGCCATGCTGTTTGCTTTATTTGCATCTTTAATTTAATGCAGCAGTTTTCTCACAATATGAGCCATTATTACATTATGAACTGTTATTACATTATTACATTATGCGCAAAGCCGTTATTACGTTATGTGCTCATGATTTTATTACATTATGTGCCGATGATTACACCATGAACTTTTATTACATTTAAGTTATTACATTATGAGCCGTTATTACATTATGGGTTGCAACAACACATGCTGCTTATTTACTGACGAATTACAGCTCACATCTCATGCTTTCAGCTGACACTGCTCTGGTGTGAGTGATTTGCAGGTTAGCAAAACATTCTGGTGCTGACTGTTTACTGCTTACCACTATAGGCGCTCTGATCTTGTTCCTCTCATATGGTATCAGAAAATATAATGTCAAGTTTAAATAAAATTTCCTAGTTTTAAACAGTTTTCCAATATATTTCATGGGGGATAAATTACTCCAATATAGTGAGTGGCAGTAATGCACCTTAACGCTGGTTGCCACCATAGAGCACTAACAGAAGAAGAAGAAGACACTCCCTCCTCCCAGTGCCAAGAAAAAGCAGAACAAACAGCTGATCCAGCTCGGTCACTTTTTTATCAAAACAAGATGAAAAATCTACTTTTGCTGCTTCTCTTGTGTCACGTGTCGTCATCAGGTGAGATCACACTGTGAATATTTGCTTCACTTTCCACTGGGCTCTGTATTTTGTTTGTATTTTGTTCCTGCGTAGCTCCAGGACACATTTGTTAAGTTCACTTTCACTTCTACAGTACTTTAGAATTTGGTAAGACTGTAAGTTTAAAATGGATCACACTGAATATATCATATTTATAATGAAGGTGATGATGATGTGTATATTTAAACTGAATGTTCCATATTTGTCCTGCAGTAAAACACTCTCTGAAGTTTTTTGTAACTACATCTTCTGGAGTCCCAAACTTCCCACAGCTTGTGGGTGCTGCAATGGTTGATGACCTTTTGGTGGGTAACTGTGACACCGATATAAAGATAATACAACCAAAACAGGACTGGATGAAAACAGCATTAGAAAACAATCCGCAGCATTTGGAGTTGTACAATCGAGACTGTTTTGAGATCCTGCCACACGCCTACAAAGCCTGGATGGACAACTTGAAGCAGCGCTTCAACCAAAGTGGAGGTACAGCTTGTATTTCATTCTTACTGTTTAAGTGCTCTGTATCTTAGCTGTAAAGTAAAGTGACCCAACTCATTCCCACAGTATGATATTTCAAAACATTGATAGTCAAACCAGAAAAATACACTCAGTAGAGCTCTGGTTCCCAGCACTGAGAGGCCTTCTTGATTTAAAGAAGGGTAAGAATTTTTTACTTTCATATACAGTCCGCCTATAACTCAGCCTTTAATTTTATGTCTATGAAGAAAAGTAAATTAGATTGTTATTTTTAAAGTTCTGATTATTATTTAAGTTATAGAATCCCCCAGGATAGGTGCACAGTAAAGACCTGATTATATTCATAGAGCCTTCAGTCTTTGTGAAATGGCCTCATCCTGCCACAGAGCTTATAGAACAATGGCCAAACACCTGGGAGATGAAAACACTGAATATGTAAAAAAAAAAAAAAAAAAAAGAGCCGATCGAGTATGACTGTTGCTGTTCTAAAAATATCAGGAAAACTCATCTCTGATGTAAAATTCACAGAAATAACGCTGCTCAAAATTCATTTACTCATTTTGCACAACTTCCTGCAATGATTGAGTTCACTGTTTGAATTAATTGTAAAGTTTCAGTTGTTCTTCACTATTATTGTTATGTATTTAATATAATATGAAATATCCATAACATATGTCACTAAGGAAAAAGGTTAGGAACCACTGCAGTAGAGTACAGATCTCCACCAGGCGACCAAGCAGCTGCCTGGGTCTCAAGTCTGGACAATTCTAGTAGTTTCAGCAGATGTGCTGCAGCGCCTTTCAGAGAGAAACTGTGTCAGTTGGCTCAATAAACTCCAGCTGCCTTGCCCAGTTTGCTCACTTGGTATCCAAGTAGATGAGGTTATGCAATAAAGATAATTCAGTGAATTCCTGGGTAACTGTCAGTTGTACTGGTCACCTGGGACCAGCACCAACCAGTAACACTGCAGCTTGTGTTTGGCATCTTAAAGGAATGTTTCACCCACAAAATGACCATGTGTAAATCAGTTAGTCTTACCCTGTTAGCTTGAATTTGTGAAGGAAACTTTATTGTTCTCACATGCCTCCATGGAAAACAGTGAACATATTGATTTATTGATTGATTGGGGAACACATTAAACAACAGCAAAACTACATCATCTTAAAATATATGGTTACCTTTGTAATTTTTAAACTGTGAAATAGAAATTGTGTTTCATCACTTATGTGAAGAAAAAGTGCACTGATGATCTGCTCTTGAATCAAAAACACAGAAAAAGACTGGGAGGATAGCAGAGCATCACACAATGTGCAATATGTTTAAGATCATCTTTCCACTGGAGGTATCATCTGTACATCACTGTTAATTACAGTCTCTGTTTCTCAGATATCCACATTTTCCAGAGGCTGAGTGGCTGTGAGTGGGATGATGAGACTGGAGAGGTGAAGGGTTTTGTGCAGTATGGTTATGATGGAGAAGACTTCTTATCATTGGACCTGAAGACACTGACATGGGTCGCTCCGAAACCACAGGCTGTCGTCACCAAACTGACATGGGATGCTGATAAAGTCAGACTTAAACGTCTTGAAAACCGCTTAACTAATACTTGTCCTGAGTGGCTGAAGACTTATGTGACCTTTGGAAAGAACTATCTGCAGAGAAAAGGTAGAATCACATGACCTGATGTAGTTTCATTAACATAACAATGTTCATACAACCTGCTCAGAATGAACTGCTGTTGTATTTTCACTCCAAACTGTCTGACAATAACTTGACTGACATGTTGGAGTGCTCTGACATTTCTGTCCATCAAAGCTGAGACTGTGATAGTTAGTGCACAGTTAGCATGAGTTAAGTGAGTTAACAGAGTTTCAGAATAGACATTTTGCTGTTTCATTGAACATTGCTATGAACTGCTTTGTTGTAATCCCCAAAAACAGGCGGATGTTGGATTGTTGTTGAATACTTACTTATTCATTTATTTTGCCAGGGAGAATTTTCACACCTTCTGTTGTTGATTGAGATCACTTTTAGATTGGCCAGCAACAATTATCTACCACTGGTATGAAAAACCATTGAAATTTACTGTGCAAAAAAAGGTATAACTCACATATGTCTTTATTTGCTTCTGTCTCTGCAGACCTGCCCTCAGTGTCTCTCCTCCAGAAGTCTCCCTCCTCTCCAGTCAGCTGCCACGCTACAGGTTTCTACCCTGACAGAGCCATGATGCTCTGGAGGAAAGATGGAGAGGAGATTCATGAGGACGTGGAGCTCGGAGAGATCCTCCCCAACCATGATGGATCCTTCCAGATGAGTGTTGACCTGAACCTTTCATCAGTCCCACCTGAAGACTGGAGGAGGTACGACTGTGTGTTTCAATTCTCTGGTGTGAAGGACCACATCATCACCACACTGGACAAAGCAGTGATCAGGACCAACATGGGTAAGAGTGAGATCAGAGGGTGCTGAAAGGGACTGCATGTCTGTAGCTCCTTTTACACTGACTTTTCAAGGCAGGAATTTTACACCATTATGCCACGTTGCTGTTTTGTATAAAAAGTATAATGGAGGAATGAGGTGACAGAGTTGTCACACCTTCAAGCCAGCAGTGGAGGTAATGACAGCATCAAAGCAGCGTCTGTGTAAAAGGGGCAGCCAGCATGACAGGACCATGGATGGGACGTGTGTGACGTGTTATGTGTGAGACCCACTGCCGGAATATTTCAAAAGTAGTTGGTAGCCGTTAGCAGCTAACTCAAAGAAGAACAGCGGCTGAAAATGTCCACAAATTGGGAACACAATGAGGTCTGGCAGGTTGTCCGTCTGTCCCATTCTTGTGAACATGATAGCTCAGGGCTCCAGACTGCGCCTAATTGGTCGCATTTTGCGACCTTTTTGGGAGGCCGTGCGACCTATTTTTTTAACTAGGAGCACTGGCGCGACTTACAAATCCACCCCTCTCCCCTCGTTTTTCTTCTTTTTATAATTGCATTTCATGGAGGAGCGGAAGAAAGTGTGTGTGTGTGTGTGTGTGTGTGTGTGTGTGTGCCTGCCATGTGTGTCTGGATGCGCACTGCGAGGCGGGGTGGCGCCAGTAACCATTACAACGTGCTGCAGTTTTAGTACCTACGTGTGTACTGTACGCGGGGTTAGACAGAGAGGGGTCACAGAGCCGGTGTCGAGTACAAAGTGCTGTGTCGTTTGACCATAAAGTGACGCTATGAAACGAACTATAGATTCGTTTTTCACAAGAAAAAATTATCCAGAAACTCCTGTCGGTCCTGTGCCAGTTTCCCAAACTTCAGATAGTTCAGAGGACGAGTCAGCAATGTCCTGCACACAGCCCCCCATTGATATTATTTTGCGCGACGGACGCTTCATATAATAACCTAACAATACACTATTTATGGTGTTATGTCATTGTGTCATTTCTGTCTCTACATGGTCACGCGTTAACATTTATCCTCTGCTCTCTGTATTGCACGGCGGAGTTCCGCCACACACACACACACACACACACACACACACACACACACACACACACACACACACACACACAGGTGAGCAGCTCGGGCCGCATTTTCCTGATAAACCTGACCCGTGCCCGGCGCAGCTTAACAGCTGACAAAGTTACTGTCATGGAAAGTGTGTAAATAACAACAGACTGCTGTTACGCACAGACAAACACGCCGCTCGCACAGCAGCGCAGCACGGCACTCGGTGCTGAGCTTGTGTTGCGTTCAGGCGTAATTAACAACTTCCAGCACTTAAATAGGTCATAGCACAAAACAGCAGCATGTCAAGTGACTTTTTACTTTTATTATGTTCAATAAAATTGTATGTTCCTAAATCTTGAGACAGCTCATATGTAAGCTAGACAGACATTTCACCTGCTCATTACTGTGCACACATGTACTGTATGTACTTAGTCCTAAAGAGCCCTTCTGGTGTCAGTATACATAGAAACATCCCAGCAGGCTGTGCTTTGCAAGCATACAAAAGAGTTTAACACGTGAAAATTTATTTTTCATGTGTGTGCTTCACCTCTGCTGCTACAACTCCATCCTAGGGGAAACATTGCTGTGTGCGTTTTGTGCAACAGGTGGATGTGGTGGTCTACTGGTAGAGTAGAGAGAGAGCTAAGTAGCGTTGAAGTAGAGTAGAGCAGGGCAGAGAGATGGAGGCAAAATATATTAAACCCGGTGTAATACAGCAGAACTGGAGAGAGGGGTGAAAAATAAATAGAGGTGGGCATGGCTCAAGTAGGGCACAAAATTATAGAGAGAGAATGATACAGTGTGAATAAAGATTACATAACATAAAAATAACTGCAGTCTTTGTTATTTGATAGCCACTTAAATTAAACAATTTTTACAGGGCAAGTAAAAACTGATTTCGGGCAAGTGAAAAAAAACCTTAGCGTTGAACCCTGCAGGGCTGTCTGTGTTTATTGCTAAATTATATGTAATGCAGTTAATCTCGACAAAATTATGAACATGTTGTGTCGATAGATAGTGCTCCTAAATTTTGTGCTGGTGCTCCTAAAATTTTCAGTAAGGAGCGCTGGTGCTCCTAGTGGAAAAAAGTTAGTCTGGAGCCCTGTAGCTCAGATGTCTTGGGGAAAATTCTTTAAATTTGGCACTAACATCTTCTTTGACTCAACAATGACCTGGCTAGATTTTGATGGTCAAAGCTCGAGGTCACTTTGACTTTCTGTCTGTCTCATTCTCATGGATGCAATAATCCAAGAAGGCCTTGAGGTAATTTTCTCAAATTTGGCACAGACATCCACTTGGGCTCAAAGATGAACTGATTAGCATGTGATGGGCGCAGATCAAAGGTCACTGTGACCTCAAAAAACATGTTTTTGACCATAAGTCAATAATTCATAGGCTAATTTTAACCAAATTTCACACAAATGTCTAATAGGATAAAATAGTGTCATCAGAACATAACATCCGAAGGAGTCAAAGATCAGCTTATGTTTTATAATTTGAAGCTTCCTTGCAGCAACATCCATATTTGAAGCATCATCTACTGTCTTGACTACACATGAGTCTGGACAGACATGGCTGTAAACTGTAACTGCAACTTGACTGATTCGCTTAGGTTTACCACTGCAAGGTGCTTATTGCTTTTAAGTCCAGCACATGAGGGTTTCCATATATTTTTACAGACACACACTTTTAAGATAACAGACAATTATCCTGTATTATAGCATAACGTTGGTATTTTTCAACCTGGGCCCTATTTCCCCATGTATATGTGTGCATATGATTCATATGTACAACTCGTTCTAAAATTGGTTCAGTATTGAGGGAGGCGGATGCAGCCGGCAGCCGCGAAACGAGCTAAAGTGGTAACGGGGGCAAATGCGTCCCGTATAAGTTTGCGCATTACGAGTGCTTTTTTTTCGCCACTGACCGGTTCAGATCACCAGTGCTATCTCTGTAAATAGGATACTAATGATTTCAAACATTGTTTATATAACATTACCTCCACTGTGTCTATAGCTCTCTCTACTCGTTGGGCAGCCGTTGTCTTGAGGAAGAGGTGTTTCGGGATTGGATGTCTTCTCTTCTTCGGCTGGCAGTAGTCATCTTGGGAGAAGTGAGCACTGCAGACCCGATGGTCTGCAAGGTGCATTGTCTGGTCAGGGGTGTTAGCATCCATTTGTAGCACAACTAACCACAACTTTAGCATCTCGCCATCCGACAAAGGCAGCCTATGAAAGCTGTACGGGGTGTTGCATGACATTAGAATGAAATTTACAGAGATAGCACGGGCGAACTAAACCGGTCAGTGGCGAAAAAAAGCACTTTTAATGTGCAAACTTATGCAGGACGCATTTGCCACCGTTACGATTTTAGCTCATTTCGTGGCTGCCGGCTCCCTCAATACTGAACCAGTATTAGAACGAGTTGTACCTATAAATCATACGCACAGGGCCCAGGTTGAAAAATACCGAAGTTACCCTTTAACTGGTCTCTACTTCAGTCTTAGTTCACAGCAACAAATCCAAATGTATGTATGAATGAAACACTGGATGGATGGATGTGCCTCTGTTCTGACCTGCTTTATTTGTACTGATCGTACGTTTTGTTGTTTAACAGAGAAGCCCAGTGACATGACCGTTCCCATCACTGCTGCAGTGATTGTTCTTGCTCTCATCCTCATCGCTGCCACTGGATTCATCATTTACAAAAAGAAGACAGGTGAGAGAGAAAAATGGAAAGATCATCTACTTACTTGGCTTTTCCAGTACTTTGATTTTAGTTGATGCTTTTATCCAGGTTGCAAATTGAAACACACATCAGTTCACTGCATCCCATAATTTGAAGCAACCGACAGTTAAGTGTTGATGGGCTTAAAGCCTGAGCCATAATAATAACAGCTGTTAACAGCTTGTGTACTAGTCTACAAAAGGAAAGCACTGGTTTTGTTTGCGTGTGTGTGTGTGTGTGTGTGTGTGTGTGTGTGCACTCAAGTGTCTTGTGGCAGTCAAAATGCTACAGTGATGATAATCGACAGGAATTCTACAGATATTTTAAGCCAACATTAACACACTTAGTTAAGTCAAATACTCAGCCGCTGAAATGGTTAGATTGGCTTCATATAATCTCCATCCGCCACTTCCACTATTTGATCATTTAAGTGAAACTCCCACACTGCCACACAACCGTGTGGCTAATCACCACAACAACTGATTTTGTCTGAATGTAATCTTGGAACTGATCAGTATCAGTTTGACAGACAATGGCCAATATTTCGAGTTCAAATGTAGCAAGTAGATATGAGTCTCGCAACCAGTCTCTCTAAACAGATATCAGAATATGATTGCAGATACATTTTCAATAAAGCTTACATAAAGCTAAGTTGTTGAAAGATAGCTGATGGGCTCCTAAATTGCATTTCAGCTAATGCGTTCCGCCTCTCCACATGGACTGTTTACCTGCCACTCAAACATGATTGGTCAATACCACCTGAACTACAAACAGACACAGATTCTGCATACATATGCAGATACCTGTTTTTAGTGTGAGTGCTGCGTTAGCTGAGCTGATTTATGGAAAACTTGTGGCCAGTAACCAGCTGGTCAAGAGGAGTGAGAAGTCAGCTGTCAGTGATGGTATGAAACAGTCAATAAAAACAAGTTTTCCAACAATTGTGAACCACTACATCTAGGAGATGTCCTACAGTATACAGTCAGAAATGTGCTCACAAAATATTAGGCTGATGAGTCCAGTAGTTTGTGAGTTCTCTGGACAGACAGACAGACACACCCACACACAACCAATGCATGATCCCCTCCAGGTTTATGCCTGGCAGAGATAGCACAGTAAGGACTGAACAGAAGGGTGGGATTAATTTATTTTTCAGTTGCAGTGAGAAGAAGAGGTCATACTCATTGGGGATAAGGTGACAAAAATATTCTGGCATTTCCAACTGCAACTGAAATTATTTGTCTTTTGTTTTGATTTCAGCCCAACGTTCCCCATCTCGTAAGTAAAACTTACTCTTATTCTATTTCTACTGATCTGATTCAAACTTAATTCTGCAGATTAAAACAGGTTTCACATTATTGTTGCAGATGAACTTTTTCAAGAATGTTTCTTGTATGTACTGTTTATAAAAGTTCAGAGCAGGATGAGTGGACTTCACACAGTTTCACTAACAGTTTGTTTCTGACCTCACAGCTCCTGACAGCAGCTCTGAGCTCTCTGAGAAACTCAATCCAGAAACCTGACTGACAAAAAGAGTAAACTACGAGATATGTTACATTATAGCTTTACAATGCTTTACAAAAAAGACTGAAAGATGGCTTCCTGCAATCAGAATGAAGTGTTTTAACCCTATGAGCCTGAACGATGCATAGTGCGTCCAAATTCACACCTGTTCTTTTCTATGGATTTCCTCCGCGACCATTTGTCATAGCGTGAAGCCACACATATCACATGAAACAGTGGAACCATAGCTGTAGCTTGTCCGTAGTCAGTGTTGGGGAAGTTACTTTTAAAAAGTAGCGTTTGCTCGTTACTCGTTACTTCTTAAAAAAAGTAATCCCTTACTTTACTTAGTTACCCTCTGTTAAAAGTAACTTTTTACATTACTCGTTACTTTTACGTTACTTTTATGGTGCTTGACTTTGGGTAGAACCCCATCTCATTTCCTAAATGTGAAAAAATCTGAGTTTCCCACTGGTATTTGCCACTTTGGTGATAAAATAAAGATTAAAGAGTGAGAGTTAATTTGTGTTAACTAGGCTACATGAATGTGTTACATGACAGATTACTATTACTAATAGCCTATTTGCCAGACCTGCTGCATCACTAAAATGAGGAAAATATTTAAAATCATAGGTATCCAGGTACCCTGCTTAGCAAAACTTTGTATTTTAGGGATATATCCAAATAACTTTTCTTTCAACTCTAAGCGTAAGTCTCTCATAAACTTTGGCCTCCTGCAGGCCAGGAGGATGGCTGCCCTATCATGGAGAGAGACTGAAGTATCTTCTAAACAGTCCTGGATCAGAGAGATGGTAATGTGTGTTACACTAGAAAAGCTAACCTATGTAACTAGAGGTAAAGCGCAAGAATTTGAAGAGGTGTGGGCACCTTTAATGGACTTTCTTAGGCAACAGTGAATACTTATTTGTAAAGCTGTTGAGTGTGACAGTGTTTTGTTTTTGTTTTTTGTTTTTTTGTTGTAGTTTGATTTTATGTGTGTGTATGCAGTGAGGTCAGTTTGCATCTCATTGTGCATTGTGTTTTTGTATGTATGTATTGAAAATCAATAAAAAACATTGTTCAAAAAAAAAAAAAGAGGAAAAATTAATATTCACAGACACTATCTTTGAACAAATAGTGTCATATTCATGAATAAATCATTTTCTGTTCTGTTATTACTTGTGTAACTGTGAGACTGTGTAACAGACTCATACTTTGCAGTAAGATACAGACCTGTATGAATAAATTAATTCATTTCCCCTCGGGGGGAAATTTCAATGTCACAGCAGCAATTTAAAATACACATAATAGGAGCTGCTGCAACAGGCTGTTCACACAGCGCCAGGAAGGTAGGCAGGTTATGATTGTTCTGTTTTCTGTTAACACAATGCTGCATTTTATTGATGTTTTTGGGGTCGTTTTGATTTCCTTTGAGGCCGTTCCCGGTTCCGGGGTCGTATGTTGCCCATGTCTGAGGTCTGACTAGCAAGATTAACATTACATTAAACAACACTTACCCAGTCATACAAGTGCAGTTCGCTGTCAGTATATAGTTGGTCGACTTGTTCAGAATCGCCCAGGTCTTGTACATTAGTTAAAGTTACTGTTTTGTGTCCTTGTCGCTGGCTCGGCAGTACTTTGGTCCATAGAGCACAAAAACCATCAGATAAATCCTGGTATTCAATATCTTTGACATGACCGCAAAGTAAAAAATTATACGCATCAAGGGATTTTTATGCCTTGAGTTTTTTTTCGTGTGTATAAACGCTGGATTTCTCCACAAGATATAAAAAAAATGTCCGGCCACTGTAGCTTCGGCCATTTCGTTGGGTTGGTGACCCACTGACCCGACATTAAGTACGGGTCAGGAAACCTCACTCCGTTGCTAATTGTTAGCTTATTACAATAAGCTAACCTGTCTTCGGTTGACAAACCGTTAAAATAATCCGAGGAGGCGTGTGTATCTTCCATATTCCATATGATTCTTGATTTTGGCGCTCCTGTCTGTACTGTTGATATGGGAACTGTCACAGTTCCTGCCTAATGCTCAGCTGAGGCAGACAGGCAGTGTCACCGTCAAATCTGTCCCAGGGAAAAGTAACGTTGTGCCCAACTGACTAAGTAACTACGTTCCGTTACCATATTTTCAGTAGTAACGCGTTACACTACTTTTTACCCAATAAAAGTAGTTACGTTACTGTAACGCGTTACACACAACACTGTCCGTAGTCCAGTGTTTTCACAGCGAAAAAAAAAAGATAAAGTTGCACTGAAATTATGTATAAGAAAGCTTTCATACAGATTTGCACACACATTACTCTTGGATGGATTACTCGCGAATGCAGGCTCGCATAGAGATGTTTTGATAACGCAATCAAACAGCGTGCCGTGACGGGTGGAGTAGAATGTCTGTAGTGTGGCGACCCATCTGTCACCACACTCGCATTTGCGACTAAAATAGTTTGAGTGAGCAAATAGGCTTAAATATTCAGCACACTGTGAGTACAGATTTCAACCACCAGCAGAAACGATAGGCAAATCCCACCGGTTTAACGGGGGTCACAGACACAGACAGTAATGTACCTGTCAAATAGGCGGCCATCAGGTTACCGGCGGCAATGGAGAAGTCAGCTCCAATAATATCCTCTTGGTATCATGACTGCCCAGTAGTACCTAAACAGCCGAGCCAGCCGAACACAGGTATGTGGCGTGTCAGAGAGAAACGAGCCGTTCACATTTCTGTCATTGTGGCATGTAACGGTCCACAAACCTCACCGCACTTGGGTCCATGTCATTCGACATCCCGTTAACGGGATGTCCAACTGTCCGCGGTGCTGCGGGCGGCGGGCGTATGGTGTGCCCGACCAGCTCTGGGTCAGCTGGGAAACTTGTCACTTTCTTTTTCATTTTAACCCACACCATGATCTTTTCCTGACCCTAACCAAGTGGTTTTTGCCTAAACCTAACCAGACCTTAACCACAGGGCATCATGATGATTTCGGAACAGACTTCGGAACAATGGGTTTAATATGGTCGGAACAACGGGCCCGCACTATAGGGACTGTTCTTTACTTATGAAGGGACTGTCTTTATTTGACTGACTTTATTTTATTTTGATCCCCCCTATGTTAATCATTTATTGATGCTGTTTTTGAAGTATGAATAAGTCAATAAGTGATTTATTCCATTGAATATATTGATGTATTATAGAAAAGTGATTTATCTTTTTATAAATGACAAAAGGCACATCTGCCTCATTTTCGCTCAGAACCGTGATATTTTCACTGGTATTGTACAGAAGGTCCCAATTTTGGTACCGTGACAACACTAATCTGGAGGGTGTTCATCTGCAAAAACTAATGAAAAACTAAACAACAATATTCGGTACTCGGTATTCGGCCAAGCGTTAAATATTATTCGGCTTCGTCTTCGGCACCAAATTTTAATTTCAGTGCATCCCTAATATTATGTTCCAGTGGCGACAGGACCCACTAGGGCATGCCACCACTGCACATAACATAAATAAAACCAAAATAAAAAGCCCTATACCACACAGAGCTGGCTAGTGAACCCAACAAACAACAGAGGCAGCTATGCTTACGGTTATGCAGTGTCGATAGTGTCCGTTCCGAGAGCCCAAGCGTCACTCTCCTGAGCCGCCAGCCCCGTCGTCGTCTGGGTAGTTCAGTTTTTGAGTTTTTCTTTTTTTTTGATGGAGAGAGAGATGTATAAAAGATGTCGCTGTTTGTCCGTCGGGTCGTGCAGGTACTGCTTTCACTCTCGCCGCGCCCTCACCAGCTGTATGCCATTTTAATCAAAGGTCCCCGCCACACGCCTGCGCACACAGCACCGTGACACCTGGGACCGGCTGCTCTGGGATTTGTAGTCCATTGTCCCAAGGCATTGCACAACATACATAACAATAATAACATAGCTGCAACCTCAGGTTCACAACCAGCTCTGCATAGACCATAAAGAAAAACAAAAAGGAAAGACCCAGACCGTGACCGTAACAGTCCCTCCCCCTTATAAGAAAAAAAAACAACAAAAAAATACATAGCTATACAGAGTTTTTTTTTTTTCTCTCTCCTTTTTTTTTCCTTTTTTTAAATTCTAAACATTTATAGGTAAGTATTTATAAATTTTCTTAAAACCACTGGTCTCTCTTCTCCAGACCTAGAATTACAAAACTGTCAGCTGGGACAGCTTACAAAACAGTCTTCTTGGACACAACATCTAACGCTATACAAACAAATATTTACAAACGTGATTAGGCGAAGTTTACCACAATAGCTGTCTCTTCTATAGCATCAAGGCCGACATATATATAACGATGGTAGGGGTAATGAATGTGGTTCACAGACCACTAGTCCTATTGGGCATCGTCTTAATCAATCGTCCACTGCCTTTACGAGGGCACTTTCCCTCACTAAACCCTCAGAGATACTATAGACCAGATTCATCCTCTGGACAAAGTGTCTGCTATGACATTAAGCTTTCCCGGCAGGTGTTGGATCACAAGGTTGTAAGGTTGTAACACCAAACTCCACCTAAATAGCCTGAGGTTCTTTCCTTTAAACTTCTCAATGAAGACTAGGGGGTTAGATCTGTATAAAACCAACAACTCCCTCTGACAACCTGCCACATAGAACTCGAAGTGCTGTATTGGCAGTACCAGAGCTAACACCTCTTTTTCGATGGTGGAATAGCGCTGCTGATGACGATTAAGCTTTTTAGAGTAGTAGGCTACAGGTTTCTCTATGCCCTGTGAATCCGGCTGCAGAAGGACAGCCCGATTCCTAGGTCTGAGGCATCAGCTGCCAACCTGAATGGAACAGAGAAATCAGGGGCCTTCAGCACCGGCTCACATGACAAGATAGCCTTCACCTTCTCTACAGCACTTTGACACTCAGGTGTCCACACAAACTTGGCTCCTTTCTTCAAAAGGTTTGTTAGAGGAACTACCACATCGGCAAAGTTAGGTACAAAACGCCGGTAAAATCCACTCATCCCAAGCAAGCGCATTAACTGCCTCCTTGAGGTAGGAGTGGCAAGATCTGCAATGGCCTGTACCTTAGCTTGTCTAGGTTTTACTGATCCTCTTCCTACTAAATGGCCTAGGTAGGTGACTTGGCCCTTCCCAAACTCACACTTGGGAGATTCACCACCAGGCCCGCGGCTTCCAACCTCTCAAACAGCTGCTCACAATGCACCATGTGATCTGTCCATGACGAGCTATACACAACAACATCATCAATGTAAGTTACCACATTGGCCAATCCTGACGTGATGGTGTTCATTAACCTTTGAAAGGTTGCTGGGGCATTTTTCATGCCAAAGGGCAACACTCGACACAGGTATAACTGATCAGCAGTACAAAAAGCTGACACCTGCTTTGCTCGGTGGGTTAGTGGCACCTGCCAGTATCCTTTTAGAAGATCAAACTTGGATACAAAGCTAGCCTGACCAATACGATCAATACAGTCCTCTAATCGAGGAATAGGATAAGCATCTGTCTTGGTTACACCATTAACCTTCCTGAAATCGATACATGGGACCGCTTATCTGGCTTTAGAACGGGTACCAGTGGAGAACTCCATGCACTTGCCCCCTTCTCAATAGCACCAATCTCTAGCATGTACTGCAGTTCAACCTTAACAGCCTCTTGCCTGTAAGGTGGAATTCGATACGGGTTCTGCTTAATAGGAACAGCATCTCCCGTATCTACGTCATGTGAGACCAAGTTGGTGAGACCGGGGACGTCCCTGAATAGACTTGGGTGCTTCTTTATAAGCTTCATGATGTCTTGTGCACGTTCAGGCTCTAAGTACTCTAAATGCTGGCTGAGATTGTTTAGCACTCCTGAATTGAGTAAGCGAGCAGATACTGGTTCTGGAGGTTCGGGATCATCCTCACCCCCTCAGGCTCGCTACTCTCTGCTGTTGCTACCAGACACACCGGGCTTTCGGAATCCCGCCCGATGTAAGGTTTAAGCAAGTTAATGTGGCACAACCTTTTTCTGTCTACACTCTGGGGTGCTAACTACATAGTTACACTCACCCACACGCTTGACTACAGCATAGGGGCCACAAAACTTTAACCCTAACTTTGGCTGATTCATTGGCAACAACACAAGCACTTTATCACCTTCTGCAAAGGCGCTGTACCGCTTTCTTATCATACTGTTGCTTCATCTTGCTCTTTGCTCCCTGCAGATTCTGCCTAGCCACTGCACAAGCTGACTGTAATCTATCTTTGAATGTGGCTACATACTGCAGTGTGTCACTCTGAGGTGCTGACTCAAGTAACCTCTCCTTCATCATTTTGAGTGGTCCACGGACCTCATGTCCATAGACTAACTCAAATGGACTGAAACCTGTTGACTCATTTGTGGCATCTCTAATGGCAAACAAAAGAAAAGGCATAGCCATATCCCAGTCATCAGGGCACTCCATACAATAGCTTTTGATCATCGTTTTGAGTGTTTGATGGCACCGCTCTATTGCACCCTGGGACTGTGGATGATAGGCGGACGACATCACCTGCTTGATGCCTAGCTGGCACACAACATCCTGAAACAAGTTAGACGTAAAATTGGTGCCTTGATCATGCTGAATTTCCTTCGGCAGCCCAACCCGAGAGAAAAATTGTAACAAGGCTTCAACTACAGGTCTAGTTTTGATGTTACGCAATGGCACCGCCTCTGGAAATCGGGTACCCACATCCATAATAGTAAGAAGATATTCATTTCCTTTCTTAGTTCTGGGGAGGGGGCCTACACAATCAATCATGACCTTGGAAAATGGCTCTTCCATGACTGGAGGAGGGGTCAACGGTGCAACCGGAATTGTTTGGTTGGGCTTGCCCACTAATCGAAATGAGTGACAGGATCTGCAATAACTCGTCACATCCTTACGCACATCTGGCCAAAAAAAATGTTGCATAACCCTGTCCTGTGTCTTCCGGACACCAAAATGGCCAGCCCACGCACCCTCATGAGCCAAACGCATCGCTTCCCTCCTGAAGCTACTGGGTAACACCACCTGTGAAAGTACTGTCCAGTGTTCATCAGCTGGGCGGCGCAATGGACGCCACTTTCTCATTAGAACATCATGATGCAAATAATACCCTGTCGCTACCCCTTGGCTTTCTACTAAAGACATGGCCATCTTTCTGAGGGCAGCTATAGCAGGCTCCTTACACTGGGCTTGGATCAAGGCTTCTCGAGTAAATTGACTCCCTTCTTCTATTCCAGCCAACTGAGTCAGGAATGTATCAGAAAGGTCAACCGAGGTTTCCGCCACCTGAGCATCCAAGTGTTCCTGAGACTGTGTCCCTGATCTAGTCACGACACAGGCAGTGAAAACTTCTGGGTGCTCTTTCTCCAAGGCTACAATTTGTGGTGCTTCACACGGCTGTTCTTGCACAATAGGGACAACACTTTCACTCTGTTCCTTCTGTACTGGATTATCTTCAGGGTCACTTGGGCGCACCCTAGTGCCCGCTAGGTCATTACCTAAAAGAAAGGTAATACCTTTCACTGGGAGAGTGTCAATAATACCCACAGCTGCTACTTTAGTTACCAGCTCAGTTTTCACAAAAACTGTATGTTTAGGAACATATCGGTCACCAACGCCCTTAACCACAACTGACACACCGGTGGCGGTAGACGGTGGTAAATCCAACACTCCTTTCAGTAATAGTGAATGAGCTGCTCCAGAGTCCCTAAGCACTTTAACTGGGACCTCATGACCATCCTCCGACACTGCAACAGCACCTTGAGACACAAATCCTTCATAATCTTTCAACACTTCTTCCTCTGAGGGATCAACAAGCTCCGTGGATTCCCATAACTGAGGCAGAACACCTACACAGGCTACAGGCTTTGCCTCCTTACTCTGCAACTTCCTGCAAGCAGACTTTATATGACCGGGTTTTTTGCAATAAAAGCAATAAACCTCAGTTCAAGGAGACCGTCCAACACGTTTTGAGGGGGAGGGGAGATAAGCTCAGACCCATTCTGGGCCCTCTGATGTCAGTCCGAATTTTTTTTAAAACCAGACCATTTTTCCCCACTGCACCATCATCTCTGTCTGTTTCCCTTTCGTGTCTCAACAATTTACCTCTGTCAGAAATGCTACGGTGAGTTAGCTCGTACTGATCAGCTAACGTGGCTGCTTTTCTGAGATCTTTCACATCCTGCTCATTAAGATAAATTTCTATGGGCTGGGGCACACACATTTTAAACTGCTCCATAAGCACAAGTGCACAGACATCTTTAAAAGTGGTGGTCTCGGTAGAAGCTAGCCACCTGCCAAACACCAACTCCTGTCTCTTAGCAAACTCCAGAAATGATTCATCACTTTTCCTTTTAAGATGCCGGAACTGCTGGCGGTAAGCTTCTGGAACTAGCTCATATGCCGCTAACACATTTTTCTTTACCACATCATAATCTATACTCTGTGTGGCCTCTAAAGCAGCGTACGCTTCCTGAGCTTTTCCCTCCAAACTCCCCTGAATCAACAATGTCCACTTCTCCTGTGGCCACTTCATCTCTCCTGCAATTCTTTCAAAGGTTTCAAAGAAAACACCAACTTCATTTACATTGAACTTGGGTATTAGCCTCAAACAGCTGGTAAGGTCAAAGCGGCTCTCTGAAGGCAGCTGCAATGTAGGGTTCTGAGACAGCACTCTTTCCCTTTCCAATGCCAAGCGGGCCTGCTCGGTCTTATGCTCCTCCTCTTTCAGTCTAGCTCGGAGCTTCTCTCTTTCCAACTCAATTTTCTCCATTTCAACTTTTCTATTGGCCTCTTCCTGCTTAAGCCTGGCTGTCTCCTCCTTCTCTGGATCGGGGCAGATTCAGGCGCTCCCCAATAAGCCGTACAGCCTCATTCACTTTCATTCTAGGCCCAGTGACTATCTCATAATACTGGGCTACAGCCCCCAACTGGTCCTTCTTCAGCCTATAGAGCTCACCACGACTAGTAAACCTACCACAGTATTCTTCAACATCGAAAAGTATCCATGTTATAAAGCGTCAGAAATTAACGATCAGAGAAAAAGGAACCAAAACAAAACACTTTGGCAACTAGGACAGCAATGCTGCAGTACACAGCTGAAATACACTAGGCGAAACCGCGACCCTCCTGTAGAGGCGTCACTCACAATGTTGCCAACAGCCCAACACAACACACAGCTCCGTCCTTGGATGCTATCTTACCTACGTGTACTCATGTGAATCCACAATAACTCAGTGAATAAAGCTTTTATCTAACTGCACAAGATGTAACTAGCCAAATTAACTGCTACCACGACCGCAAAACACCAAAACAATGGCAATACTGCACAAAACGGCATACCGACAAGCATCCACTAGTTACGGCAAATCAAGCATCAGCTTAAACCTAACTGCACTCTGAAAACCAACTAAATTAACGTTACCATCTCCTATGTAAACACCACATCAACTACTTCACGTTAATACAGCACAATGTCTTAAATACTCAAAAAGGGTATTGATAACAGACCTGTCTTGGTAATTAGATGTTAACCTCAGCTATCGCTTTATTCACACAGGCAGAGTGTCAGCTCGAGTTACCGTTACAGGTGGAAACTTAACGTTTCCTTCTTTCAGGCCGACCTAGTGTCAACCCCACCTGAAACCCCGTCTACTCTTCTGCCTGTGAGTAGCTAACTCGCTGTGCGGTTAGTAAGGCATGCTAATAGAATTAGCTTCCTTACAGCTTGGCTACACTGCCTGTTCAAATCCCGGACACAAGCCCCCAAATATTGTGTCCCAGTGGCGACAGGACCCACTAGGGCATGCCACCACTGCACATAACATAAAGAAAACCAAAATAAAAAGCCCTATACCACACAGAGCTGGCTAGTGAACCCAACAAACAACAGAGGCAGCTATGCTTACGGTTATGCAGTGTCGATAGTGTCCGTTCCGAGAGCCCAAGCGTCGCTCTCCTGAGCCGCCAGCCCCGTCGTCGTCTGGGTAGTTCAGTTTTTGAGTTTTCTTCTTTTTTTGATGGAGAGAGAGAAGTATAAAAGATGTCGCTGTTTGTCCGTCGGGTCGTGCAGGTACTGCTTTCCACACGCCTGCGCACACAGCACCGTGACACCTGGGACCGGCTGCTCTGGGATTTGTAGTCCATTGTCCCAAGGCATTGCACAACATACATAACAATAATAACATAGCTGCAACCTCAGGTTCACAACCAGCTCTGCATAGACCATAAAGAAAAACAAAAAGGAAAGACCCAGACCGTGACAGTAACACCTAACAAAAAAACATTCAGATAACATCAAACACCAGCACGGAGCACTGAGAAGTAAGGTAGGTGGCTGGCTGTACCTACACTAGTTGCCAACGGTTGCCAACTGCAAGTAATGGAAGAAGAAGAGGAAAAACTTAGAGGCAACAACAACTTGGATTTCACAGGTGAGTATCTTATCAAAATCGTCTTATTAAAAATTTGAATAAACTTAATAACGTGGGCGGTGATACAACAGCGGCCGAGACGTACAATAAAGGCTCTTCTCGCAGTGCCGGCCACGCTGGAAATAGAGCAGTGGATGAAGCAGGTGTGGGTTTGCCCATAGAATATAATGGAGGCAGGCGTTTTGACATGCGGCGTATGGCGGGGGTGTGTTGCACTTTATATTGCCAGATTCCAGAGTCTCCCCTCTTCATATATGGCAGAATATGTCATTTTCCAACTTGCTATGCTGAGATACATGTAAAAATGTAAGAATTAAGTCACACAGATTTGTTTTTTCATTGATATAAAATTAATATAAAATACAGGCACATAGAAGGACATGGAATGATCACAAATCTGATTAGCCCAGATTGTCTTAAAAAGAAAACAAGGTATAGCATGTGTATGTAGCCTTTATAATGACTGTGATATGAGCTTAAAAGTAAAGGCAGTAAAAATACCCCAAAAAGGCCTAGGGCCCATAGGGTTAAGTGTGTTTTACAAATGTCTGGGTTTTTTTTCAGGAACCTTTTTTTCTCATTTATTTCCTGTGTCTATGCATGCTAAATAATGTTTTTGATTATTGTGGAATATTTAGGTGGGGGTAAGAGAATTGTGTCACTTGTCAGAGGCTCAGCAGATTTATAAAACCACAGCTAACCCAGGACCTATTGATAGGTCAAACATCATTTAACATGAATACTGGGCCTCTATATGAATCCACACAACCTTTGGCACATTTTCCTGTGTACTGATAACCATAAATGAATGTGACAGTCAAATGAATCGCTCTCTTTTGTTGCTGATGTTTTGCTTTTCAATAAAGTCTCTAAAAGTTTGTCTGGAGTCCACATACTCGTCTGTGACTATAGCTGCAGTAATATGAATATTATAAATATTATGAATATTATGTGAGCATTAAGTGTTCTTACAAGAGTTGGATGAGAAGATTGATATCAGTGTCAACTCTGAGCGGAGGAAGCTCCCAGACAAGCTTAGCTTAGCATGACCACTAGAAGTCTAACAGCTTGCCAGTGGCTCTGTCAAAGATGCGTCTGACAACTTCAAACATGGTTGAGGTGTGAAAAGAAACAATGAAATGTGACTTACGGAAAAGGGTGTTTATTTATATTTATTCAATTTGCATAATCACATAGCTATATTATTGTCTATAATGTATAAATTATTTTACTGTGAGCAAAAACTGCTTATTATGCTCAAAACTGGTTTATAGGTAAAGTTAACAGATGACTTAAGTCGGTTGGCCTCTCTTCACCTGTGACAAAGTAACCTGTGTTTTTCTGACGTGTCAAAGAGGTGAAGATGTTTTCTTGTTGTGTTGATAAGCTGTAATGTGTTTGGCTCTCCAGTTCCATAAATGGATCCAAGTGAACTATGATCTGATGTGATGTCACCACAGGAGAATATTTTGTTTTTTTGTTTGTTTTTCATATAAAAAAAATAATGATTAATAAATTGGTGGCACATCATATAGCTGCCATTGTTGCTGTTCTCTCTCTTAGTTTGAGTTTGTGAGTCAACAATATTTTAGATTGGGTCGAATAATCCTCCTGCACACCAGCGAGTACTGAACTTTGATGATAATAATAACAATAACTTATTATAGATATATGTAGTGCCTTTCATGGTACCCAAGGCTGCTTTACGGGTAAGAAAACATAAAATCAATAAATTAACAAAAAAAAAACAAGAACCAAAATAATATTAGCAATGTTTTTTGGTGAGAGTGAGCCAGAGGCCACAATCCTCTCAGCAGTTTTTTGTCAATGTCCAGAGATGGAGCTTTGTGGATCTTTGCTGGGAGAGAGCTCCAGGTCGTGGGGCCTGGCGCACTGAATGTTCTGTCAACCAAAAATTTGCAGGCTGGGTTAGGAGTGGAGAGCAAACCTAGATTCAAAGACCGTAACGTCTGGACGGGTTTAGGGAGGAGGTCGAACAGACACTCGGGTAAGACTGTGAAGGATATGTAGGTAAGAGTTTGTAGTGGATGCAGGATTTGACCTGAAGCCAGTGAAGTTGGAAAAGGGTGGGGGTGATCTGATGCTCGGCTAGGTATGGGTGAGTTCTGCACAAACTGAGCTTGGCTTGTTCAGTGCCGTGTGGGAACCCTGGACAAGACTCCATTGCAATAGTCCAGACCGGATATGACGAAGGCGTGAATGAGGGTGTCTGCCACGGAGTCAGAGAGAGATGTCAGGGTCAAGAAAATATTTTTCAGGTTGAAGAAAGCAGATTTATTGATGGTCTGGGTTGTAGAACTCATTACTGGGGCACTCTATTGGCTCTCTGCTGCCATATCCAATTACAGCCACCAGATGTCACTGTCTACTTTTTTGCCCCACAGTACTGCGTAATCAGTCTGTGGACTGTCCTGAAGAGCTGAGATACTCTTTGGAACAGTTTAAGGGAGGAAATGTCTCCAACACACCCGGAGTCTCATTTATGAAACAGTGCGCAGGATCCATGCTAAAAGTGTATGCACAAACAAAAGCAGAAAATTGTGTGTGCCAAAAATATTCTGACTTATAAAGCCATGCATAGGCCTGACAGTGCGCAGTTTCCTTTTATGAATTGTTGCGGCTTCCAAAACAGACCTTTTAGCCGCTGAGAGTGTGAGGTTGGGTCTTCAGATTTGTGACCCGCTAGGAGGCTATGATGACAGATACACTGAGATCCAAAGATGCTTTTGGTGCATTTATTATGAACAAATAGAGCAGAGCTGTCACAGCGTAGCAAAGATGGATGAATGGAAAAATGAATGAATGAATGGGTAGCGGTCAACAAAAAGTACGGCTACCCAACCCTGACTCTCTCTCATCTGTATCACAGGCGAGGCACCTTTACACACACACTTCCGCACGTGACCACGCCTACTCCCACGTGAACCACCACCTCTGCAACACACACACACACACACACACACACACACACACACACACACACACACACACACACTCAAGCACATCGTGCCCCTCATCCTCAACCTGTATGTCTCCTACATGAATCCCAGATCAGCTTGGAATTGTCCTCAGTTACGAGACACTGTCCTCAAGGGCTTTCTACCAGAAGGGATCTCCTGGTTAAGAGTCCAATGAATGGATTTACAACAAGAAAACTTCTCCCATGTGCTCCCATGTCCGCATCCATAAAGGGTCAATGCAAGGCACCTTGAGAGCATTGATGCATAGAAATGAGCCTGCTGATCAACAGGACTTCAAGAGTGAATGACAATAACAATCAAGTGTCACTTCAGTGTTTATATATAATTTACAGCAATTAGACCAATTACTTCACACCAGACCAAACTGACTGGGACATCAGTGAATCCTTGACGCTGGGATATTATGGGTTATTATAAGATGAAAGTTTGATAGGTAAACACAATTTATTCATTTATCTAAGTTTGTTGTCCATGCACCTCATACAGGTACATACTGCACAGCACTGCACATGGCAACTGCCAATTGTCACTTTTTCTGAAAATGGTCACTGCTGATGTGTGATGTGTGAGTGTCATACTAGACTTTTAGTTTGTGATTTATTGCTGGATAGTTTGGGCTTAAATGTTTTTCATTGATGTATATTTTATGGTATTCGTATTTATTAATTTCGTGTTGGAACGCCCCCCGCAAACACTATTTTTTTTTACCTGCATTGCTGTTGTATGTTTGATGAGATGAGAAATAAAGCCTGGTTTGATTTTGATACATTTCTGAGAGCAGTACATAATGATAATGAACACAATTTTTGCTCGAACCACCTGCCCTCAAAAATGTCTGTGTACAGCACTGATCGGCACATCTGGGAGTTGATAAGTATACAGTATGTTGGATGTTTCTATTCACATCCCCCACAACTGCAGAGCAACACCAGCACACAGTCCCGTTCTTATGCATAACTCTCTCTGGTGCTATTGAACTGACCAGCACACCGGAACCAGCAAGTGTGTGTCCCCCAGCACCGGTGTATTAATTTGTGCTTGTCATAGTTTACTGACTCGTATGCCATTTCATTTGTTGTGCTAACCTCAACATTTATTGCGTTTCATATCAGACTTTGATCCTCTGCCTGACTCTCCCTGTGTCCAAGATTGTTCATTTATTTTAAATGGTCTAGGCTATTTAATGGTTCTATATTATCATGCTATTATTAATATAAGCAAAACATTTTGATTACTGCTGTGAAACAACATGACCTTCATCTATTAAAATGCTTGTTAGTTCTTTTGAGGTCATTTTGGCGATAATAACTTATTACTTTCAAATGAAGGTAACTAGTAATATGTATATATTACATTTTGAGAGTAACTTGACCAACACTGGTAGTAAGTGGGCCATTGTCCCCACCCTGGTGGTGCTGCCTCTGTCTCATGAGCAGCTGCTGCAGGAGAGGTTATGCTCATGTGTCTGGCCAACAAGGGCTTCCCTCCAGCCTGGAGTCTGGCCTGGAAGGTGGACAGCAGCAGCAGCAGCAGCAGCTGGGAGGAGAGCAGGAGTTCTGGGGTGCTGGAGAAGGACGGCTGATTGGGATGATTAGGGTCCAGGCAGCTAAGCTCAAAAATGCTCAAAGAATGGCAATTCAGTGTGCTTTCAACCTTTTGTTGAACACAAAGTGCCATCTAGTGGGCTCATTAAAAAAAAGAAAATGCTTCATGAGGCTTCATTTGGCCATCACTAATTCGGGTACCCATTAACTGACCCAGGAGAGCAAACGACTCATGTCCTTGCCGCAGCGGCCGGGGGTTCAATTCCAATCCGTGACCCTTTGCTGCATGTCATCCCCTCCCTCTCCCCCCTTTTCACACTAATAACCCATCCTATCGGTTAAAGGCAAAGAAGCCTTCAAAAATATTGTACAAAAAAAAAGAAATATTAATGTTCATGGAGAATGGAATCCAGATGAAAGATAACGTATCATTTGTTAGAATAGAACAGAAAGCTTTTATTGTCATCACAAAGGAATACAACAAAATTAGCTGTGACATCCAAGCGATGCACTCAAACAAAGAACTGTACACTGGTCTGTGTCACGCTTCTTCCAGTCCAGTATCATCTCCTTTGTTTTTGTGACGTTGTAAACTGAGCACCACTCTGACAGTCTCTGTACGTCCGTCCTGTACAGGGACTCATCCTCCCCTGAGATGATGGTTGTGTTCTTCGCAAATTCAGTGATGTTATTGGATGAGTGGGCTGGTGAGCAGTTTTACTTATACAGAGAGTAATGGAGAGGGCTCAGCACATAGCACTGGGGAGCTAGTGCTGAGAGAGATGGAGGAGGAGATGTGGGCCAGTTTTAACTCTTGTTTTTACTCTCTCCCACAATCCTGCTGTCAGCACACCAGTCATGGAGAATATAGGTCAAGGTCAAGGTCACATTTTTCTATAACACATTTAAAAAGACAGAAGTCATCAAAGTGCTTTACAAGAACATTGTGAAAATTACAATACCACACAAATAGTGATAAATACCAAAATATAAAAACAGATACAAAATACTAAAACAGAAACAATATAAAAACAAACAGACAGACAGTTGGATCAATTACACATAGAAAAACCTGAGACAGAGCATACGTAATTACACAAAGTAAGTCTGGCTCACAGCGGTTCAAAAGCCAATGAGAAAAGGTGAGTTTTTTTAACATGATTTAAATCTTTCCAGGGATTCTGCATGTCTAACATGCAACGGCAAGCTATTCCTGAGCTTGGGAGCAGCCACTGAAAATGCTCGATCGCCTTTAGTTTTAAGCCTTGATCTGAAGTTTGTAGTGCCACTGGGTGGCATCACCGAGTAATCCCACCAAGCAATGTAACTTTGTAATGTCACTGGTAACAACGTAATATTAATAAGGCCAATCTCAATAACCCCCCTTGCCCACTGGCCCTTGGCCCTCGAAATGAAGCAACGAGGGGTAGGGGTTGAAATAATTTCCTAGGAATTGGGACACCACTCACGACATCACTGCGTCGGTTACATTCACGCATACGTAACTATTTTAAACAGGAAGCTGCCAGCCATCTACATTTCCAACCTGCATCTACAATGGAGTCTTCAGTTGAATTCATCCTACCGATCGCGTTTGCTATATTCATCAAGCTTCGTCTGACAGGGGACTTCTGCTAGCTAGCTAGCTAACCAGCTAACATTACGAAGCAGCATAGTTATACTAGCTGCTGTGTTAATGCAATGTGAAAAATCCAACAATTTTGCAGAACAGGACAGATGACAGACGCCAGATAGTGCAGCTAACAAGCAACCTGACAACGGTGACGTTAGCTAGCTGGCTAGCTTTCTGTCAACTCCAATCAAGATATCGTGATATGTACACAAATACACAGTTATTCGCAAACGTTTCTACAAAAGTTTCATGTTTATTTGCGAAATTATACGTACATGTAGGAACTTTTTCCCTGTCTCTTGCTCAGTGGTAGCCATGGTGACGTCTACCCCTCGCTGGAAAGTCACATCTGAAATCCCTCACTCCGAAGGCTACTTTCATAACCACCACCCCTCATTATGCCCCCTACCCCACATCCAAAAAGGAATTGGACACAAACCCCGCGTGGAATGTGTAAATCTAGGGGTAGGGCCAAGGGTAGGGCTAAGGGGGGGTATTGGGACGGGCACTAAGAGCTGGAAAGACAGGAGGGGGGTGATAGGTCCAACAAACCCTGGACCTTGCAAGGAGACAGCTGTTCACTCTCTGTGTCAGTTTAAAGCCAAACCATGATATTTTTTTTCTCAACCTAACATTGTGCTTTGTTGCACAAGAAATAAATGTAAAACGAGGTGCATTACCGACTTGTGAGTGTATTTTGAAAAAGACTTAATGCATCTGATGAGCAGAAACTGTATATTTCACACAAGCATAGATTGACATGCTGTTCTGAAACATCAACAACAGACGCAGGAGTGACCGAGCCTAGATGTGAGAGTCCACTGACAGAGCAGTGATGTTTGAGGAGCTGGAATGAGAACGCTTAGTAACATTATAGCTGCTGTGCAGCGATGGGTCGGATCCGGGCATTTTTAGGCAATTCTGAGCAACAAGCAGAAGAATTGGAAGACATTTAGGAATTTAGCAACACAATCTGCCTTTTGCATCAGCTGAGGCTTGAACTCACAACCTCTGAGACTAAGGATCAGTTTCTATCTCACTGAGCTAATAAGTCATGACAATTTCATGTGTAGCTTCACAAACTGACTAAGCCAGACATGCAGGTTTAGCAGCCGTCCATGCATGAAAAAGCAGATTTCAAACCACTGTAAAAAATTCAGTTATCGAAACAAAAATCTGAAAATACACATATTGCATCTAGACAGCATGGAGATGTTGGTCATTTATTTTAACAATTATTGATTTGCTTCATAAGTGAAAAACTAATGTTTAACTAGTTGAGCTATGTGCAAAGTGAGAAGCCTTGGATGGTTTCACACTGATGTATTAACAGTGGACCTTTATGCAAAGTTTGGTTTATTTTCATGAAGGCAGATTTTATAGCACAAAAAAAGACTTGATGGATGCTGCACAGTGATCACTCACGCTCAGCTATTTAAGCAATAAGCTGGAGCACAAGAAGATGTTTACATTACAATGGGGATTTTGCACCAGTTGAGGCTCAAACCTGCAACCTCTGGAACCTAAGACAGCCATCTATCCCTCTGAGCTAATTGACAATTAGCTACTCAGCAGTGGCTTCACAAACTGAGTAGCCATTCACTGTTGTACGAAAGCAGCCATCTGTGCATGGAAAGGCAGATTTGAAACCACTGTAAAAAATTCCGTTATTAAGACTAAAATCTGAAAATACACATATTGCATCTGGACAGCATGGAGATGTTGGTAATTTGTTTGTAACAATGATTGATTTGCTCCATAAGTGAAAAACTGATGTTTAAAATTGCCATTTTTACATGACTCCAATTGTTCACATTACAGCAAAATTCAAAATGCTGTCAAAAATTCAGTTTTTGTGATAAAATTCAAAAGTACTATTTAATCAAAACATTCAATGAAAGAGTTAATATTTAAAATACAAAGACAAATTCATCAACCAGTCATGTCCATGTTTGGTATTCTAAAAATAACTGCTGTCATATGTTGCTATCTGAAATGGCCGCGATTGAATGGAATGTGTTTTCGTGAAAGATTGTTATCAATTAATGTTTCACTAGCACTTGTCCCAGAGTCATTCCTAAATTTGTTCCTTAGTAAGTACTCAAAATAGTTTGTCCCTTATTGTGAAGTATCACCTGGCAGGCTGACATGCTAAACTAAGAAAACAACGTGATAAACATTAAACTTACTTGTTTAATCTACATACATCCTTGTGTTGAAAATGTGTTATCAGTGGACCCACAGGGAACCTGCATCTGCGAAATTTCAGTGGAAACTCCATAGTTCTCTCATTTGATTTAAAATAAATACATTAAAATTAATGCATTTATATTTTTCTTAATTTATTATTGTATCACATCACAAGAAAAGCAAACCAAAAATCAGCTACATTCTGCAGATTTTCATTCTTGATCACTGTAATAGTAAATGAATTGGTTCTAGTCATCAGGAAGAAAGAACATCTGACCTCATTTCTTGCTGAACTTGTTATGTGAAACTGTTTAATCTTGCGATCTATGAGGAAGTAACATGTGCAAGTCAATCAGGGTTTTTTTGTTTTGTTTTTACAAGGAGGGCTGTGAAGACAGACACAGAGGTACAACACAAACTAAAACAACTTTAGTTTGTGTGTAATTACACAGAACTTTATGATCCACAGTTCTGGTATTATCAGGAGAATATTAACAAGTTGTCAATGAAACTACTGCCGTGCTGCAGACAGTGCCCTTTGTAAAGCATGCTATACTCACTGACAAGTGCTTTATAAATAAAGCTGTTCAGGTGAATTACATCAAGTCCAATGGGTCAAACTTTGTGAGTTATATGATTCACTTCTAAAGGTCTCTGTCTGTGCTTGTCTGCTGCTAAAGATACATGAACACATAACAGAGGCTCAAATTACCACACAGAGCCAGGACAAGGAACAAGTCTCTGTTGAACACACTGTGCAGAAAATATGGGGTCATGCTGTTGATGACATCTGTGTGTGTGTGTGTGTGTGTGTGTGTGTGTGTGTGTGTGTGTGTGTGGGTGTGCGTGTGTGTGTGTGTGTTTTATCTATGAGACTTTAAGTTCACTAATATATTATTAACAGGCTTTGCCATGATCATCATATAGAAGCAAATAAGAGACATAAGTGGAAAATATATTCAAATTCAGCTTTTGAAATTGCAAATCAGGAAATTTAATTTCTTTAATCCCAAAAAGGTGATCTCAGAGCAAATAAATTCAGATACATGGTTTTCAAAGTCAAATATTTCAATGCAATGAATAATAGCAACTAACATTACAAGGGCCTTCAGGTAAATCCTGATTTATTACCTGACCTTGATGTCCTGTCCTGAGGAAGGCCACTGTGTAAACATTTTAAGACCTTCATGATTTAAATTTTTGGATGATTTCTTTCTTGATGATGATGATGTTCATGATGATGATGTTAATGATCTTGATGATGATGATGATGATGATGATGAAATCTGAAAATCATCATTTTAACACAGACCACAAAGAGAGTAGTCCAGAAATGTTTGTCACTCCACAATTTCTTCAAACTTAATACTTCTCCTGAGGACTTGTTGCATCCAGACAAGGATTAAAGACTCACAGAGACTGACTGAAAGCCATTCAACTGACTTCCATCATGGAAACTGTAAGATTTCAACACTTTTGACTGGTTTTTTGTTTGTGTGTGTTGTGTTTTTATCTATGAGACTATAAGTTCACTAATACATTATTAACAGGCTTTGCCATGATCATCAGATCTTCTAGATATAGAAGCAAATAAGAGACATAAGAGGAAAATATATTCAAATTCAGCTTTTGAAATTGCCAATCAGGAAATGTAATTTCTTTAATCCAAAAAGGTGAACTCAGAGCAAATAAATTCAGATACATGGTTTTCAAAGTCAGATATTTCAATGCAATGAATAATAGAAAAACTAACATTACTTTTTTGGAGGACTGAATTGAGCTGTAACTGTAATAGACCGAAGAATCATTATGTTGCCTTAGTTACTCTTAGTTTTCTCTTTATTAGTAGAAGGAATATATTTTCTGAGTTTGGGGGTTTCTGGTTTTATGTATATTTCCCCTCACCTGTGTTCATGTGCTGCCTTTCCTTCATTTGTCCATCTACACTGTCCTGCATCATCCTCATTGGTCCTTCCCTGCCCTGAGTTTTTTCCCAGCCAATCAGCTCCCTGCCTGTTGTCCTGCTTAATTATCTCATTCCCCTCACCTGAGTTTCTGAACCCTTTTCTCCACCTGCACTTCATCCCCTCGTCACATAAGTTTAATTTGAAGTCCTGGTTTTAAGTCCAGTCTTTGTTGGACTAACTTTGAAGTCAAATTGACTTATTTAAGTTCCTGCTGCCTGCAGTCTCCTGCGTTTGGGTCCACCTGCTCCACACCATGATTTTTTTAATTCAGAAAAATAAATAAAATATTTCTTCCACTGCTGATTCCTAGTCTAACAGGCATCAGATGTGCGTATAGCCACGTTTCCACTAGACACTTTCTGTTCCCTTTAGAACTTGTACAACATGGACATAAATGTTAGATCTTTTTAGTGTTTCCACCACAGACACTACTCCTTGGGCTCATTTCTGCTTAATATAAGATACACATATACATGGATGGAGCCTTCCATCCATAACCTGCCTTCGTTTTGTCTGTGTTTGTGCGTGTTTTGTTAAAGCTTACATATGATGCGATGCCACTGTGATTTTGGGAGCAGTGTTGCGTAGTTCATGTGCAATACCACTGTAGAAGACGACAGACATTTAAAAAATGGAACAAACCAGTGATATAATGAAGAGAATTCTCTGTTAACATGTCACAATGTATTTAATGGCCCTTTCAGACCACCGCTATCTGCAACGCAGCCTCCATTAAAAGATACATAAGATACAAAGGATGGAATTGGACGGAATCGTGAAATATGTCGTATTTCACAATGATTTTACTAAGCATTCTCATTCTAACTCCTCAAATATCACTGCTTTGTCAGTGGACTCTTATATCTAGTTGAGGTCACCTCCTGCGTCTGTTGTTGATGTTTCGGTACAGCGTGGCACTATATACTTATATGAAATGTACAGTTTCTGCTCATCAGATGCATACAGTCTTTTTCAAAATACATTCACAAAGTCATTAAAACACCTCCTTTTACATTTATTTACCTTTGCATCAAAAGCACAATGTTAGGTTTAGTTAACAAAAACACATGGTTAGGTTTAGAAAACAATATCATACATTTTGGCTTTAAACTGACACAGAGAGTGAACAGCCATCTCACTTGTACGGTCCCGGGTTTGTTGGACCCTACTCCTACCTGGGCTTTATAAATAAGAAAGATTGATTGATTGATTGATTGATTGATTGATTGATTGATTGATTGATTGATTTGCTCATTTTATCTGAGTCACTGTCAGAACTGTGTGTGTTCATGTGGCAGCCGACATGTTGTTGTAGTCACCTAAAAGCGTCAGCAGATGGCAGGAGCTAAATTTGAAGCGCCATTTGTAAACTATCAAGCTATTGTATCTTCCACAGGAAGTTCTGACAAATGTTTTAGAATGAGAGCCTCTTTAGAAAATGGAGGGATTCTCTCAGCCGAGGTTATCAGGGGCTTTTAATTTGAAACGTGTTGAGTTTGAAATGATGGTGCGATATGTTAACTTTACAAAGACAACAGAGCAGATAAAAAGTAAATATATAAACACACAGAGGGATTAATAAATTAGGCTGACCAAACGTCCTCTTTTGCCCAGACATGTCCACTTTTCACATCCCATCCGGGGTGTTTTTATAAACTGATGATAATGCCTGGTTTTCCGTGTGTGTGTGTGTGTGTGTTAGAGTGCGGCACGGGCCGCATATTTCTGTCCGAACCCGAACCGAGCCCGACATTATTTAATGACCAAAGCACTGAGTTTGTGTCACCAAGTTGTTATAGTTACAGGGTATTTAACAGGACGGGCGTGCACTGTTGGTGCTCAGCAAAGAGTGAGACTTCGTGTTTGAGACGGGAGTGGGAGGCAGGAGGTCTGACGCCTCCAGCAAGAGGAGAGGGAGACATAAAACAAAATAAGATAAAATAGGAAAAACACTTCTCCCTCTTTTATTTTATTTTCAGCGTTTAATCAAGGCAGAGGCGGGCGGCTGGAGTCCAAGACTTCCAGCGTGGGGAGAGGTAGAAACAAACAGCCAATGTGTGTCTGTGTTTGTTATGTTCAGGTGTTGTCACGTAAATAACAGTGCCCAAGCAATAAACAGGACAGACAATAGGATTTTATTAATTTTTACACTACATTTACACTGAAAGTTGACTGAATCTGACCCCAGCCCGAATACAATTTATATAGCTATAACAATTCGGGCCGGGTTAGGTCAAAAATGTAGCTCTACATTATTGACCAGACCGGTCGGGTACCATCGGGCTCGGATCACCACACTCTAGTGTGTGTATGTGTCACCTGTTGGGGACTATCTGAATTTCTGTCTTTGAGAGATATTATTTTGTAATATAACTGAATTTTCTATCAATACATATACATTTTAAATATATTAAAATGATAAGGCATCTTTGAGTAAACTGCAAGTATCATTTAAAGGCTATGTCGTAGCCGGGCGAGTGTCCTTTTTTTTGGAAAACAAAATGGTCACCCACCTAAATAAATAACGGACCGTCTATAATGTGTATTTTGTTTCAAATGAAGCTGGGAGCCTCTGCAGTTGTGGTGAGTAAAAGCTCCACCGCTATTTGTTATGTTATTACTTTATGTCCGACCGTGAGGATGTAGCATTGTTTGCTAGCTTGATGCTAATGACAGTAACGTTAACTCAGCGGGTTGACAAAGTGCCTCTGCTGTTTCACACCATCATTTCCCCCTTTTACTCTGTGTGCTAACATCCCTAGAGGAAATATTAAAAATACTGGGGTGTTGTTGTCATACAGTTGTCGAAGGCAGCAGATGCTTCTGTGTCTCTACTGGTCAAAGTGACGGCTGTGATGGGAGAATTGGATCTCAGTGAAGGGCAAGTGGTCCATAACTTTAATTTTGGAGACAAAAAAAATGTAGGCTTAGCGCCCTGTGGTCCATTGCCCAATAGGAAATGTAGAATACTTAAAAGTACTTTAAAAGTGCTTGAGTTACTTTTCTCAGGGAGTAACGTTGGACGTACTTTTAAAGTAATTGAGTTACTTTACTCAGGGAGTAACGCAGTAGAGTAACTGGTTACTTTTTTAAAAAGTAAAGCAGTAACGTACTTTGATTACTTTTAAAGAAACCCTTACCCAACACTGGAGGCAGGTTAGAACAAAGGAGGGGGTCTCTGTATCTATATTCACTATGACTGGTGTACTGACAGCAGGATTGGTGCCCGACACTGCCGCCCTGATCTTGAAGCCCTCTCATGTCATGCAGACCCTTATATCTACCCTGAGACTTGAGTGTTGTAACTGTCACTGCTGTTTACATCCCCCCTAATGCTAATGTTAGCATCCCCCTTGACCATTTACTAGCCATTGTAAACAAACGGCAGAGAGCCCACCCCGACGGTGCACACATCATCGCTGGGGACTTTAACCAAGCATGTCTAAAATATGTTCTCCCCTAGTTTTTACCAGCATGTGAACGGTGCAACAAGGGGGGGAAATACCCTGGACTGTACACTAACATCCTGCATGCATACAGGACTGTTTCTTCCCCCACCTGGCCAGTCTAACCACCTGTCATTGCTCTTGTTTTCTGCATACACCCCCCTCAGAAGAACAACAAAGCCGACCACTACAACTTTTATAACTTGGCCTGAGGGTGCACTATCCCAGCTACAGGAAGTGCTTTGAAAACACTCAGTGGGACCTGTTTAGTCAGGGAGACCAGGGGCCTGTTGTTCGAACCTAGATAAGGGAGTAAGCCGGGATATGTTGGTTATCCTGGCTTAACTTAGCGTTGATTCGGTTGTTCGAAAGCAGAGGCACATATGTTGCCATGGATATTTATTTTGTGCACTTAGCCTGGTTGGGACCAGGCTAACAACCAGGCTTAGTTCAGCCTGGTGCCTTATCTGTCCATTCAGCTGTCACTGCGATCGGAAGTCAATGTGTTTTACCATCATTTCATGTTCTTATCTATGTCTTTGCCTCATTTTTTAACAAAATACATTAAGCCTACAATAATAAAAAAAAAACATTTAACATTTAAAACATTATTTTTATCATAGCCCAAACATACTTTGACATGCACATATCTTTACCAATAAAATGATTAATTGTTGGAATAAACATACAAGGAGGTGTATTTGGCATTAACACAATTAGTGGTTATTAGGCTTCATAACTGTATGACCTTCCCAAATTATATTCCCAGCTAACTGGACCAATAACTCCAGTGTACTTTACATCAATGAATGTAAACATGAAAATGAAACCACAATATTCTTTGACCTCATTTTATTTAAATGAAAAATACTGGTAATCAGTCAATGTCTGCTTTGAGCTGTGGAGAGAAAGAGAGAAATAATATTGGTTATTGGTTAAGGTCTTCAAAAGCTGCAACACCGCCTTCCCGTTCAGTTGACAAAGCATTGTACAGTGCTGCTAAGCTGAGTTAAAGAGGGCTATCAAGGATGTACAGGAGGCCTACAAGGAAAAAATTGAGGATCAGTTAACACACAATGATCCTCGGAGGGTGTGGCAAGGGCTGCAGCACCTAACAAACTACACAGGCAGAACTAAACAGCACTGCGTCCACGAATGGTGCAATGGCTGAGGAGCAAAACCGCTTCTTTGTCAGGTTTGAGGTCAACACGACAACTACCACACCCAATGCTGGTTGGCAAACAGCTGGACTTAGGTCTCTCCTTCTCCATCTTCACCTGAATCAATGAATTCCTCACAGATCACCACCGAGAGTTAAAAGCCCACCCGTCCAATAACATCATGAATTTGCGAACAACACAACCATCATCTCAGGGGAGGATGAGTCCCCGTACAGGAAGGACGTACAGAGACTGTCAGAGTGGTGCTCAGTTTACAACTTACACTGAACATCACAGAAACAAAGGAGATGATACTGGACTGGAAGACGCGTGACACAGACCAGTGTACAGTTCTTTGTTTGAGTACATCGCTTGGATGTCACAGCTAATTTTGTTGTAATTCCTTTGTGATGACAATAAAAGCTTTCTGTTCTATTCTAACAAATGATATACATTATCTTTCATCTGGGATTCCATTCTCCATGAACATTAATATTTCTTTTTTTTGTATACAATATTTTTGAAGGCTTCTTTGCCTTTAACCGATAGGATGGGTTATTAGTGTGAAAAGGGGAGAGAGGGAGGGGATGACATGCAGCAAAGGGTCAGGGGTTGGAATTGAACCCCCGGTTGCTGCGGCAAGGACATCGGTCACCTGCTCTGCCGGGTCAGCTAATAGGTACCCGAACATTACTATTTCAGAGTACTATTTTATCAAAACATTCAATGAAAGAGTTAATATTTAAACTACAAAGGCAGATTCATCAAAAAGTCATGTCCATGTTTGGTATTCTAAAAATAACTGCTGTCACATGTTGTTATCTGAAATGGTTGCAGCTGAACGGAATGTTTTAGTGAAAGATGGTTATCAACTAATGTTTCACTAGCACTTAGTCCCTCAGTCATTCTCATTTGATCCTAAATAAGTACTTAAAATAGTTTGTCCCTTATTGTAAAGTTATCACCTGGCAGGCTGACATGCTAAACTAAGAAAACAACATGGCAAACATTAAACTTACTTGCATACAGTATCTCACATAAGTGAGTACACCCCTCCCATTTTTGGAAATATTTCATTATATCTTGTCATAGGACAACACTATAGAAATGACACTTTGATATAACTTAAAGTAGTCAGTGTACAGCTTGTATAGTAGTATAGATTTACCTTCCTCTGAAAATTACTCAAAACACAGCCATCAACATCTAAACAGCTGGCAACATAAGTGAGTACACCCCGCAGTGAACATGTCCAATTGTGCCTAAAGTGTCAGTATTTTGTGTGCCAGCCATTATTATCTAGCACTGCCTTAACCCTTGGGCATGAAATTCACCAGAGCTCACAGATTGCTTCAGGAATCCTCTCCCACTCCTCCATGATGACATCATGGAGCTTGAGGATGCCCCACAGGTGCACAGGTGAGTTAGGCTGGATACATACTTGGCCAGTGAAGGTGAAGGTGATGCTATACAAGCTGTACACTGACTACTTTAAGTTATATCAAAGTGTCATTTCTATAGTTGTCCTATGACAAGATATAATGAAATATTTGCAAAAATGGGAGGGGTGTGCTCACTTATGTGAGATACTGTACATCCTTGTGTTGAAAATGTGTTATCAGTGGGCCCACAGAGAACCTGCATCTGTGAAATTTCAGTGGAAACTCCATAGTTCTCCCATTTGATTTAAAATGAATACATTGAAATTAACGCATTTACATTTTTCTTAATTTATTATTGTATCACATCACAAGAAAAACAAACAAACAAAAACAGACAGCTAAATTCTGCAGATTTTCATTCTTGATCATTGTATATAGTAAATAAATTGGTTCTAGTCATCAGAAAGAACATCTGACCTCATTTCTTGCTGAACTTGTTATGTGAAACTGTTTCATCTTGCGATCTATGAGGAAGTAACATGTGCAAGTCAATCAGGGTTTTTTTGTTTTGTTTTGTTTTTACAAGGAAGGCTGTGAAGACAGACACAGAGGTAAAACACAAACTAAAACAACTTTAGTTTGTGTGTAATTACACAGAACTTTATGATCCACAGTTCTGGTATTATCAGGAGAATATTAACAAGTTGTCAATGAAACTACTGCAGTGCTGCAGACAGTGCCCTTTGTAAAGCATGCTATACACTGACAAGTGCTTTATAAATACAGTAGAGCATTTTTTATTATTATCATTATAATAATATTAATACTACTACTACTACTACTACTACTACTAATAATAATAATTATTATTATTATCATTATCATGAGCTGTTCAGGTGAATTGCATCAAGACCAATGGGTCAAATTTTGTGTGTTATGATACACTGCCTGCTTCTTCTAAAGGTCTCTGTCTGTGCTTGTCTGCAGCTTAAGACAAATGGACACATAACAGAGGCTAAAATTACCACACAGAGCCAGGACAAGGAACAAGTCTCTGTTGAATAAAATGTGGAGAAAGTAAGCTGTCATGCTATTGATAACATGTGTGCGTGTGTGTCAAGGGATTTTTTTTAGTGATTACCTGTAGGGAGTGACTCACAGGTGAACACGCCTTAAGATATTCAGAGAACGAAAATACAACCAGCAAATGTCTTTTGACTGAGTGAAAACATAATACCGACAGACTCTTCTCAGACACACAGCTCTACTCCTCTCTAAACAAGATGAAAAAGATGATGATGATGATGCTTCTCTGTCATGCTGCTTTTGCAGGTAAGGTCATGATACACGCTAAGATCAAAAACTATATTTTCTAATTTGTTTTATTGGTATGACTATAATGACTGTATATGTGCAGGAGGGTGCTGTATGTGTTCACAGATACTTGTGTGTTGGCTGTCAGGTGAAATTAAATAAATGTATGAGCAAAAGATAGCCTAGATGATGTATTCATTGAGATTTGGTTAAATGGATTTATCAAAATTATACACAATAAACAAACAAATGTCGAAAATAAATGTAATACATTTAAATTACTTTTTGTCTCACAGTGAAACACACCCTTAGAGGTTACCAAATGGTATTTTTCTGGTGTTCCAAACATCCCAGACTATGTGGCTGTCGCAAACATTGAAGGAGTCCCTCTGTCTTACTATGACGGCAGCATGACAACACCAGAACCAAGGCAAGACTGGGTCAGAAAATTAATCAAAGAAGAACCACAACTCTGGGAGAGGATCACTCAGAGCGCTGTGGATTATCAGCAGTTCTTCAAAGCTCAAACCCACCGTTTCAGGCAACACCTCAACCAAACTGGAGGTATGTTAAAGGTAGTGATGGCCATATGAAGCCTCATGAAGCATTTTCTTTATTGCTACAAACCAAGAGCGCCATCTAGTGGGCTCATAAAATAAAGAAAATGCTTCATGAAGCTTCAATTGGCCGTCACTAGTTAAAGGAACAGGGTGTAAGATTTAGGGGGCTTTAGTGGCATCTAAGAATGATGAAACTCTCCTGGTTAAATTTCCTTCAGTGTTCTTTGATCAGGGGGGTTTGCTGATGGACAATTTATCCGCAGATGTCTCCACTGCTCAAAAACAAATGGACCAGATGATTTAAACCAGCAAAAACAGTGAATAAATCAGTTTCACATTCAAAATTAGTGTTTATCCAACACTATTAGGGAGGGACTGATAACCACAGTGGCTGACATGAAAACAACAATGTCCCTATCTAGAGCCAGTGTTTCGTTTGTCCATTCTGAGCCACTGTAGAAACATGGCAGTGCAACATGGCCATCCCCATAGACAAGGACATGCTGCCCATATAGATATAAACAGATTATTTTAAGGTCACAAATATGTGATATTTGGTATTTCCAGGTGATTATACACTAAAGTAAACAGATCTTAAGTGCTATATTGTAGGCAGCTGGACTTGCTTGAGTTTCTTGAAGACCTCACAACCAAGAGACTTCTTCAGTTCTTAAAATGGTATGTGGGTGTGTGCCCTTGCAGAGTCGTCAAGGTCACATGTGAGTCATTGACCCATCAGGCCATCATGAGTGTTGTTATGGTTAGATGGGTCCAGGTGTGAATGGGTGTTAAGCTGTCTGGGGAGGGATCCCAAGACTGCATTTTAGGTGGGTGTCACAGGCCACCTCCTCTGTTTAAGATGGTCGTTCCCGTTTGATGTAGATGGCTTCTTTCACGCCTCTTTCAAATCATCTTTATTCCCTGGCCAAGATGTGCACATTGCTGTCCTCAAAGGAATGTAAGTGGACAGCTGAGTCTTGACCTGAGGAGCTGGCTCTCCTGTGCTGAGTGATTGTTTTGTTTCACCAGTGTACAAATTTGTGTATTCCTGGCTGCATTGAACTGTATACACGACATTACTCTGCTTCTGCCTGTGAATGAGCTTGTGCCTTAGTGTGTAATGTAGTGTGTGCAAATGCACAAGGATATAAAGTGCTGTAATAAGATGTGATACAACTACAGCTGATTGTGTTGGGACCTCAAGGCAGTTTCTCTCTGTCTCTGTCTCTCAGACGTACACATTCACCAGCAGATTGTCGGTTGTGACTGGGATGACGAGACTGAAAAGGTAGATGGTTTGATCAGGTATGGTTATAATGGAGAGGACTTCCTCACATTAGATGTGGAGACAGAGACATGGATCGCCGATAACCCGCAGGCTGAAATAATTAAACAAGAGTGGGATGGAATTAAAGCTAATAATGAGTTTTGGAAGAACTTCCTCACCAATGAGTTTCCTGCATGGCTTAAGATGTTTTGGACCTATGGGAAGAGTCTTCTACAGAGAACAGGTACAGTCACAACTACTGACTCTTTTTAAATGACACAAAAGTGTTCATTCAGCTCAGTTTTTAGTGTATTATACTATAAATATGAACAGCCCATTCTCACTCCCAGGACATCAAACACTGACCCTTTTTACACCCCCGTAGGTTATGATATTGATGCCGAAGGCAACTTTTGTCATCTCTAAGAGATGCGCCAGGCTTAGATAACTGTATTGTTAACCCATCTGCAGCAATACTTGATGCTGAGACCAACTGATGTAGATTGTAGAGCAAGAAAGCTCATGTACGGTGGAGGAGGAGTGGGTCATACAAAACACTTTCACCAGGGGACCGCAGTTTGTTTCCCATGTGAAACCAGACGTTGACATAGTTTTAACACAATGTGAACTGTTACCTAATATCATCGCACACTGACTAAACTAACGTAATGTAACCCAGGTGAAGTATTAAGATCACATAATGTTATGAAGCAGACATATTTATTTGAACCAAAAACATGATGTTTTTTCTAACCCTAACCAGGTAGTTTTATTGCCTAAACATAACTGCGGCAGTTTCGCAACACTGAGCATGTGTTATGATGTGTTTTATCTGTGTGACACATATGCTTAACTTATCTTTATATAACAGCTTGTAGGATATCTAACGAATTAGCACCTAGCTCCTTTATTCTTTACTCTTGTCAGCACTTTGGTCACATAATTGCATCCTTGAATTACTGGCTCATAATTACTAAAGGATATGTACATATTGGTGCATTACTTTTTTCAGGAAACATGAAACAGTGTAGAAGAACAGCCTGATACACTAAAGGGTGCCCTGTGTCCCTACCAGACGCTGAGGGGCTTGGCAAAGTGTCGGTATTTGTTGACTTGGGAATGGGAACGGACTGATATGAACATACTGTCCCTCACCTCTTTTATTTTTTTATTCTCACTGTCCTCTCCCCTTTTCTCATAAATCTCACAGTGATATTATTCACATCTGTGTCTGCTACTAATATGTTTAATTCACAGTATCTCATATTGGGATATAGTATTGATAAGTCGGGCTGATTTATTGATTTATTGATGTTAATGGTAATTTTGTACATGGAAAATGAGTGGTTATTAATAGTAACAGATATCTTTACATTAAAAAACATAAGCTTATAAAACACAATGCATTGTAAATTTTACAATTTTTGGTTTACAACTTATTACAAAACAGCTGTTCTTGTTCGGGGCCCCCATCACTTTTCAGAAGTCTGTCAGACAAAGGTACATTTCCTCTCTAAACCCATGGATGGATAAACAGAACTGGATACAGCGCTGGAGGTGGAGCCTGTTTTTCCATTTACTGTGAAAGTTGCTCAATGATGGCGCATGAAGTCAATAAAGTTTAACTTTCAGGGTATAAAATATTCCTCCACACTATTTGGCCCAGAGAGCAGGTTCACCAGAGACTTAGAGTCCTAGTGCGGCTCTTGTAGACTTTCAGAATGTTATTGTACCAAATGGATCAAATCCCAACAGTGAAATGAAATGTTTCCCAGGGGCTGAAATGCTCAAAGAAAATGTATGCACTGATTTACAGTGAATACTGTTTTCCCAATTTCATTCTATGGGAAGGCTTTTTGGACCCCATGGCATCATGTAACAGACCCAGAAGTTGTAGTTACTTGGTTTGGCCACTATGTCAAATTGGCTTCAAAGTGTGGTGCACTACGGAAGACGAGAACGGCCATGTATTTTTTTGTGTACTGTTCTCATGTAATACGAAATGGGGTCAACCCCCGGCGGCTATTAGGTGCCCGGCGGCTATTTGCCACCGGGCGACTATTTGGAAATATACGGTATGTGACAATAATCATATGTGTATAATAACAGTAGAAGTGTGACTAATGATAACAGCAGTAGCAGGAGGCATCTAGCAGGACCACGGCAGCTCTTGTAGGCTGAAATGAAGACGATCACATTAACCAGTGCGCAATCATCAGACTTGACAATTATCACGGGAAAACAATCTTTGTTATATCGAGATAACGAAATCATAAGTCGTTATCACGAGATAACAGTGTACAAAAAAAACAACAACAAAAAAAAACATGGCCCTTCAATTTCAATCAATCAATCAATCAGTTTTATTTATAAAGCCCAATATCACAAATACAATTTGCCTCACAGGGCTTTACAGCATACGACATCCCTCTGTCCTTTAGACCCTCACAGCGGATAAGGAAAAACTCCCCCAAAAAAAACCCTTTACCGGGGAAAAAAAAAATGGTAGAAACCTCAGGAAGAGCAACTGAGGAGGGATCCCTCTTCCAGGACAGACAGACGTGCAGTAGATGTCGTACAGAACAGATCAGCATAACAAAGATGATTCCACAGGAGAGGAGCCTGATAGCTGAAGGCTCTGGCTCCTGATCTACTTTTGGAGACGTTAGGGACCACGAGTAACCCTGCGTTCTCAGAGCGCAGAGTTCTGGTGGGATAATATGGCACTATGAGCTCTCTAAGATATGACGGAGCTTGACCATTTAGAGCTTTATAAGTTAACAGTAGGACTTTAAATTCAATTCTGGATTTTACAGGGAGCCAGTGCAGAGAAGCTAAAACAGGAGAAATATGATCTTGTTTCTTAGTTCCTGTTAGTACACGTGCTGCTGCATTCTGAATTAGCTGGAGAGTTTTTAATGATTTACTAGAGCTACCTGATAATAGAGAGTTACAGTAATCCAGCCTTGAGGTAACAAAAGCGTGGACCAATTTTTCTGCATCTTTTTGGGTCAGGATAGGCCTAATTTTTGCAATATTACGCAGATGAAAAAATGCAGTCCGTGAGGTTTGTTTTAAATGAGAATTAAAAGACAAATCTTGATCAAATGTTACTCCGAGGTTTTTTACGGTAGTGGTAGAGGCCAGAGCAATGTCATCGAGAGAAACTATGTCATCAGATAAAGAGTCTCTGAGTTGTTTGGATACAGCGCTTCCGTAATGCACTTCCTGGAGGCCTGCCTAATCATCCCAAATGACTTAATTTATATGTAAACTCTTAAAGTTAAACAACAACAAAAAAAAACTATTCATGGCTGTAAGAGGTAAAATTTTTCCAATTGTTAATGAAAGCACAGATTAGAAAACAGTATCAGTTAATACAGATTTGTGTCACAGAACTCTATTTGTCCTCATTCTTCTCTGTTATGTCCATCATCTCATGATCCCCCAGATTTATGTCATGACCAGTGTTGGGTGTAACGTGTTACAACCAAAAATGGCTTTTCAGTAACGAGTAGGCCTAGTGTAAGGCACTACTGTCTCTAAATGCAGTAATCACATTACAGTCACTAATCAAACTCTTAAGTCGTTTCTTGAGTTACATAAATTCATCATTAGATCTTCCCCTTACTTAGGAGTTAGTGACGACGGGCTTCAGGCTGTTGCCAACGGGTCGTCCTCCGTGTCCAGCTGGTGTTGTGCCGTATTAAGCACGCCTGCTGTGAAGGTTTGTGTACTATTTAAATTTATTTTTGTAGCACTCTGTAGAGTATATACAGCCATACAAATAATAAACATTTGATATAATGTATTTTTTTTTAATGAATTAATTAATTTAAACAACCAAAATCTGAGGAGCCACTTGGGAACCGAAAGAGCCGGCTCTCTTTAGTGATCCCGGCTCTCTAAAAAGAACCGGATTCCCATCACTAGTGAGTGCAGTGTCATGCAGGTAAACTGCATGCTGTGCATTTGAATTGATGCACAAGATATGTTCACTGTTTCTAGTTAGATTTAGTGTGACTTCATGTTTTTTTTAACACATAACAGCTCACCCTCATGATCATACAAACTGTTCTGTCTGTCTCTGCAGACCTGCCCTCAGTGTCTCTCCTCCAGAAGTCTCCCTCCTCTCCAGTCAGCTGCCACGCTACAGGTTTCTACCCTGACAGAGCCATGATGCTCTGGAGGAAAGATGGAGAGGAGATTCATGAGGACGTGGAGCTCGGAGAGATCCTCCCCAACCACGATGGATCCTTCCAGATGAGTGTTGACCTGAACCTTTCATCAATCCCACCTGAAGACTGGAGGAGGTACGACTGTGTGTTTCAATTCTCCGGTGTGAAGGACCACATCATCACCACACTGGACAAAGCAGTGATCAGGACCAACATGGACAAAACTGCATTCACGAATGACCTAGGTCAGGGTTTTTTTAAATTTCTTTCTGTTTTTGTATGCTGAATGATGTCATTGTTTGGCTCTCTTGTCACTTTAGCTTTTATCATCTGCTCGAGATTTGTTAATGATTTTAAGATCAGTATTATATTAATTTATCTTCCTTTTCCAGGATCACAGGTCAGACCATGTGACCTTCACAGTGACATGAAAAGACGGAATTTACAAATACAGTACACTTCCTAATTACCAATTCTTAATATATAGTAAAGTCACAGAAATGCTATCTTAAAGGGACATTCCAGCGACTTATGATTCATTTTCATCATGCAGTCTAATTTATGAGAGGCATAGCAGTAAAGTCCAGTATATCCTGACCTTTAGAGCCCTAGCTAAACAGTCTTCAGCACATCATCTAAGGTGCATGACACAAGTGCATCAAGGGTGTGTCCAACTTCTCTTTGCTGGTTGACCAGTGCATAATCTAACTGCAAACTAAGATTCAGTGGGAAAAGGCATTACGTTTTGCCCCTTAAATAACTGTAAGTGTGTTTTGGGCCCAACATCAATTCAACCAATTGAAATGTAATCTCCCCATTCTCTTTTAAAGCCCGGTGTACCTGCAGCTGGTGCTGTTTACATGGTAAATTCATTAAAGTGAGGAAGCAAGCTGTTTTCTGCTGAGAGTGATGAAGTAAGAGCAGTAATGTCACTGCAGCAAATATAGTGGCACATTTAAGCAGCAAAACTAAAACCTAAGTAGGGTAAAAGAACTAAACTTTTAGCTCAAAATTATCAGCCAAGTTACTCTGATCGTGAGTAAATGCACACATCGTCTCATTTTATGTGGAGTCAGACAGCAGCTCTGCAGTTCTGTTGTTCTGTTCACATTGTACAAAATGTCATTAATATTTTCTTCATTCATGATGTATTATTTCACCCACCTGCCCTGTGTGTGTCACCAGCAGAGTGTACATGTGTTGTGAATCTGCCTATATAGGTGCATCTTGCTATCTGAATAATACAGCCTTTAAGTAGCAGGAAAATACTGCGTCATTCTTACTTTATACCAGGTTTTGTCAGTTAATGCCACAAATAAGAAATACACTAACAATGCACCTGACCGCACCTCAGTTTCACACCTGCATGCCCGTTGGCATCCAGATGGGCGGAGGTACATTTGCTACACAACGTGGGTGCTGGCTGACAGTTGCTCTGCAATGTGTGCGGGTGTAAGATCGGCCCCCATGTCTTCAAAATCCCCCAAAAGACTGGGTTTTGCATTTCCCATGATGTATTTCAACAGTGTCTTTAGTTAGACCATCACTGCTTAGTGGTACTTCTTTTAATAAACTCCACTTGTTTAGGTTGTATTGTAGGCCAGCAAAAATATTGTAACCTTCGAGTCCAGCTTGAGGTGCTTGTTTTTAAATGTTGTTTTTTCTCACCACATAATGACAGGTGTCTTTAATGCTGCCTGTCCACTCTTTAAATATCTCTGATTAAAAACAACAAAGTCACTAACATGTATCAGTTTAGCTTAACTGATGTATGTGGTGCCCTTTAAGTACTGTATATCTCTGCAGGCACACACAGACACACACGCACACACACACTGATGCCTTTTGTCATTACACTGTATTCACCACCTGTATGTGTGATGAACAAATGGATGGATGTACTTCTGTGTTAAATGCGTCTGCACATGTTGTGATCTTTTTTGTTTATTTCTATTATCTATATATGGTCTGAGCAGAGGAGCCCAGTAACATGACCGTCCCAATCACTGCTGCAGTGGTTGTTCTTGCTGCCGTCCTCATTGCTGCTGTTGGATTTACAGTTTACAAAAAGAAGAAAGGTGAGAGACTCAGAGCAGCTGAGCTGATGCTCTTATTCAGACTGATAAACGGAAGCAACATTTAATAGTGCAGCAATCAGCATTAGCTCTGTAAGCCACAGAGTATCTAATACACAACATATAAAGAGATCTAAAAAGACAAGGAAACAGGTTTTACTCCACAATGTATATGAAAGACATGAGAATAAAACTGTTTTGGCATTTTAAACTGTAACAACTGAAATTTCTCTTTTCCTCATATTTCAGCCAGTCGCCCTGCACCTCGTAAGTAGAACTTATTTATATTGTGTTGTCTCTGATCTGACTCACACATTGTAGATTAAAAGGGATTTTAATTGTAATAGTATTTCAGTGTGATCTGATGTAGTTCAGTGCAGGATAAAGGACTAACAGTGTGTTTCTGACCTCACAGCTCCTGTCAACAGCTCTGAGCTCTCTGAGAGACTGAATCCAGAAACATGATTGACGAACACACCATCCTGCACACAGTGACGTCATGTAGGACTACAGAGCAGTCAATGCTGTGACATTAAGTATTCACACCTCCACTTAAACAAGCTGCCTGAAGCTTAAAGCTTCTAAAATTGTTTTATCATTTAATGTAAAACTACGTTACATTAAAAAAAAAAAAAAAAAAGACCAGCATTAGTATTGAAGATAAAAAAAAATAAATGAGGTTTACTCTAACCTGGGAACCAGAAAAATTTGTGAGCTCATTCATTTTTATTTGCTCTGGCACATACAGCTGGTCCACCTCCCTGTCACACAGATTTAGACTGATGAAATTAGCCTTGTGCTGTTGTTCAAATTATCGGACTGGACAAAAAGACAAATGGTACGTTAAGACAGAAACTTGTATGTCAGGTAAATATGATTAAAGCAAATAAAGTGTTTCAAAGATGCATTCAGATTGTGTGTTGTGTTTTGTTTTGTTTTTTTTGTACAGTATGCGTGTTGGGTAAATCAGAAAAACAGATTCCCATTTCTGTAAAAAATAGGAATAGTGATTTAATTTCCTAATATGATTAAAATTATCAACAGCAATGAAAACAGTAATAATTTGGTTGCACAGTATGATTTTTTTTTCAAAATAGACATAGAGGTGAATTTTAGGTCAGTGAAGTAAACAACAGTGGATTTACCCCCCTTCCTGCCCTAATAAGTTTTGTACGATCCCTAATTTAGTCGAGTCAGAACTTGTGATGGGTGGATGAATCCGTATGAAGCTTTGGGGCCTCAAATGCAGCAGCACAGTGACATCTGGTGGCTTCCAAAACTCACAGCATTCCTTCAAGACTTAAGTCAAACCACGTCGGTCTTATTTTAATGGTTTTGGTCCCACGTGCAATAAAAGTCTCAGATATCTGCATGTTTTTATCATAAATGCTTTTCTTCAGAAGTGCTGCATTAAAGTGGGGCAGCTGTAGCTCAGTCCATAGGGACCTGGGTTGGAAACTGGAGGGCAGCAGGCTCAAGTCCCCATCCAGACCAAATATGGACTGTGGACTGGTAGCTGGAGAGATGTCAGTTCACCTCCTGGACACAGCCCCTGGTTCCCCAGAGCAAGGCACTGAAGAATCACCGTGGAAAGACAAGCCCCTGTGCTGCATGTACCACTGACATATTGAAAAAGTGGCCGACATCAAGAAATCCTCCCAGTGACTGGAAAAGGCTGGACTGAAAGACAGCACAGAAGCACTAATCATAGCAGCGCAGGAACAGGCACTTAGTACAAGATCAATAGAAGCAGGGGTCTGCCACACCAGACACAACCCCAGGTGCAGGCTGTGCAAAGATGCTCCTGAGACAGTTCAACACATAATAGCAGGGTGTAAGATGTAGGCAGGAACAGCGTACATGGAACACCATAACCAAGTGGCTGGCATAGTGTACAGGATCATCTGCACTGAGTTTGGGCTGGAAGTCCCAAGGTGACAATGGAAGACACCTCCTAAGGTGGTGGAGAATGACTTAGCTTGACTTAGATCCTGTGGGACTTCCAGATCCAGACTGACAAACTGGTGATGGCTAACCAAAGTGACGTCGTGTTGATGGACAAACAACAGAGGAAGGCAGTGGTGACAGATAAAGCAATCCTGAGCGCCAGCAACATCAGGAAGAAGGAACACAAGAAGCTCGCAAAAGTGGTGCCAGTGGTAATCAGAGCACTGGTGGCTGTGACCTCCAAACTGGCAGAGTGGGTCCAACCCATGCCAGGTACAACATCTGAGTTCTCTGCCCAGAAGAGCGCAGTCCCAGGAACAGCTAAAATACTGTACAGAGCCCTCAAACTCCCAGGCCTCCGGTAGAGGGCACCCAATTTGTGGCAATGGTGACAACAATGGTAGTCAAAGAGGGAGGGGCAGGAGCTCCTGCAGTCTCACAGAATTAAAACTCAAATGCAACACACTTTTAACTGGGAATCAACACCATGAGCTAAACTTAAAAACTACAATATAAAACTAAACAAAGAAATGCAAAAAATAAAACAGGCACTTATCTAGTCAGAGACCAAAAGGGCAGGTGCCTGAGCACCACCAGGGGTCTATGTGTGCACGTGCCTGAACAATAGTGACACAAAAATTAAATAGCAGCTCAAAAGAGAATATAAAGATAAATGTGTGTACACTTTAAGAATTTTAAAGCTGTTCCAGAAGATCTAAGAGGCCAAGCACTGTAATATTGTACAAGCAGGTCAGTGATATATCTCGGGGCTAAGCCCTTCTGTGATTTATGTACAAGCACTAAGATTTAGTATTTTATTTTGTGACACAATGGAGAGACAAAGGTTTACAGCGGTGGTTTAATGCAGACTCTTTATTACTGTGTTTCAAAAATCCAAAAGAAGTCCATGATGTGATAGATAAAGGGCTGGACTACCTAATAATCACCACAAAAAAACCCAAATGACTGCCTAGTGCCTAAAAATATAGTGACCCAGAAAGAGTCTGCAGAACTAGCTGGACAGCAGCATCACTTTTCTCCAGATGTTGTTACTCCTGAAGGATAATCCGCCACAGCAGTGTTTCTGTCAGCTCTGACTGAATATGTTTACATTGCACACTAATATTTCACTATTATTCTATTAGTCTTATAAACAGCATAATTCTGTTGAGATATTATTCCAAATGTAGCATTTTCTGATTAAGACATGGGATATGCTAATAGTATTTTAGGAGCATTCTTTGGACCTGAATGCAGTGCATTGAGAATATTCACCTCAATTGGTGTTTTTACTGCAGTTTACAGTCTCTTGTCTGCTGACAGTCAGCTCTGTGTGTTTTCATGGATACGTTTTACACAAACCAACTCAACAGTTTGGAAGGCTGCAGATGCATCCCCCCCTACATTTCTGGTTGGAAGGAGAAACACACCTACTTTACACAATTTGAAAGACTTGGATATTAATAGGCTTTTGAATATACACAAATATCGCAACATCGATCTTTTCAAGAAGGTGTTTGAAGGAGTGAAAGAGGGAGGCTGTTCGCACGGTCCAACAAGCCCGCCGACCTGTGGAAAGAATCTTATACTGATGCCAAGACGGAAAATGGCACAAGTGACAGCTGTTTCACTTTTCCATGTTTGACGTGATTAACAACATGTTAGGGCATGTTAATAGGAGTATGCGCTGCTGCATGTAGAGGTCATTATTAGCAGAACATTCGTTTTTAGTCATGTTAATAGAGGCTGCGTTGCAGATAACAGTGGTCATTAAACACATTGTGACATGTTAACAAAGAATTTTTTTCACTGCATTACTGGTTTGTTCCACGTTTTCTACAATCGAATCGCGGTCGTATTGCACATGACACTGCCCCCAAAATCTCCAGTGGTACTGCTGTTTCATCGGTATCTGTAAGCTTTAACAAAACATGTACAAACACAGACAAAACGAAGGCAGGGTACCGACAGAAGGCTCCATCCGTGTCTGTATATGTTTCTAATATTGAGCAGAAATGAGCCCAAGGAGTAGTGTCTGTGGTGGAAACACTAAAAAGATTTAATGTTTATGTAGCCTACATGTTGTACAAGTTCTAAAGGGAACAGAAAGCGTGTGGTGGAAATGTGGCTATACGCACATCTGATGCCTGTTAGACTAGGAATCAACAGTAGAAGAAACATTTAGATCTTAAGTAACAGTGTCATTGTGTGGAGCAGGTGGACCCAAACACAGGAGACTGCAGGCAACAGGAACTTAAATAAAACACTTTTATTTCAAGGGTTGAGCAGGAAAACACAAAACTGATCACATAAGAAAAGCAAGAAGAGAACAACAGGCTCCTCTGAAATGTACTGACGAAGAAATATGACATAGCAGGAAATAGAAATTCTCACGTAAACCACAGGTACCTCAGAATTGCACCTACAGTCCAGAAACAGATAAATTGCTTCCATATGAAAGTTTAATAATATGTCAACTATGAAGTCTAGTAAGTGTTGGTCAGTTATTCAACCTGTCCTTTTATGAATCTGTCACAACAGGCTACTGCTGAAGATTAGAGGATGACTCCAGTGAAGTTATTGTGGCATCAAAATTTGTTTTCTTTTTTAAAGAGCACTTGATTCTTATTGCACACTTTTTAAAAAAATATATATTTTGTATCAAAATGTGTAATGTGTATTTATGAATGAAGCTTTGAGAACGTCAGAGGAGAAGTCAGACTGTTGAAGTGTGAATTTATTGTTCACACCAAAGATCACTGAAGTGACAGTGACTATGTTTACATGTACAAAATAATCTGTTGTTGTTTTTTTTTTTGTTTTTTGCTTATTCTGAAAAAGACAATATTTCTGTTTATAGAGCGAAATCAAACAGAACTTCATGTGCTTCCTCTATTGCTTCCACTTTAGTTTGGTGTGGTGACGCCAGCATGACTACACAGGAGTGGAAGTGAATGGAAAAATGCACATGTAATGACACTGAGCATAAGACTGACTGAATGTGGAAAAACTGAGACATATTGTTGAAGTTGCACTTACTTTCCTTAAGACATCTCAGACTGCTCATCATTTGGAGGTGTTGTTATTTATAGGTTATTGTGCAATGGTTTAACTGCTCAGGCTCATTGGGGATCTAACTGTGTGTGACCAGTGAACTTACATGAATTTTACACTGCTGGTTCAAAATGTACTGAAAGATTAGACAGACCAACAAAGTCCTGATGCAACAGATAAATATTATCATGAGATGCTTTAAAGTTAATTGTTGCTTTGTGTCATGACTGTAATCCTATAGAGGAAAAACAGTTTGAACTGAGATTTGAAAGCAAGTTTTCAGTGGCTTTATTATATAAAGGTTAGTTGTAGGAAGCTTAAGGTGATGTTTAACTGGAGATGTGAATAGTCACAGCAATTGCTGCTTTGCTCTCCCATTAGAAGTAATTCATTATGTGCAGAATGATTCTGTGAATCAAGTTTCTGGACTCAGTCTTTCGGAGAGCTCAGAGCTGTTTTCAGGAGCTGTAAGACAAAAGACACTGTTATTCCACTCATCCTGCACTGAACTGCCTTCAACAAACAGCTGCTACAACCTGTTGCAGAGGCTGGTCATTCAGAATGGAGAATGCTCTGTTGTATATAAAGTTTGTGTTTTATGTGTCTGCTAACTACGGATATGATCCATTTTGTTTGTTTCAAATGTATGCTGTTGTTTACTAAATGTTTATGAGCTCCCATCAGGAGGAGGATGGGATGGTGTTGTGACACCTAGGGTGGCTGTGGCAGACTACTGTTCAAGACCAACGTAAGTGGGTACTTTTTTAACGAGATGGCGTGACATTTCCAGTTTCCGTTTACATTGACCAAACTGGGTATTTCAAGCAAAAACGTGATGTTTTCCTAACCCTAACTAAGTGTTTTTGTGCTTAAACCTAACCATACATTAACCACAGAGTCGTTGAAAGAAACGTTGCAGACATGCACAATGCCAAAGTTCATTCTGGTGAACAGGTTAATGTCAGAAAAAAATATCATAAAAACAAAGTCTACTTACGGTGCAGAGATTGTGCGTCTGCAGAGAGGAAGAAGAGACGACAAATCATTTTAGTCCCCTTTTTATCTATTTATCTCAAGTTAAATAGATATCTTTTATTTTTATACCCTTTGTCTAATCATCGACATGCTAAAAGTATTTCTGTTAGTTGTTTCATAACAGTGATTGATGCCCTTTTTTTTTTTTACCTTTTTAACCCAAAGTGAAAAAACAAAACAAAAACTAAACCACTTCAAAGAAACTCACTTTTCTTCTTTTTGCAAATGATGAATCCAGTGGCAGCGATGATGATGAGAGCAAGAACAGCCACTGCAGAGGCAGTGATGGGAATGGTCGGGTCAGAAGGCTCCTCTGTTAAACCAAAACAACAACATGTCTAAGACCATTCCGTTAGAGCAGAAGTACATTCATCCATCCATTTATTAATACCTACTGTACACATGTTCATCCACAAAATTAATGGAACACTTAATGATCACAATATAACACCAAGTGAGATAAACTTAACTGGTGCAAATGAAAGTGACAACAGGTTCAGTGGAGAGGCTAAAGCAAGACAACCCCTACACAGGCAATGGTTTTACATGTGGTGGCCACAGACAGCTGCTCCTTCCTCACTGAGTCTTCTCTCATTTTGTGTTCTGCTAGTGTCCTTGTCACTACTGGCAGCATTAGGTGGTACCTGCAGCCCAATCAGGTTGCACAGGTAGTCCAGTTCCTCCAGAGTGGCACATCCGTACGTGCGGTTACAAGAAGGTCTGCTGTGTCTCCCAGCACAGTCTCAAGAGCATGGAGGAGATACCAGGACCAGCTGTTACACAAGGAGAGCTCGACTGGCATCACCAGAGAACACCAGAATTGTCAGGTCCACCACTGACATCCCATTCTCTTCACAGATGAGAGCAGGTTCACACTGAGCACATGTGACAGGTGTAAAAGAGTCTTGAGATGCCGTGGTGAACGTTTTGCTGCCTGTAACATCATCCAGCATGACCGGTTTTGGCAGTGGGTCAGTGATGGTCTGGGGAGGCATATGCTTGGAGGGTCACATACACACCTCCATGTCTTACCCTTAATGCTGTACCGGGATGAAACCCTCAGAGCGATTGTCAGGCCTTATGCTGGTGCAGTGGGCCCTGGGTTCCTAATGGTGCAGTGGGCCCTGGGTTCCTAATGGTGCAGTGGGCCCTGGGTTCCTAATGGTGCAGTGGGCCCTGGGTTCCTAATGGTGCAGTGGGCCCTGGGTTCCTAATGGTGCAGTGGGCCCTGGGTTCCTAATGGTGCAGTGGGCCCTGGGTTCCTAATGGTGCAGGACAATGCCCAGCCTCATGTGGCCAGAGTGTCGAGGCAGTTCCTGGAGGATGAAGGCATTGATGCCATTGACTGGCCCTCTCGTTCCCCTGACCTAAATCCATTTGAGTACCTTTGAGACGTTATGTATGGGTGCATCTGACACAGACTGTCCAGGAGCTCACTGATGCCCTGATCCAGGTCTGGGAGGAGATCCCCCAGGACATCATCCGTTGAATCAGCAGCAGCATGGCCACAATTATCAGTTCATATAGGCATGCGGGGGCCATACACACCACTGAGTCACATTATGAGCTGCTCTGATAAAATTCACACAAGTTGGATCAGCCTGTGAATGTATTTTTTTCTACTTTGATTTCCACTGTGACTTTAAATCCAGCCATCTGTGGAGGGATTGTCTGGTTTCCATTGACTGCTGTTCCGTAATTTTATTCTCAACAAATTAAACAATGTTTATTAGTCAAGATTTTCAATTTGAATTATTTGTTCATCAAGATCTGATGGGTGATTTAAGTGTTCCCTTAATTTTTTTGAGCAGTGTAACTATGATCTCACACATCATGTGATGTTGGATTAATCTACAACAGTTTGTATGCATTGGTTTGACACTGAAATTAAACAAAAGCTTAAAAAAGACTAATGAATTCCAAACTGAGCTGGATGATAAAAGCTCAACCAACATATATTCTCTTGTCTAGAGCTCCATGGAGTGAGACATAGAAGAAGTTATTCCACTTGCTTCATCTGCCTCATGAAAAAAGTATAGTTTGCAATCTGTAACTTATTATCAGGTTAGCGACAGAGGGAGTCAGCCTGCTAACTGGCAGTTAAGGGTATTGCTTCTGTGTCTCCTCCAGCATGAAAAAAACTGAAGAACCTGAAGCCAATTAAATGTATCCTTTTCACATCTGTCACTCCTGATTTCACTCTTACCCATGTTGGTCCTGATCACTGCTTTGTCCAGTGTGGTGACGATGTGGTCCTTCACACCAGAGAGATGAAACACACAGTCGTACCTCCTCCAGTCTTCAGGTGGGACTGATGAAAGGTTCAGGACAACACTCATCTGGAAGGATCCATCGTGGTTGGGGAGGATCTCTCCGAGCTCCACGCCCTCATGAATCTCCTCTCCATCTTTCCTCCAGAGCATCATGGCTCTGTCAGGGTAGAAACCTGTAGCGTGGCAGCTGACTGGAGAGGAGGGAGACTTCTGGAGGAGAGACACTGAGGGCAGGTCTGCACAGAGAGAAGCAAATAAAGACAAGACAGTTCTACCTTTTGTTGCACAGTACATTTCAATGCTTGTTCATACCAGTGGTAGATAATTGTTGCTGGTCAATCTAAAAATGATCTCAATCAACAACAGATGGTGTGAAAATTCTTCAAGGCAAAATAAATGAATAACTAAATATTCAACAACCCTTCAGCTACGCCTGCCTTAACCACCTCCACAGTCTGTATATTGACAGAAAAGGGAATTACACCACCACTTAAAAAACTCAGTCAGAGAAGAAGGATCCGCCTGTTTTTGTGGATTACAGCAAAGCAGTTCATAGCAATGTTCAATGAAACAGCAATATGTCTATTCTGAAACACTATAAACTCACTTAACTCATGCTAACTGTGCACTAACTATCACAGTCTCAGCTTTGATGGACAGAAACGTCAGAGCACTCCAACATGTCAGTCTCTACTGATTGGTGAGAGCGAAATCAAACTTTACCGCCACAGAAAACAGTCAAAGAGAAGTTAATGTCAGACAGTTTGGAGTGAAAATACAACAGCAGTTCATTCTGAGAAGGTTGTATGAACATTGTTATGATAGTGAAACTACATCAGGTCATGTGATTCTACCTTTTCTCTGCAGAGAGCTCTTTCCAAAGGTCACATAAGTCTTCAGCCACTCAGGACAAGTATTAGTTAAGCTATTTCCAAGACATTTTAGTCTGACTTTGTCAGCATCCCATGTCAATTTGGTGACGACAGCCTGTGGTTTCAGAGCGACCCATGTCAGTGTCTTCAGGTCCAATGATATGAGGTCTTCTCCATCATAACCATACTGCATAAAACCATTAATCTCTCCAGTCTCATCATCCCACTCACAGCCACTCATCCTCTGGAAAATGTGGATATCTGAGAAACAGAGACTGTAATTAACAGTGATGTACAGATGATACCTCCAATGGAAAGATGATCTTAAACATATTGTACATTGTGTGATGCTCTGATATCCTCCCAGTCTTGTGGTGGGTCACTTTACTTTACAGCTACGATACAGAGCACTTTAACAGTAAGAATGAAATACAAGCTGTACCTCCACTTTGGTTGAAGTGCTGCTTTAAGTTGTCCATCCTGGCTTTGAAGGTGTGTGGCAGGATCTCAAAACAGTCTCGACTGTACAACTCCAAATGCTGCGGATTGTTTTCTAATGCTGTTTTCATCCAGTCCTGCTTTGGTTCTACGACCTTTATATCGGTGTCGCAGTAACCAGCTAGAATGTCATCAACCACTGCAGCACCCACAATCTGTGGGAAGTTTGGGACTCCAGAAGATGCAGTGACGAAAACCTTCAGGGAGTGTTTCACTGCAGGACAAATGAGGCACATTCAGTTTAAATATACACATCATCATCACCTTCATCATAAATATATGTAACAGGCCCGTGCACACATATTTTTGGGGGAAGGTGCTCATGCAAAAAAAGCGGGCCTCTCTCTGATAAAATTAATTAAAAAATAAAGTTATATACAGTAACATATTTTGCTTACTTACATATTTTTTCATTTATTTGAATCCATATACAGTGGTGCAGACAAGGGTGTTGTTTGATTGAAACATTGCTGGGGGCACATATTAAATGGGGGGAGGATTTAGGGGTCTCAAACACTTCATTTCCTGTGTTCTGGTGACGTTGTCTACATTGATTTATGGTGGAAATGTATTTTATTTATGCAAAACAAAACAAAATTCAGGTGGCAGGCAACAAATCAAAATAAAAAATATGATAGAATGTAAGACAGTAACACTCTCAGGCATTCTATCCTGCTTTCAAATATTTATTCTCCTGTAGATCAACTTGTCCTTTAGTATGTCATGTTGTGTGCTGAGTCAACACATTTTACTGTGTGTAAATGACGGAGCGTGTTCTGCAGAGAGGTTTCAGTGGTTCTGGATGTACAGAGTAGAAACTGCTCTGACACAGCGACACACTGAGGATGATTTCTGCCTCAAAGTTTTTAAATATGAAGTTAACAGAGTGCTGAAGAGAAAAGACTCTGTTGAGGTAGTTCAGCTTCCTACAAACATGGTTCTTTTCCTTAGGCTTATATTATTTTATTATATTTTTTATTTTTTGTTATATTCCCATCAGAATCCTTTAATTTAACCTGCAATCCATCGAAATGCTTTATTTCCTGTTGGTTCAGAAATAAGAATAAATTCATGTTTTTTTAAAATTCAATCCACCCCCCGAAGAACTTGTAAACAACAAAGCTTTGAATTTACAAGGAAACCACTGTGATTTCATTAAATAGTCATCATAGCCACTAATTCTTATAATTATCTTATAAAAACACTTTAAATATTAATGAAGAATCCTAGAGAACAGGCGCCTGCAGCGGCTGCACCTTTGGGCTCCTGCTCTCCTTCTCTGTGCTCTTAGCACAAGGCATGTGCAGCACCAAGATGCATTTCAGGGTTGTTTTTTTTATATAAATAAGAGTCACAGTGTGGGAGATCACAGCATTATTTTGACTGGAGCTTTGGTTTTTATAGACATGTGCAAGTGAGAAAGTAATTTGGTGTTTTACTCCGCTCGTTGCGGCTAAATATTACATTAGAAAAAGAAACAAACAAAATGTCTCACAAAAAAGGCACTTAGGCTCCCTGGACAGAGGGCAAAAGGGCAGGTGCTTGAACACCACCTGGGGTCTATGTGTGCATGTGCCTGATATTCATTGTGGTCAACTTTATACTTGTAGTCTTATTAAATTCTAAAGTAGTGTAGAAGTGAAAGTGAAACTAAACACGTGTGTCCTGGAGCTACGCAGGAACAAAATACAAACAAAATTCAGAGCCCAGTGGAAAGTGAAGCAAATATTCACAGTGTGATCTCACCTGATGACGACACGTGACACAAGAGAAGCAGCAAAAATAAATTTTTCATCTTGTTTTGATAAAGAAGTGACCGAGCTGGATCAGCTGTTTGTTCCACATTTTCCTGGCAGTTGGCACTGGGAGGATGTAGAAGGCTCGTTGGATATAAACTGCGCCTCGCCTGGAAAGTAGACGAGAGCAGGCGGCCGCAGCGGGGGCGGTGACAAAAAGCTGCGGTGAAGTCAGACAGTGGCTGCGTCCGAAAGGCCAAGTAGTATGAACTGTAGCAGACCAAATTAGTATGCGACACCTCGCAGCGACAGGGAGCTGTTTGTGGGTCAGGGTGGTTGCGGTCTCTAGCAGTGGCTAACTACGTTACCTGAGGCGGTCAGAAGTGCACACGGGAATATTAACCTTTGCTTTTCCTTCTCTGCTTCTGTTCTGTATATTCTCTTTGGGCCTGGTAGCCTCTTTGATACATGGCTTCGGCCATGAGGGGTAACGGGGGAGGGTGCAGGACTGGGAGAGAGGTGAGGACAGATCTAGACCTGTGGGGAAGCGTGATCGCTCGGTCACTTCTCTGGAAAAAGAAGATTGAAGATTGAAAATGGTCAAGCCTTTGGAAGAATTAAAAATTTTCTTCAAAATGAAGGATCAGGCTGCTGGAGGCTTTAGAGCTGTGAATCCGCTGAAGATTGCTGAGTCTCTTAAGTGCGTTGGAGAGAATATAGATGTACGAATCCTCCCCAGTGGGGTGCTTCTAGTGATGTGTAGCACTCGAGATCAACTTGGAAGAGCAAGAAAAATTGGGGAAATTGGAGGAAAGAAAGTGAAAAAAATCTCAGTTTCGGAAAAGAAAAACGTGACTAAAGGTTTTATCTATGGTGTTTGTGCTGATGTGACAGAGAAAGAGATATTAGAAAACATTAAAGGAGGAAAAGTAAAGGAAATGAAGTGGTTTAAAGCCAAAGAAGGGGGGAATCCAAACTCTCCAGTTTTGATGACCTTTGAGGGGAATCTTTTCCCAGCAAGGGTGTACATGGGCTGTCTGTCATACCAGGTGAAGCAGTTTCAAAGGTCTCCACTTCGGTGTTTTAAATGTCAAAGGTTTGGGCATATGGCTATGTCATGCAGAGGAGAAAGGCGTTGTGTCAAGTGTGGAGGTGATCATGATGTAGTGAATTGTGGAGTGTCAACTCCTAAATGTTGTAACTGTGGAGGAAGTCATTCGGCTTCATTGAAGGAGTGTGGCCACTTTATAAAAGCAAAGCAAGTTCAGGAGGTCAGGGATGAGCACAAGATGTCTTATGCGGAATCTCTGAAGGAAGTGGAAAGGGCTGGTGACGCTAGCGCCCCTGGAAAAATGAGAACACTTGGGCCTTTGATGTCTCAATCGCCTCCATCCATCATAGCAAGGGATGAAATTGTAATAAAAAAAGAATCCCTGATGGCTTTCATTGTTGATTTACTGTACGGAGCTCGAGAAAAGAAGTCCAGATCTGATATAATTAAATGTGTGTCTGAAGCAGCAGTCAGGTTTCTGGGTCTGAAAGTCTTTGCTCCCCAATCTCTATATGAGTACATGAGGTCAAGCCAAGAAAAGGCAAGCTACACTGACAGGGAGGATGATGAGGACAGAGAAGATATGGATGATATGTTTAATGATGATGTTTAAAATATTTATGATGTTCTGCATCCTTCAATGGAATGCAAGGAGTTTAATCGCCAATGGCCAGGAACTCAAAAAGCTAGTTCGAGACTGTGAAGTAAAACCTGATTTAATTTGTATGCGTCTAGATTTTATTATTCCTGGATATGTATGTCTGCGTAAGGACAGGAATGAGAGGCCAGGAGGAGGATGTACTACTTTTGTTAAGTCTAATATGCAATATAGAATTTGTGAATGCGATACATCCTTTGAAAATTAAATTGTTGAGGTATGGAGCCCCCAGGGGAAAATATGCATTGTTAATTTTTATAATCCTTGTAAACCGCTAATTCTATCTGAGCTTGAGAACATAATGAGCAAGGCTAGCAGCTCGCAAGTCATCTGGGTAGGAGATTTCAATGCCCACAACCCTCTGTGGGGAAGCAAGGATAGAGATACAAATGGGGATATAATAGAGGAATTGTTAGATAACTCTAATTTAGTTATAAGTGATGGACAACCGACCTGCTTTGAAATTAAAACCTCTAAAATGTCATGTTTAGAACTGACTCTGGCCTCACCGGCTCTTGCAAGGACGGGGGAGTGGAGTGTCTTGAGTAAAGATCCAATGGGAAGTGATCACTTCCCAGTTTTATCCAAGTTTGGAAGACCTCTCATAAAGAAAACAGAGGACAGAGCCAAACGATTTGATTTCTCTAGAGCGAAGTGGGATAAGTTTGAAGAGGGGATAGCTGCAGGCTTAGAGAGTGTTTGCAGTGATGGATCAATTGATGATTTTAACGAGTCTTTAATAACAATGATCTTGACTGCTGCATCAGAAGCAATCCCCTTTAGAAAAGTCCCCAAAGAGCGAGCCATAGTTCCATGGTGGAATAGTGAATGTAGCAAAGCTATAAGCATGAGGAAACTTGCCTTTAAAAAATTATGTAAGAAATGGGTTCTTACGTAATTTTTTACCCAGGAAAATGCCATAACATACAAGCGTTATTGTGCTTTGGTGAGGAAAACCGTCAAGAACGCAAAAAGGAAATGTTAGAGAAACTTTTGTGGGACGTTAGGACCAGACACTCCAGCCAAACAATTATGGTCTAGAATTCACAAAATGTCAGGACAAGTTGCTAAAACAACAATTCCAGTTCTAAAGGACAGGCACACTGAGGCCATTTTTAGTAAAGATAAGGCAGACGTGTGTTAAAACTTTCCAAGATGTGCATAATTCAAAAAGCCTAGGGCATGAAGAGTTGAGAGAAAGAGAAGAGCTTCTGAAAGCAAATGAATGGAAATTGAATTATGTAGGTGAAAGAAATAGATCATATAATGCGTTTTTCTCTTTAAAAGAGCTTAAAGATGCAGTAAAAGCTGGGTTAAATACTACTCCAGGTCAGGACGGAATAAGCTATGAACTGGTTAAACATTTAGAAGAGGGAGCACTTGAAGAAATGTTGGCACTCTATAATTATGTTTGGGAGGCTGGAATGTTACCAACAAAATGGAAACAAGCATTGGTTGTTCCAATTTTGAAGCCCGGAAAAGATCCTTCTTCTCCATCATCCTATCGACTGATAGCATTAACATCAGTCATGTGTAAAGTAATGGAAAGAATGGTTACAAATAGGTTTGTGCACTTTCTTGAATCTAATAATTTTTTGTTAATTATCAAAATGGCTTTAGAACTGGCAGAAACACAATGGATTCTGTTGCTGTCCTTGACCAGGACATAAAGAAAGCTATTATAAATAAAGAAGCTGTGATCTGTGTTTTTCTAGATATAGAGAAAGCTTATGACTCCATGTGGAGGGAGGGTGTGCTGATGAAGCTACATAACGCTGGTGTTCATGGCAGAATGTTTTATTGGATTAAGGATTTCCCTGATCATAGAACTATTCAAGTGAGAATAGAAGGCACTGAGTCTGAAATTGTTGTGGTTGAAAATGGTACACCGCAAGGTTCAGTTATTAGTCCAGTTCTCTTTAATGTTATGATAAATGATATCTTTGAAAATGTCCAACAAGGGTTTGGTAAATCATTATTTGCAGATGATGGTGCCCTCTGGAGGAGAGGGAAAAACATGCATCACATGTTCTACCAAATACAACAGGCCTTAGATCAGATTGTTAAGTGGGCAAACAAATGGGGATTTAAAATCTCTGCACCCAAAAGTAAATTTATGGTTTTTGGCCTAAAAAGGAACATCCCCCCTCTAAAACTTACTATGTATGGGAGCTCTTTAGAAAGAGTTAGCAATTTTAAATTTTTGGGTGTGTGGTTGGATGAGAGGCAAACATGGAGAACCCATATTGATAAAACTATTTTTAAATGTGAGAAAATAATCAACATTCTTCGAAGCTTAGCCGGATGTGACTGGGGGGCCGAAAGAGAGACATTACTAATGATATACAGAACAATGATCAGGTCTGCTTTAGACTATGGATGTGTTGTATTTGGCTCAGCCTCCAAATCTGTGCTTGAGAAGTTGGATCGACTTCAGGCCAAAGCTCTATATGTTGTGGAGCTTTCAGAACAACTCCAATACCAGCTCTGCTTGTTGAAATGGGGGAGACTTCTCTAAGAATAAGGAGAGATAAGCTTGGGCTCCACTATTGGTATAAACTGTGTACTATTAAATGTGTCCCATTTGCTAGACGTCTTTTGGAAAATTGGGTTTGTTGGTAATGAAAGGAAGTCAAACTTCCTTAGTCATATTAAAAAGCTCAACTCGACCTTTGGGCTTGAAGAAGACAGGATGTGCGTGTCTCTCTGTTACCCAGTCCCTCTATGGCTTATTCCTGAATCTGAAGTTCATGTATCCTCTCTTGAAAACATATAATGACAAGACATATAATGAGGTTAATGAGTATGTTAATAGTCTCCAAAAAGACTATGTTCAAATTTTTACAGATGGATCTGTGGATCCAGTATCCGGAAAGGCTGGTTTTGGAATGTTTGTGTCAAACTTTATTATCCAACAGTCCATCCGAGTACCTAACAAGTTGTCTATCTTTTCTGCTGAGCTCCTTAGGATCTTGTGGGCCATGTGGTGGGTGGAGGTTGTTAGACCCCTAAAAAGCATAGTTTGTTCAGATTCTAAAGCTGCCATGTTGGCTGTGAAGAATGGAGCATCAAGGGCTCGGCCTGATCTGCTACAGGAGATCTTGTGCTGTCACTATAGGCTTGAGAAAACTGGATGTAATGTGGAATTTTTGTGGGTACCAGGCCACTCAGGTATAGAAGGAAATCAAAGAGCCGATCACCTGGCAAAAAAATCCCTTGAAAAAGATACTGTTGACCTGAATGTGTTTCTTGGGAAGCCAGGGTGCTTTCAAGTTGGAAAAGAAAAATTAGAGGAACAATGGCAAAAAGAATGGAGAGAAGACCAACAAGGCAGACATTACTTTTCCCTGCAGCCATCTGTTAAAAGAAGGAGGCGACAGATTAAAAGTGGAAGAAAGGATGATGTGGTCTTAACTCGTTTAAAACTGGGGCATTGTGGTCTGGCCAGCAATCTCAAAACAATAGGCAAGAACCTAAATGGTCTCTGTCAGTGTGGGAAGTTGGAGACACCGCAGCATGTAATGTTTGAATGCAATAAATATTGGGGTGAAAGACAGCAGATGTTTAGGGAGTTATCTAAATTGGGTTTTTCCTCCTTTTCTTTCAAATCTATATTCTCTTCTGATGCGGACTTCCATCTAATTGGAAAAGCAATAATTCTTTTCCTCCGGTCAACTGGACTGTATAAGAAAATCTAAACTAAATAGATCAATCTGACCTATGGAGGGCAGCATTACGCAATTTAGTGTACAGCCTGCCGGAATTCCATTAGAAGAAGAAGAAGAAGAAATTAGTATGCAGTATGGCCGAAACCGTAGCAGGGAGGAGTAGTACGCTACCACCCCTACGTACTAAACACGCCTACATTGTAGTATGATGGCAGAGCCATAGACATATATGTAGACATATGTGTCTATGGGCAGAGCATACTGCAGGAATACTACTTACCCAAAATGCACCACAGGCTTCTTCTTCGTCTCCTACTTAATTTTAGATGGTGCACGGCATGTTACCGTCATCATCAGTCTCCTATTTAAATGCAATGTGGTCGCTACCCAGCAAGATTCTGTTTAATACCAGTATTAAGTTAATTTGATATTGGACATTTACATTCGTTTGACATTCAAAAGACAACAACAAACAACAATAATAAAATAAGTAGTGATAATAATAAATACTAGTACTGTTAAAAGAAATGATGATTAAGTTTGGCATAATGAAAGTACATCATGGCAAAGCAGTCACTGTACTGTGTGAGGTGACAGGTGTTCAAAGTGACTCAGCCTACACACATGACAGAATGTGCTGGTGGAAATGCTGTACTGTATCTACATATTGATATTCAGTGAACTTGATTGACACATGATGTCAGCGTTGTGACACTTATGAGAAGTGATGATGGTTGTCATCACCGTAACAGGTTGCATTATTTAAAAAACCATATAAAGGATCTTCAAAGTGCAAAGTTTAAGTTCTTGAGTGTGGCATGTCATGTCATTGCTTACTGTGGCAGTGAATTAATTATTATGTGCAAAAGGAGGCGTCTGCGAACTCTGGCTCGCCTACGCCTCGCATTTTGCATGTTGAGAGGCATGAGAGAGCTTGCAGACATGTTGCTGCTGGGTAAAGAGTGGCCAGCTTCATTTTTGGACAATTTCAATAGTCACAGGTGTGTTCAGATTTTGGTGCAGTACCTCGCTTTGCCAGCAGATGGAGCGCTTTCCCACCAATCTTTTAATATGTCCGAATGGACCCAACTTGTTTAGTATCTAGTGTTAGTACGCAGTAGTAGTATGCAGTGTGCCAGTGGGGCCTTTTGGATGCAGCCAGTTTCCCGACAGTTTCCAGCAGCCTTCAGTCCGGACAGGAAGTCACAGACACACTAAAATCCTGTCTGGAATCAATTCATTCAAAAAGTGATCAGACCCATATATCAGTTTGTTCTCAGTCTCCAGTTGTTTTAATTATGATAGATTAACCCTTAGATGTATAAATGGGGTCAAAAATGACTCCAGGGGTTGTTTTTCTTCAATATCTATGGAATTAAAAGTTTTTATCATTTCATATTCCAGCTATTCCTCATAAAAAATGTTTTTGACATGAGGCCATTTGCATTTTTTTAAAAAAAAAATTATATACATTTTAAGAAGTTGTTGTTTTTGTATCACTACCCCACTCTTCCATAAGTGGATCAAAAATGACCCCAAGCATTTCCTATGGAATATCAAGGGTTAGACCTGGGAATCTGTGATTCTTATCACCTGTGCCTGTCAGGTATACATTTACTGTTGCACTTACACATCTAATGCCAGCAGTCTCACCACCCAGGAGGATTTTTATACGGCAACAGACATGTTAGTATTCGTTTTATATCTTGGAATACATTTGATGTTATAAAATATGAACTTATTTTCCACCCCTATGACTTTTGTGTGATAAAGTATAGTATTATTGTCATCAAATTAGCCCACTTTGTAGTTAGCTAACTACAAAGTGGGCACTAGTTAGTTAACTACTATGTAATGTTAGTACTGTAATGTTAGCTACAGTAGCTAACATTACTGCATTTGTTGTGTAGAGATAAGCAGCCTTACTATGACATTTATAGCTTCCTTGTAATAAAATCTTACCATTATTGTGTGTGTGCTTGTGCGCATGTTAGGTAGCCCATTATGCTATTATTGATTATTCAATGATGTCATTAGTAAGTGTGTGTGTGTGTGTGTGTGTGTGTGTGTGTGTGTGTAGTCCGTTACTGCATTTGTTGTGTAGAGATAAGCAGACTTACTATAGCTTCCTTGTAATAAAATCTAACCCATTAAGTAGCCTATTATACTATCATTGATTATTCAATGATGTCATTAGTTGTCAAAATGTTAATAAAAAGTGATAAATGAACATGTCAAACATGAAATCATTCATTCATTCATTTGTTGACCATAATATAATACAAATCATCATCTTTAACCAAAATTAAAGAAATTGCTTAAGTTTATGACATAAAACGCATTGATTCTAATTGGGGTCATTTTTGACCCCACTTATGGAAGAGTGTAGGTAATGGTAGGTCATGCATCTATGGGTTAATTTATTAAAATGCTTTACAGGTGATCTGTAGTTTATGTTCATGGTTTATCCTCCATTTCACATGAATTCTCCTGCATCATATCAGTTTGAGCTCAGCTACACAGGCTGAATACACTGTGTTTGACTGTAAGGTTCATATTTTCAGAGGCAAAAAATACAAGACAACAGCTTTCATTAGTCAGATACAATCAAGGGCTTCACATCTGATGTTATTTTAAGAATCCTCACATCCCACTGACCACAAGTCTCTGTGTTGCTAAATACTTCAATAATTAAAACAGCCCAGTGTTAATATACAGTAGACTCTGTATAGTTTATGATGAATGTATTCAGTCTCTGATGACTACACTTCACTATCAGTCACACAACATGTTTTCTGTTCACAGAATAAACCTTCAAATCAGACAAATACAATCTTAATCTCTAAACTTCTACAAAAAAAATCTGCTGTTGCATTAAAAGGAAAAAAGGAAGGAGCAGACAGAAAAACAATGCAAGAACTATAGAGATGCAAATTTACCTCAATGATCAAAGCAAACAAAGGAAATAGGCAAGTATAAGGTTTTCTTTTAAACTGAAAAGAAATAATGGTATGTATGAACAGTTGTTTTAATATGTGTTATTACTAAAATGATCTGCCATCAGTGTTCATTTTGTTGATGAAAACAATGACAACAAATATTTGCCAACAACCCTTTTCTCATGACAAAGATGATACACTGAGGAGCTAAAAGAAAGATCTTTGATAAAATCTAGGACAAACTGTATGTGTTATTTTCACTGACAAAACGAGACGGTACACTAAAATGTTAGTGTTCAGCTATCAGACATTCAAATTAACGCAACGATAAATTGTTTCATGAAATGTTTCGGACAAATATTTAAAACTGATTCTGTATGGGTAGAACAAGATCAGAGCATATAAAGGGGGTAACTGCCAGTGAATAGTCAGCACCAGGATGTTTTGCTAACCTGCAAAACTCTCACACCAGAGCAGTGTCAGCTGTTAGCACGAGATGTGAGCTGTAATTTGTCAGTGAATAAGCAGCATGTGTGTCTGACTGTGGAGGGAGCAGTTGTTGAATAGATTTTTGGAGCTTGTTGGATGTAGCGTTGGCTATTAGCAGCTAGCTCTGGTTGTTAGCCGCTGAACTGCAGCAGAGCGAGCAACCGCCAGCTGCCAGACTTCACATCTGTTGATCCCCACAGGACTCCACTCAGTCTGGACTGTCTGAAGCAGGTTTATGGTTTGATTCCTGTTTGACAGGCAGGTCGGAGGTTCAGGTCTGTCAGTGTAGCTATGCTGTGTGAAAACAGTGTGAACTTTGGGTGGAAGATACAAAAGTTGGGAAATGGAGCAGGTGGCAAATAAGGAATTCCACATGACGTCTGAAGTTTCACACGTCGCTGGTGCTTCAGAAAATGTTTCGTTCAATTTTAAAGTTTTGAACTGAACTGAATTAGGGACTGTACAAATTCATTGGGGTGGGGATGAATCTCTTATTTAATTCTATAAAAAGGCAACACCATTCAGCATTATATTTTTCTTTGGACCCTCTGATGAAACAACTGCACACTCTCCCCTAATTTATGGCAACAATCTATTTATAACAAACAAGACAAAATGGTGAAAATACAGCCTCTATTTTTCAATAAAGAGCTGTTATTAATGGTTATTACAGTTTTGTGGCTAATAATGAACTTGTGCACCCCAGTATTTTCAAAATGACATCCACAGAAAAGTTTGGTCTCATTTTGAACATCTGCAGATTAATTCCAAAACCCAACATGTTATGATCCACTAAAGTTAGACATGATACATGATGAATAAATGCTCGTTTTTTTATTATCTTTGGTGCCACCTTGACTGTAAGGGAGCCAGGAGGGACAATTCTACCAGGTGCGGAGCAAGGTGTCATGGTTTTGAATTACAGTTAATCATTCATTTATTCATTTGGGATGTTTGTACATTAACTGACTACACTGACTGCCCTCCCATCAGTAGATTCACTCCACCTGCTAATCATCACTCAGCTCTTCCTCATCCTCTCATTAGCTCCCTTCTATATTTACTGGGACACTTTCACTGTCAGTCTGCCAGATTGTCTTTGTGCCATGTGCCTTAGCTTTCCACTGTTTTGATATCTGTTTTGTGATTCTTATATAGTTTTTGACTTGCTTGTATTTTTTCTTTGCTGACAGCAGAGTTTATAGCAAAAGCCAACAAACTTGAGCCTGGTCCCGGGAGCAGACTGACTCACAATGAACCCAGCACACTCTTTTAAACAGTTTTTTTTTCAGGGGGCTGGAGGGCCCCTCCTTCCCTTTGACCATTCTTCCCCTGGCCGAGTCTAATGGGGTCTTGCAAATTATGGAAACTACGTGCGCGCACAGTGGTTCGACCCTGGGCTGGTCCACCACCATTATCTTGGAAACAATGCTGAGCAAATTTAAAGAAAAAGGTTGTATTAAGTTAAAAAGGTCACATACAGTTAGGTACATACTTGTAGAATAGAGGTGAAAAGTAGACAGAAGTAACACTAAAAACTTCATTAAGGCTTCAGTTTGCCAGGTAATGAAGATGTTCAATCTGGTCAGTTAAACAAAGGCTACCAAGATGTAATGGCTAGGGTTAGGTGAAATGGTCAACTTTCAAGGCCAAGGAGGTGCTGCAACACACACACACACTGCTGTGTGACCAACAGTTCTATTGTAGGCTGAAAGGCCATTTCTGCTGAGGTAATGAACATGAACTGGGCACTGAACATATCTATATTTAAAGAGACGAGAAGCATTACATTATATGGCACATATGCTCGGTATATAAGCACAAGACATACAAATAAATACAAATCCCACACTTAATATGCTGGATATGAGGTATGTTAAGACGAGGTATATCAGAGGAATATGAGGTATATTAAGGGTTAAGACTTTTAAAGCATAACTCTAAGTTGCTATGCTAACAACCAGTAACAGTAAAATAAAACATGTTGTGGATATTTACAGACTAAAGATTAATGATGATAGATAGAGTGGATATTAGGGATTACATTTATATTCCACAGAAGGTTATGTTGTTAAAAGTTGATACATGGATCAAAGATTTCTGGCTTTTTTTTTTAGTATTAAAATCATTCATCCTAATAATTATTTCACCTATAATTCACCAGAGCCTGTTGACAGGAGAAACCAAACTGCTCTGCCAAATACGCTGCAGCTCTGTCAACAATAGATGAAGAGTGTATTTTTATTAGCTTCTGAGATGCTTCTGAAACTCACTGCAGAGCATCTGAGGTCTACAGACACCACAGTCAGCTCAGGTGACAGCCTGGTGGACATCCTCTCCCTACTGAGTGCACTTTTCTAGTTCACAGAGCTACTGGTGAGCTGTTTCCTCCTGACTCTGTGTTCATACTAAGCTTGTCTGGGAGCTTCCTCTGCTCAGAGCTGACAATGATATCAGTCTTTTAATCCAACTCTTCTGTAAGAACACTGAATGCTCAGGTAATATTCACATTACTGCAGCTATAGTCACAGATGAGTCAATCTGGAAATCCATCAGTAAAAAAAAACAACATCTTTTTTTTTCCTTCCTTTACCCCTGGAGGCACTGCCCAGGCTGCATCCCAATCTCTTAAAATTACTGCTAACCACCTTACCTAACTGTTTAGTCCCTCCCACTTAGGAAAAGATGTAAGGAGTCAGGAGTTAGGAGTGAGGATTGCTGATTAAGAGACATGAGACGGCCTTACTCTGAAGCGTCACGCACCTAACAGATCCCTCCTAACTCCTAACGCTAACTCCTTACTGGAAGGAATAAGAGACATGAGACAGCCTTAAAGATCTTAAAGATTTTACATCTATTGTTGCGCTAGTCTGCAGCTATGCTTTCAATGAAGCTGACATGTCATGACAGTGAAGCACCGCCTGGTGGTCGAGACTGAAGGTTGCAGCTCTCTTTATTGGGACTAATCTCAAAAACAACAGAATGTAATGGCTCGGTGCACTGCATCTGTGATCAAGTGTGTTATTGTTGAAAACAATAATTATGACTTTATAAAACCACTTTTTCTAATATATATCAATGAATGAATTGAAATGAAAATACCTCAAGTTGAGGGCTTTTCTCAGCAATTTTGAGATGAGATTAAAAAAGAGATTAATTAGATCAATTAATTACAGATCATAATTAATTAATCTCTCCATTTTTTTAATCTCTTGACAGCACTAATTAAAAGATACATAAGATACAAGCATTCTCATTCTAACTCCTCAAATATCACTGCTCTGTCAGTGGACTCATATCTAGTTGAGGTCACCTCCTGCGTCTGTTGTTGATGTTTCGGTACAGCATGTCACTATATACTTATATGAAATGTACAGTTTCTGCTCATCAGATGCATACAGTCTTTTTCAAAATACATTCACAAAGTCATTAAAACACCTCCTTTTACATTTATTTACCTTTGCATCAAAAGCACAATGTTAGGTTTAGGTAACAAAAACACATGGTTAGGTTTAGAAAACAATATCATACATTTTGGCTTTAAACTGACACAGAGAGTGAACAGCCATCTCACTTGTACGGTCCCGGGTTTGTTGGACCCTACTCCTACCCTGACAAATGCTTTAGAATAAAAGCCTCTTTAGAAAATGGAGGGATTCTCTCAGCCGAGGTTATCAGGGGCTTTTAATTTGAAACGTGTTGAGTTTGAAATGATGGTGCGATATATTAACTTTACAAAGACAACAGAGCAGATAAAAAGTAAATATATAAACACACAGAGGTATTAATAAATTAGGCTGACCAAACGTCCTCTTTTGCCCAGACATGTCCACTTTTCACATCCCATCCGGGGGGTTTTTATAAACTGATGATAATGCCCGGTTTTCCGTGTGTGTGTGTTAGAGTGCGGCACGGGCCGCATATTTCTGTCCGAACCCGAACCGAGCCCGACATTATTTAATGACCAAAGCACTGAGTTTGTGTCACACAGTTGTTATAGTTACAGAGTATTTAACAGGACGGGCGTGCACTGTTGGTGCTCAGCAAAGAGTGAGACTTCGTGTTTGAGACGGGAGCGGGAGGCAGGAGGTCTGACGCCTCCAGCGAGAGGAGAGGGAGACATAAAACAAAATAAGATAAAATAGGAAAAACACTTCTCCCTCTTTTATTTTATTTTCAGCGTTTAATCAAGGCAGAGGCGGGCGGCTGGAGTCCAAGACTTCCAGCGTGGGGAGAGGTAGAAACAAACAGTCAATGTGTGTCTGTGTTTGTTATGTTCAGGTGTTGTCATGCAAATAACAGTGCCCAAGCAATAAACAGGACAGACAATAGGATTTTATTAATTTTTACACTACATTTTCACTGAAAGCTGACTGAATCTGACCCCAGCCCGAATACAATTTATATAGCAATAACAATTCGGGCCGGGTTAGGTCAAAAATGTAGCTCTACATTTTTGACCAGACCCGTCAGGTACCATCGGGCTCGGATCACCACACTCTAGTGTGTGTATGTGTCACCTGTTGGGGACTATCTGAATTTCTGTCTTTGAGAGATATTATTTTGTGATATAACTGAATTTTCTATCAATACATATACATTTTAAATATATTAAAATGATAAGGCATCTTTGAGTAAACTGCAAGTATCATTTAAATAGGCTATGTCGTAGCCGGGCGAGTGTGCTCTTTTTTGGAAAACAAAATATGGTCACCCACCTAAATAAATAACGGACCGTCTATAATGTGTATTTTGTTTCAAATGAAGCTGGGAGCCTCTGCAGTTGTAGTGAATAAAAGCCCCGCCGCTATTTGTTATGTTATTACTTTATGTCCGACCGTGAGGATGTAGCATTGTTTGCTAGCTTGATGCTAATGACAGTAAGGTTAACTCAGCGGGTTGACAAAGTGCCTCTGCTGTTTCACACCATCATTTCCCCCTTTTACTCTGTGTGCTAACATCCCTAGAGGAAATATTAAAAATACTGGGGTGTTGTTGTCATACAGTGTCTACGGCAGCAGATGGTTCTGTGTTTCTACTGGTCAAAGTGACGGCTGTGATGGGAGAATTGGATCTCAGTGAAGGGCAAGTGGTCCATAACTTTAATTTTGGAGACAAAAAAAATGTAGGCTTAGCGCCATGTGGTCCATTGCCCAAAAGGAAATGTAGAATACTTAAAAGTACTTTAAAAGTGCTTGAGTTACTTTTCTCAGGGAGTAACGTTGGACGTACTTTTAAAGTAATTGAGTTACTTTACTCAGGGAGTAACGCAGTAGAGTAACTGGTTACTTTTTTAAAAAGTAAAGCAGTAACGTACTTTGATTACTTTTAAAGAAACCCTTACCCAACACTGGAGGCAGGTTAGAACAAAGGACGGGGTCTCTGTATCTATATTCACTATGACTGGTGTACTGACAGCAGGATTGTTGCCCGACACTGCCGCCCTGATCTTGAAGCCCTCTCATGTCATGCAGACCCTTATATCTACCCTGAGACTTGAGTGTTGTAACTGTCACTGCTGTTTACATCCCCCCTAATGCTAATGTTAGCATCCCCCTCGGCCATTTACTAGCCATTGTAAACAAACGGCAGAGAGCCCACCCCGACGGTGCACACATCATCGCTGGGGACTTTAACCAAGCATGTCTAAAATATGTTCTCCCCTAGTTTTTACCAGCATGTGAACGGTGCAACAAGGGGGGGAAATACCCTGGACTGTACACTAACATCCTGCATGCATACAGGACTGTTTCTCTCCCCCACCTGGGCCAGTCTAACCACCTGTCATTGCTCCTGTTTTCTGCATACACCCCCCTCAGAAGAACAACAAAGCCGACCACTACAACTTTTATAACTTGGCCTGAGGGTGCACTATCCCAGCTACAGGAGTGCTTTGAAAACACTCAGTGGGACCTGTTTAGTCAGGGACCAGGGGCCTGTTGTTCGAAACCTAGATAAGGGAGTAAGCCGGGATATGTTGGTTATCCTGGCTTAACTTAGCGTTGATTCGGTTGTTCGAAAGCAGAGGCACATATGTTGCCATGGATATTTATTTTGTGCACTTAGCCTGGTTGGGACCAGGCTAACAACCAGGCTTAGTTTAGCCTGGTGCCTTATCTGTCCATTCAGCTGTCACTGCAATCGGAAGTCAATGTGTTTTACCATCATTTCATGTTCTTATCTATGTCTTTGCCTCATTTTTTAACAAAATACATTAAGCCTACAATAATAAAAAAAAAAACATTTAACATTTAAAACATTATTTTTGTCATAGCCCAAACATACTTTGACATGCACATATCTTTACCAATAAAATGATTAATTGTTGGAATAAACATACAAGGAGGTGTATTTGGCATTAACACAATTAGTGGTTATTAGGTTTCATAACTGTATGACCTTCCCAAATTACATTCCCAGCTAACTGGACCAATAACTCCAGTGTACTTTACATCAATGAATGTAAACATGAAGATGAAACCACAATATTCTTTGACCTCATTTTATCTAAATGAAAAATACTGTAATCAGTCACTGTCTGCTTTGAGCTGGGGAGAGAAAGAGAGAAATAATATTGATTAATACATTGCATCACAGTCATGCTTACAATGTGCATTAACGTCATTTACTTCTTTCTCTAGTTTCTTAATTTCTAAGTCCAATTTCCTTAAGGTTTTTCTTTGAATTTGTCAATTTGTCAAGACAATCCAAAGTCTGACAGTCCACATAACACCATTGGTTGATTAATGAATGAATAAAATGATTGATTTCATGTACAGTATACTGGAACAATGTACCCTGTATGAAGAGGATGATTTCTGCGGGTGGGACACAGTCTGTAGCTGCGCCTCCTCAGCCTGGCTTGGTGTTCGACAACCAATTAAGCCAGGATGGACTTAGAGGAATTTATCCAGCCTCGCTTCTCCACTTATCCTGGATTGGTTAATTCTACTTTCGAACACCGGGCCCCTGAAGGAATATGCAGAGACTTTGTTTTACATCAAATGCTGTGCAGACAATGTCACATTGTACAAGCACATCCATAGATTTTCTAACCAGAAAGCCTGGATGACGAGCAAGGTCCAAAAGGTCTTCAAAAGCTGCAACACCGCCTTCCGTTCAGTTGACAAAGCATTGTACAGTGCTGCTAAAGCTGAGTTAAAGAGGGCTATCAAGGATGTACAGGAGGCCTACAAGGAAAAAATTGAGGATCAGTTAACACACAATGATCCTCGGAGGGTGTGGCAAGGGCTGCAGCACCTAACAAACTACACAGGCAGAACTAACAGCACTGCGTCCACGAATGGTGCAATGGCTGAGGAGCAAAACCGCTTCTTTGTCAGGTTTGAGGTCAACACGACAACTACCACACCCAATGCTGGTTGGCAAACAGCTGGACTTAGGTCTCTCCTTCTCCATCTTCACCTGAATCAATGAATTCCTCACAGATCACCCACCGAGAGTTAAAAGCCCACCCGTCCAATAACATCATTGAATTTGCGAACAACACAACCATCATCTCGGGGGAGGATGAGTCCCCGTACAGGAAGGACGTACAGAGACTGTCAGAGTGGTGCTCAGTTTACAACCTTACACTGAACATCACAGAAACAAAGGAGATGATACTGGACTGGAAGAAGCGTGACACAGACCAGTGTACAGTTCTTTGTTTGAGTGCATCGCTTGGATGTCACAGCTAATTTTGTTGTATTCCTTTGTGATGACAATAAAAGCTTTCTGTTCTATTCTAACAAATGATATACATTATCTTTCATCTGGGATTCCATTCTCCATGAACATTAATATTTCTTTCTTTATTTCTTTTTACAATATTTTTGAGGGCTTCTTTGCCTTTAATCGATAGGATGGGTTAGTGTGAAAAGGGGAGAGAGGGAGGGGATGACATGCAGCAAAGGGTCAGGGGTTGGAATTGAACCCCCGGTTGCTGCGGCAAGGACATCGGTCACCTGCTCTGCCGGGTCAGCTAATAGGTACCCGAACATTACTATTTCAGAGTACTATTTTATCAAAACATTCAATGAAAGGGTTAATATTTAAACTACAAAGGCAGATTCATCAAAAAGTCATGTCCATGTTTGGGATTCTAAAAATAACTGCTGTCACATGTTGTTATCTGAAATGGTTGCAGCTGAACGGAATGTGTTTTAGTGAAAGATGGTTATCAACTAATGTTTCACTAGCACTTAGTCCCTCAGTCATTCTCATTTGATCCTAAATAAGTACTTAAAATAGTTTGTCCCTTATTGTAAAGTTATCACCTGGCAGGCTGACATGCTAAACTAAGAAAACAACATGGCAAACATTAAACTTACTTGCATACAGTATCTCACATAAGTGAGTACACCCCTCCCATTTTTGGAAATATTTCATTATATCTTGTCATAGGACAACACTATAGAAATGACACTTTGATATAACTTAAAGTAGTCAGTGGTACAGCTTGTATAGTAGTATAGATTTACCTTCCTCTGAAAATTACTCAAAACACAGCATCAACATCTCTAAACAGCTGGCAACATAAGTGAGTACACCCCACAGTGAACATGTCCAAATTGTGCCTAAAGTGTCAGTATTTTGTGTGCCAGCCATTATTATCTAGCACTGCCTTAACCCTTTGGGCATGAAATTCACCAGAGCTCACAGATTGCTTCAGGAATCCTCTCCCACTCCTCCATGATGACATCATGGAGCTTGAGGATGCCCCACAGGTGCACAGGTGAGTTTAGGGCTGGATACATACTTGGCCAGTGAAGGTGAAGGTGATGGTCTGCTATACAAGCTGTACACTGACTACTTTAAGTTATATCAAAGTGTCATTTCTATAGTGTTTCCTATGACAAGATATAATGAAATATTTGCAAAAATGGGAGGGGTGTGCTCACTTATGTGAGATACTGTACATCCTTGTGTTGAAAATGTGTTAACAGTGGGCCCACAGAGAACCTGCATCTGCGAAATTTCAGTGGAAACTCCATAGTTCTCCCATTTGATTTAAAATGAATACATTGAAATTAACGCATTTACATTTTTCTTAATTTATTATTGTATCACATCACAAGAAAAACAAACAAACAAAAACAGACAGCTAAATTCTGCAGATTTTCATTCTTGATCATTGTATATAGTAAATAAATTGGTTCTAGTCATCAGGAAGAAAGAACATCTGACCTCATTTCTTGCTGAACTTGTTATGTGAAACTGTTTCATCTTGCGATCTATGAGGAAGTAACATGTGCAAGTCAATCAGGGTTTTTTTGTTTTGTTTTGTTTTTACAAGGAAGGCTGTGAAGACAGACACAGAGGTAAAACACAAACTAAAACAACTTTAGTTTGTGTGTAATTACACAGAACTTTATGATCCACAGTTCTGGTATTATCAGGAGAATATTAACAAGTTGTCAATGAAACTACTGCAGTGCTGCAGACAGTGCCCTTTGTAAAGCATGCTATACTCACTGACAAGTGCTTTATAAATACAGTAGAGCATTTTTTATTATTATCATTATAATAATATTAATACTACTACTACTACTACTACTACTACTAATAAAAAATTATTATTATTATCATTATCATGAGCTGTTCAGGTGAATTGCATCAAGACCAATGGGTCAAATTTTGTGTGTTATATGATACACTGCCTGCTTCTTCTAAAGGTCTCTGTCTGTGCTTGTCTGCAGCTTAAGACAAATGGACACATAACAGAGGCTAAAATTACCACACAGAGCCAGGACAAGGAACAAGTCTGTTGAATAAAATGTGGAGAAAGTAAGCTGTCATGCTATTGATAACATGTGTGCGTGTGTGTCAAGGGATTTTTTTTAGTGATTACCTGTAGGAGTGACTCACAGGTGAACACGCCTTAAGATATTCAGAGAACGAAAACACAACCAGCAAATGTCTTTTGACTGAGTGAAAACATAATACCGACAGACTCTTCTCAGACACACAGCTCTACTCCTCTCTAAACAAGATGAAAAAGATGATGATGATGATGCTTCTCTGTCATGCTGCTTTTGCAGGTAAGGTCATGATACACGCTAAGATCAAAAACTATATTTTCTAATTTGTTTTATTGGTATGACTATAATGACTGTATATGTGCAGGAGGGTTCACAGATACTTGTGTGTTGGCTGTCAGGTGAAATTAAATAAATGTATGAGCAAAAGATAGCCTAGATGATGTATTCATTGAGATTTGGTTAAATGGATTTATCAAAATTATACACAATAAACAAACAAATGTCCCTCTGTCTTACTATGACGGCAGCATGACAACACCAGAACCAAGGCAAGACTGGGTCAGAAAATTAATCAAAGAAGAACCACAACTCTGGAAGAGGATCACTCAGAGCGCCGTGGATTATCAGCAGTTCTTCAAAGCTCAAACCGACCATTTCAGGCAACACCTCAACCAAACTGGAGGTATGTTAAAGGTAGTGATGGCCATATGAAGCCTCATGAAGCATTTCTTTATTGCTACAAACCAAGAGCGCCATCTAGTGGGCTCATAAAATAAAGAAAATGCTTCATGAAGCTTCAATTGGCCGTCACTAGTTAAAGGAACAGGGTGTAAGATTTAGGGGGCTTTAGTGGCATCTAAGATGATGAAACTCTCCTGGTTAAATTTCCTTCAGTGTTCATTGATCAGGGGGGTTTGCTGATGGACAATTTATCCGCAGATGTCTCCACTGCTCAAAAACAAATGGACCAGATGATTAAACCAGCAAAAACAGTGAATAAATCAGTTTCACATTCAAAATTAGTGTTTATCCAACACTATTAGGGAGGGACTGATAACCACAGTGGCTGACATGAAAACAACAATGTCCCTATCTAGAGCCAGTGTTTCGTTTGTCCATTCTGAGCCACTGTAGAAACATGGCAGTGCAACATGGCCATCCCCATAGACAAGGACATGCTGCCCATATAGATATAAACAGATTATTTTACGGTAACAAATATGTGATATTTGGTATTTCCAGGTGATTATACACTAAAGTAAACATATCTTAAGTGCTATATCGTAGGCAGCTGGACTTGCTTGAGTTTCTTGAAGACCTCACAACCAAGAGACTTCTTCAGTTCTTAAAACGGTATGTGGGTGTGTGCCCTTGCAGAGTCGTCGAGGTCACATGTGAGTCATTGACCCATCAGGCCATCATGAGTGTTGTTATGGTTAGATGGGTCCAGGGTGAATGGGTGTTAAGTTGTCTGGGGAGGGATCCCAAGACTGCATTTTAGGTGGGTGTCACAGGCCACCTCCTCTGTTTAAGATGGTCGTTCCCGTTTGATGTAGATGGCTTCTTTCACGCCTCTTTCAAATCATCTTTATTCCCTGGCCAAGATGTGCACATTGCTGTCCTCAAAGGAATGTAAGTGGACAGCTGAGTCTTGACCTGAGGAGCTGGCTCTCCTGTGCTGAGTGATTGTTTTGTTTCACCAGTGTACAAATTTGTGTATTCCTGGCTGCATTGAACTGTATACACTACATTACTCTGCTTCTGCCTGTGAATGAGCTTGTGCCTTAGTGTGTAATGTAGTGTGTGCAAATGCACAAGTATATAAAGTGCTGTAATAAGATGTGATATCAACTACAGCTGATTGTGTTGGGACCTCAAGGCAGTTTCTCTCTGTCTCTGTCTCTCAGGCGTACACATTCACCAGCAGATTGTCGGTTGTGACTGGGATGACGAGACTGAAAAGGTAGATGGTTTGATCAGGTATGGTTATAATGAGAGGACTTCCTCACATTAGACGTGGAGACAGAGACATGGATCGCTGATAACCCGCAGGCTGAAATAATTAAACAAGAGTGGGATGGAATTAAAGCTAATAATGAGTTTTGGAAGAACTTCCTCACCAATGAGTTTCCTGCATGGCTTAAGATGTTTTGGACCTATGGGAAGAGTCTTCTACAGAGAACAGGTACAGTCACAACTACTGACTCTTTGTAAATGACACAAAAGTGTTCATTCAGCTCAGTTTTTAGTGTATTATACTATAAATATGAACAGCCCATTCTCACTCCCAGGACATCAAACACTGACCCTTTTTACACCCCTTAGGTTATGATATTGATGCCAAAGGCAACCTTTGTCATCTCTAAGAGATGCACCAGACTTAGATAACTGTATTGTTAATCCATCTGCAGCAATACTTGATGCTGAGACCAACTGATGTAGATTGTAGAGCAAGAAAGCTCATGTACGGTGGAGGAGGAGTGGGTCATACAAAACACTTTCACCAGGGGACCGCAGTTTGTTTCCCATGTGAAACCAGACGTTGACATAGTTTTAACACAATGTGAACTGTTACCTAATATCATCGTACGCTGACTAAACTAACGTAATGTAACCCAGGTGAAGTATTAAGATCACATAATGTTATGAAGCAGACATATTTATTTGAACCAAAAACATGATGTTTTTTCTAACCCTAACCAGGTAGTTTTATTGCCTAAACATAACTGCGACAGTTTCGCTGAGCATGTTATGATGTGTTTTATCTGTGTGACACATATGCTTAACTTATCTTTATATAACAGCTTGTAGGATATTTAATGAATTAGCACCTAGCTCCTTTATTCTTTACTCTTGTCAGCACTTTGGTCACATAATTGCATCCTTGAATTACTGGCTCATAATTACTAAGGATATGTACATATTGGTGCATTACTTTTTTCAGGAAAACATGAAACAGTGTAGAAGAACAGCCTGATACACTAAAGGGTGCCCTGTGTCCCTACCAGACGCTGAGGGGCTTGGCAAAGTGTCGGTATTTGTTGACTGGGAATGGGAACGGACTGATATGAACATACTGTCCCTCACTCTTTTTATTTTTTATTCTCACTGTCCTCTCCCCTTTTCTCATAAATCTCACTTCAGTGATATTATTCACATCTGTGTCTGCTACTAATATGTTTAATTCACAGTATCTCATATTGGGATAATAGTATTGATAAGTCGGGCTGATTTATTGATTTATGATGTTAATGGTAATTTTGTACATGGAAAATGAGTGGTTATTAATAGTAACAGATATCTTTACATTAAAAAACATAAGCTTATAAAACACAATGCATTGTAAATTTTACAATTTTTTGGTTTACAACTTATTACAAAACAGCTGTTCTTGTTCGGGGCCCCCATCACTTTTCAGAAGTCTGTCAGACAAAGGTACATTTCCTCTCTAAACCCATGGATGGATAAACAGAACTGGATACAGCGCTGGAGGCGGAGCCTGTTTTTCCATTTTACTGTGAAAGTTGCTCAATGATGGCGCATGAAGTCAATAAAGTTTAACTTTCAGGGTATTAAAATTCCTCCACACTATTTGGCCCAGAGAGCAGGTTCACCAGAGACTTAGAGTCCTAGTGCGGCTCTTGTAGACTTTCAGAATGTTATTGTACCAAATGGATCAAATCCCAACAGTGAAATGAAATGTTTCCCAGGGGCTGAAATGCTCAAAGAAAATGTATGCACTGATTTACAGTGAATACTGTTTTCCCAGTTTCATTCTATGGGAAGGCTTTTTGGACCCCAAGGCATCATGTAACAGACCCAGAAGTTGTAGTTACATGGTTTGGCCACTATGTCAAATTGGCTTCAAAGTGTGGTGCACTACGGAAGACGAGAACGGCCATGTATTTTTTTTTGTGTACTGTTTCTCATGTAATACGCAAAATGGGGTCAAACCCCCGGCGGCTATTAGGTGCCCGGCGGCTATTTGCCACCGGGCGACTATTTGGAAATATACGGTATGTGACAATAATCATATGTGTATAATAACAGTAGAAGTGTGACTAATGATAACAGCAGTAGCAGGAGGCATCTAGCAGCACCACGGCAGCTCTTGTAGGCTGAAATCAAGACGATCACATTAACCAGTGCGCAATCATCAGACTTGACAATTATCACGGGAAAACAATCTTTGTTATATCGAGATAACGAAATCATAAGTCGTTATCACGAGATGACAGTGTACAAAAAAAACAACAAAAAAAACATGGCCCTTCAATTTCAATCAATCAATCAATCAATCAATTTTATTTATAAAGCCCAATATCACAAATACAATTTGCCTCACAGGGCTTTACAGCATACGACATCCCTCTGTCCTTTAGACCCTCACAGCGGATAAGGAAAAACTCCCCAAAAAAAACCCTTTACCGGGGAAAAAAAAAATGGTAGAAACCTCAGGAAGAGCAACTGAGGAGGGATCCCTCTTCCAGGACGGACAGACATGCAATAGATGTCGTACAGAACAGATCAGCATAACAAATTAACAGTAATCTGTATGACACAATACAGTAATCTGTATGACATCCTCAGTAATGACAGTAGCTTACAACAACATTCATGAAAGTAATAATATTGTCGTTATAGTTCTGACTACTGTGGTACAATATGTTGAAAGTATGTATTAGTATCAGGCAGTATACATGTATGATAATATCATATGTGTATAATAACAGTAGAAGTATGACTAATGACTAATGATGGCAGCAGCAGCAGCAGCAGCAGCAGGAGGCATCTGGCAGGACCACGGCAGCAGCACAACCACACACGTCACACTATCCAGGCACCGCTGCAGTACGAGTTAACCTGAGAGAGAGTGGAGCACAAAAGCTCCGGAGAAGAAGCCGAGTTAGTGACATCCAGAATGGCCGAGTTAACAAGATACAGTAATAGGATACGCGAGAGAGAGAGAGAGAGAGAGAGAGAGAGAGAGAGAGAGAGAGAAGGTGCCCGGTGTATTATAGGTGGTCCTCTGGCAGACTAGGCCTAAGTCAGCCTAACTAGGGGCTGGTACAGGGCAAGCCTCAGCCAGCCTTAACTATAAGCTTTATCAAAGAGGAAAGTCTTAAGTCTAGTCTTAAAATGTGGAGACGGTGTCTGCCTCCCGGACCGTAACAGGAAGATGATTCCACAGGAGAGGAGCCTGATAGCTGAAGGCTCTGGCTCCTGATCTACTTTTGGAGACTTTAGGGACCACGAGTAACCCTGCGTTCTCAGAGCGCAGAGTTCTGGTGGGATAATATGGCACTATGAGCTCTCTAAGATATGATGGAGCTTGACCATTTAGAGCTTTATAAGTTAACAGTAGGATTTTAAATTCAATTCTGGATTTTACAGGGAGCCAGTGCAGAGAAGCTAAAACAGGAGAAATATGATCTGGTTTCTTAGTTCCTGTTAGTACTCGTGCTGCTGCATTCTGAATTAGCTGGAGAGTTTTTAATGATTTACTAGAGCTACCTGATATTAGAGTTACAGTAATCCAGCCTTGAGGTAACAAAAGCGTGGACCAATTTTTCTGCATCTTTTGGTCAAGATAGGCCTAATTTTTGCAATATTACGCAGATGAAAAAATGCAGTCCGTGAGGTTTGTTTTAAATGAAATTAAAAGACAAATCTTGATCAAATGTTACTCCGAGGTTTCTTACGGTAGTGGTAGAGGCCAGAGCAATGCCATCGAGAGAAACTATGTTATCAGATAAAGAGTCTGAGTTGTTTGGATACAGCGCTTCCGTAATGCACTTCCTGGAGGCCTGCCTAATCATCCCAAATGACTTCATTTATATGTAAACTCTTAAAGTTAAACAACAACAAAAAACTATTCATGGCTGTAAGAGGTAAAATTTTCCAATTTTTAATGAAAAAGCACAGATTGGAAAACAGTATCAGTTAATACAGATTTGTGTCACAGAACTCTATTTGTCCTCATTCTTCTCTGTTATGTCCATCATCTCATGATCCCCAGATTTATGTCATGACCAGTGTTGGGTGTAACGTGTTACAACCAAAAATGGCTTTTTCAGTAACGAGTAGGCCTAGTGTAAGGCACTACTGTCTCTAAATGCAGTAATCACATTACAGTCACTAATCAAACACTTAAGTCGTTTCTTGAGTTACATAAATTCATCATTAGATCTTCCCCTTACTTAGGAGTTATGACGACGGGCTTCAGGCTGTTGCCAACGGGTCGTCCTCCGTGTCCAGCTGGTGTTGTGCCGTATTAAGCACGCCTGCTGTGAAGGTTTTTGTGTACTATTTAAATTATTTTTTTTGTAGCACTCTGTAGAGTTATACAGCCATACAAATAATAAACATTTTGATATAATGTATTTTTTTTACATTAGTAATTTATTTTACACATAATTTTACATTATTGTTGGTAATGAATTAATTTAAACAACCAAAATCTGAGGAGCCACTTGGGAACCCGAAAGAGCCGGCTCTTTTTAGTGAGCCGAGCCAATCACTAGTGAGTGCAGTGTCATGCAGGTAAACTGCATGCTGTGCATTTGAATTGATGCACAAGATATGTTCACTGTTCTAGTTAGATTTAGTGTGACTTCATGTTTTTTTTAACACATAACAGCTCACCCTCATGATCATACAAACTGTTCTGTCTGTCTCTGCAGACCTGCCCTCAGTGTGTCTCCTCCAGAAGTCTCCCTCCTCTCCAGTCAGCTGCCACGCTACAGGTTTCTACCCTGACAGAGCCATGATGCTCTGGAGGAAAGATGGAGAGGAGATTCATGAGGACGTGGAGCTCGGAGAGATCCTCCCCAACCACGATGGATCCTTCCAGATGAGTGTTGACCTGAACCTTTCATCAGTCCCACCTGAAGACTGGAGGAGGTACGACTGTGTGTTTCAATTCTCTGGTGTGAAGGACCACATCGTCACCACACTGGACAAAGCAGTGATCAGGACCAACATGGGCAAAACTGCATTCACGAATGACCTTGGTGAGGGTTTTTTTTTAAAATTTCTTTCTGTTTTTGTATGCTGAATGATGTCATTGTTTGGCTCTCTTGTCACTTTAGCTTTTATCATCTGCTCGAGATTTGTTAATGATTTTAAGATCAGTATTATATTAATTTATCTTCCTTTTCCAGGATCACAGGTCAGACCATGTGACCTTCACAGTGACATGAAAAGATGGAATTTACAAATACAGTACACTTCCTAATTACCAATTCTTAATATTAGTAAAGTCACAGAAATGCTATCTAAAGGGACATTCCAGCGACTTATGGTGCATTTTCATCATGCAGTCTAATTTTATTGAGGCATAGCAGTAAAGTCCAGTATATCCTGACCTTTAGAGCCCTAGCTAAACAGTCTTCAGCACATCATCTAAGGTGCATGGCACAAGTGCATCAAGGTGTCCAACTTCTCTTTGCTGGTTGACCAGTGCATAATCTAACTGCAAACTAAGATTCAGTGGGAAAAGGCATTACGTTTTGCCCCTTAAATAACTGTAAGTGTGTTTTGGGCCCAACATCAATTCAACCAATTGAAATGTAATCTCCCATTCTCTTTTAAAGCCCGGTGTACCTGCAGCTGGTGCTGTTTACATGGTAAATTCATTAAACTGAGGAAGCAAGCTGTTTTCTGCTGAGAGTGATGAAGTAAGAGCAGTAATGTCACTGCAGCAAATATAGTGGCACATTTAAGCAGCAAAACTAAAACCTAAGTAGGGTAAAAGAACTAAACTTTTAGCTCAAAATCATCAGCCAAGTTACTCTGATCGTGAAATGCACACATCGTCTCATTTTATGTGGAGTCAGACAGCAGCTCTGCAGTTCTGTTGTTCTGTTCACATTGTACAAAATGTCATTAATATTTTCTTCATTCATGATGTATTATTTCACCCACCTGCCCTGTGTGTGTCACCAGCAGAGTGTACATGTGTTGTGAATCTGCCTATATAGGTGCATCTTGCTATCTGAATAATACAGCCTTTAAGTAGCAGGAAATACTGCGTCATTCTTACTTTATACCAGGTTTTGTCAGTTAATGCCACAAATAAGAATACACTAACAATGCACCTGACCGCACCTCAGTTTCACACCTGCATGCCCGTTGGCATCCAGATGGGCGGAGGTACATTTGCTACACAACGTGGGTGCTGGCTGACAGTTGCTCTGCAATGTGTGCGGGTGTAAGATCGGCCCCCATGTCTTCAAAATCCCAAAAGACTGGGTTTTGCATTTCCCATGATGTATTTCAACAGTGTCTTTAGTTAGACCATCACTGCTTAGTGTTACTTCTTTTAATAAACTCCACTTGTTTAGGTTGTATTGTAGGCCTTCAGCAAAAATATTGTAACCTTCGAGTCCAGCTTGAGGTGCTTGTTTTTAAATGTTGTTTTTTCTCACCACATAATGACAGGTGTCTTTAATGCTGCCTGTCCACTATTTAAATATCTCTGATTAAAAACAACAAAGTCACTAACATGTATCAATTTAGCTTAACTGATGTATGTGGTGCCCTTTAAGTACTGTATATCTCTGCAGGCACACACAGACACACACGCACACACACACATACTGATGCCTATTGTCATTACACTGTATTCACCACCTGTATGTGTGATGAACAAATGGATGGATGTACATCTGTGTTAAATGCATCTGCACATGTTGTGATCTTTTTTTGTTTATTTCTATTATCTATATATGGTCTGAGCAGAGGAGCCCAGTAACATGACCGTCCCAATCACTGCTGCAGTGGTTGTTCTTGCTGCCGTCCTCATTGCTGCTGTTGGATTTACAGTTTACAAAAAGAAGAAAGGTGAGAGACTCAGAGCAGCTGAGCTGATGCTCTTATTCAGACTGATAAACTGAAGCAACATTTAATAGTGCAGCAATCAGCATTAGCTCTGTAAGCCACAGAGTATCTAATACACAACATATAAAGAGATCTAAAAAGACAAGGAAACAGGTTTTACTCCACAATGTATATGAAAGACATGAGAATAAAACTGTTTTGGCATTTTAAACTGTGACAATGTGAAATTTCTCTTTTCCTCATATTTCAGCCAGTCGCCCTGCACCTCGTAAGTAGAACTTATTTATATTGTATTGTCTCTGATTTGACTCACACATTATAGATTAAAAAAGGTTTTAATTGTAATAGTATTTCAGTGTGAGCTGATGTAGTTCAGTGCAGGATAAAGGACTAACAGTGTGTTTCTGACCTCACAGCTCCTGTCAACAGCTCTGAGCTCTCTGAGAGACTGAATCCAGAAACATGATTGACGAACACACCATCCTGCACACAGTGACGTCATGTAGGACTACAGAGCAGTCAATGCTGTGACATTAAGTATTCACACCTCCAGTTAAACAAGCTGCCTGAAGCTTAAAGCTTCTAAAATTGTGTTACCATTTAATGTAAAACTTCTGTTACGTTACATTAAAGAAAAAAAAAAAGACCGGCGTTGGTATTGAAGATAAAAAAATAAATGAGGTTTACTCTAACCTGGGAACCAGAAGAATTTGTGAGCTCATTTATTTTTATTTGCTCTGGCACATAGAGCTGCAGCTTCAAATTACGTTAATACAGAAACTTGTATGTCAGGTAAATATGATTAAAGCAAATAAAGTGTTTCAAAGATGCATTCAGATTGTGTGTTGTGCTTTTTTTTTTTTTTTTGTACAGTATGTGTGTTGGGTAAATCAGAAAAACAGATTCCCATTCCTATAAAAAATAGGAATAGTGATTTAATTTCTCAATATGATTAAAATGATCAACAGCAATGAAAAGAGTAATAATTTGGTTGCCCAGTATGATTTTTTTTTTTTTTCAAAATGGACGTAGATGTGAATTTTAGGTCAGTGAAGTAAACAACAGTGGATTTACCCCCCTTCCTGTCCTAATAAGTTTTGTACGGTCACTAATTTAGTCGAGTCAGAACTTGTGATGGGTGGATGAATCCGTATGAAGCTTTGGGGCCTCAAATGCAGCAGCACAGTGACATCTGGTGGCTTCCAAAACTCACAGCATTCCTTCAAGACTGAAGTCAAACCACATCGGTCTTATTTTAATGGTTTTAGTCCCACATGTGCAATAAAAGTCCCAGATAACTGCATGTTTTTATCATAAATGCTTTTCTTCAGAAGTGTTGCATTAAAGTGGGGCAGCTGTAGCTCAGTCCATAGGGACCTGGGTTGGAAACTGGAGGGCAGAAGGCTCAAGTCCCCATCCAGACCAAATATGGACTGTGGACTGGTAGCTGGAGAGATGTCAGTTCACCTCCTGGACACAGCCCCTGGTTCCCCTGAGCAAGGCACTGAAGAATCATCATGGAAAGACAAGCCCCTGTGCTGCATGTACCAATGACATATTGAAAAAGTGGCCGACATCAAGAAATCCTCCCAGTGACTGGAAAAGGCTGGACTGAAAGACAGCACAGAAGCACTAATCATAGCAGCGCAGGAACAGGCACTTAGTACAAGATCAATAGAAGCAGGGGTCTGCCACACCAGACACAACCCCAGGTGCAGGCTGTGCAAAGATGCTCCTGAGACAGTTCAAGTTCAGGTACAACATCTGAGTTCTCTGCCCAGAAGAGCGCAGTCCCAGGAACAGCTAAAATACTGTACAGAGCCCTCAAACTCCCAGGCCTCCAGTAGAGGGCACCCAATTTGTGGCAACGGTGACAACAATGGTAGTCAAAGAGGGAGGGGCAGGAGCTCCTGCAGTCTCACAGAATTAAAACTCAAATGCAACACACTTTTAACTGGGAATCAACACCATGGGCTTAACTTAAAAACTACAATATAAAACTAAACAAAGAAATGCAAAAAATAAAACAGGCACTTATCTAGTCAGAGACCAAAAGGGCAGGTGCCTGAGCTCCACCAGGGGTCTATGTGTGCACGTGCCTGAACAATAGTGACACAAAAATTAAATAGCAGCTCAAAAGAGAATATAAAGATAAATGTGTGTACACTTTAAGAATTTTAAAGCTGTTCCAGAAGATCTAAGAGGCCCAGCACTGTAATATTGTACAAGCAGGTCAGTGATATATCTCGGGGCTAAGCCCTTCTGTGATTTATGTACAAGCACTAAGATTTAGTATTTTATTTTGTGACACAATGGAGATACAAAAGTTTACAGCTGTGGTTTAGTGCAGACTCTTTATTACTGTGTTTCAAAAATCCAAAAGAAGTCCATGATGTGACAGATAAAGGGCTGGACTACCTAATAATCACCACAAAAAAAACCAAATGACTGCCTAGTGCCTAAAAATATAGTGACCCAGAAAGAGTCTGCAGAAATAGCTGGACAGCAGATGTTGTTACTCCTGAAGGATAATCCGCCACAGCAGTGTTTCTGTCAGCTCTGACTGAATATGTTTACATTGCACACTAATATTTCACTATTATTCTATTAGTCTTATAAACAGCATAATTCTGTTGAGATATTATTCCAAATGTAGCATTTTCTGATTAAGACATGGGATATGCTAATAGTATTTTAGGAGCATTCTTTGGACCTGAATGCAGTGCATTGAGAATATTCACCTCAATTGGTGTTTTTACTGCAGTTTACAGTCTCTTGTCTGCTGACAGTCAGCTCTGTGTGTTTTCATGGATACGTTTTACACAAACCAACTCAACAGTTTGGAAGGCTGCAGATGCATCCCCCCCTACATTTCTGGTTGGAAGGAGAAACACACCTACTTTTACAAATTTTGAAAGACTTGGATATTAACAGGCTTTTGTATATACACAAATATCACAACATCGATCTTTTCAAGAAGGTGTTTGAAGGAGTGAAAGAGGGAGGCTGTTCGCACGGTCCAACAAGCCCGCTGACCTGTGGAAAGAATCTTATACTGATGCCAAGAAGGAAATGGCACAAGTGACAGCTGTTTCACTTTTCCATATTTGACATGATTAACAACATGTTAGGGCTTGTTAATAGGAGTATGCACTGCTGCATGTAGAGGTCATTATTAGTAGAACATTCGTTTTTAGTCATGTTAATGGAGGCTGCGTTGCAGATAACAGTGGTCATTAAACACATTGTAACAAAGAATTATTTTCACTATATTACTGGTTTGTTCCATTTTTTTTTTTTTTTTTTTAAACGTCTTTATTGTTTTCTACAGTCGTATCACACGTGACACTGCCCCCAAAATCTCCAGTGGCACTGCTGTTTCATCGGTATCTGTAAGCTTTAACAACACATGTGCAAACACAGACAAAACGAAGGCAGGGTACCGACAGAAGGCTCCATCCGTGTCTGTGTATGTTTGTAATATTGAGCAGAAATGAGCCCAAGGAGTAGTGTCTGTGGTGGAAACACTAAAAAGATCTAATGTTTATGTAGCCTACATGTTGTACAAGTTCTAAAGGGAACAGAAAGCGTGTGGTGGAAATGTGGCTATACGCACATCTGATGCCTGTTAGACTAGGAATCAACAGTAGAAGAAACATTTAGATCTTAAGTAACAGTGTCATTGTGTGGAGCAGGTGGACCCAAACACAGGAGACTGGAGGCAACAGGAACTTAAATAAAACACTTTTATTTCAAGGGTTGAGCAGGAAATCACAAAACTGATCACATAAGAAAAGCAAGAAGAGAACAACAGGCTCCTCTGAAATGTACTGAAGAAGAAATATGATGTAGCAGGAAATAGAAATTCTCACGTAAACCAAAGGTACCTCAGAATTGCTCCTACAGTCCAGAAACAGATAAATTGCTTCCATATGAAAGTTTAATAATATGTCAACTATGAAGTCTAGTAAGTGTTGGTCAGTTATTCAACCTGTCCTTTTATGAATCTGTCACAACAGGCTACTGCTGAAGATTAGAGGATGACTCCGGTGAAGTTATTGTGGCATCAAAATTTGTTTTCTTTTTTAAGGAGCACTTGATTCTTATTGCACACCTTTTTAAAATAAAAAAATATTTTGTATCAAAATGTGTAATGTGTATTTATGAATGAAGCTTTGAGAACGTCAGAGGAGAAGTCAGACTGTTGAAGTGTGAATTTATTGTTCACACCAAAGATCACTGAAGTGACAGTGACTATGTTTACATGTACAAAATATTCTGTTTGGGGTTTTTTTTTTTTGCTTATTCTGAAAAAGACAATATTTTTGTTTATAGAGCGAAATCAAACAGAACTTCATGTGCTTCCTCTATTGCTTCCACTTTAGTTTGGTGTGGTGATGCCAGTATTACTACACAGGAGTGGAAGTGTATGGAAAAATGCACATGTAATAACACTGAGCATAAGACTGACTGAATGTGGAAAAACTGAGACATATTGTTGAAGCTGCACTTACTTTCCTTAAGACATCTCAGACTGCTCATCATTTGGAGGTGTTGTTATTTATAGGTTATTGTGCAATGGTTTAACTGCTCCGGCTCATTGGGGATCTAACTGTGTGTGACCAGTGAACTTACATGAATTTTACACTGCTGGCTCAAAATGTACTGAAAGATTAGACAGTGTGTCCACAAAACATCTGACTTACGCCAAAGTTTGACGAATAATTTTAAAATCTTATTCATAATTCAGAAGATGTCACGTTTACCTTTTCTGACAAAAAGAAAAAATACAGGCATCAATCTATTTAAGATTTGGAATAATTTTATTTGAAATAATCACTCTAAAATAAAATACAATGCATTAGGCTATCAAACACACATCCTTACATACTTAGTGTTAGCTGAGATTCCAGCAAAAATATTACAACACTTCAAAGAAATATACAGACTGAATATTAACACATTAACATTTTTTTTAATCGGGACATGGCAGTCAAGTTTTCACACAAAGCAAATTATATTTACTTTATTGGCAGAAAGGTTTTACAGTGGTATATCTCAAACCCTCTGCACATAAGAGCCAAACTATAGACATGTCTAGATAGAGTACACACAGAGTGAAGTGGGTGAGCACCTTGAACTGACTGTGTGTGCACAAACCTAAAATACAGAAAGGATAACCACACATAAACACTAACAACATATAAACCAACCAAAAACCGTAAATATTTATTTTATATAGCCACATTCTCAAGATCAGGCAGAGGATTTCAGTTGCTCTGAAAGTGCCATTCTTTGTTTTAATTCTGTGTTCAGTAGTTTAGTATCTGTGCCTCAAACATCTTGTTTTTTCTCCTAATCACCTCTCTTTATTTAAATGCCCTGAAAACTTGGGTAAAGTTCACATATACTGGGGTAATTTTCAAAAGAGGGTGAAGAGTTTCAGAGATTCTGTTTCCAGTGTTAACATGTAGAAACAGGGAAAACAGAGTTTTTGGCTTGTGACATCAGTGTTCACTAGTGATGTTGTGGAGGGTATACGCAGGTCAACGGGGTATAACCATCTGCTTTTCTGGCTGTTTACAGTATACCCATTTATCAGCCAAAAAAACATTGGAATATACAGGAGAGTATACCCACTTCCTCCTTGTTAACCTACACATCTACCAAATAATACACCCACCGCTTAAACCGCCACTAAACCACTGGTGTACATCTCTTTTGTGAGGCGTCACAAAATAGTTGTTGCTCTAACCTTGCTAACTGGACTTTTTACACGTTAGCAAAAGACATTCTCACTCCGACCTCGTCACATATCGTCGCTTGGTCGTGGACTTTCCATGTCTACATATGACATGCAAGGTAGCCTGGGTGCATCTGTTGTTGACGTTCTGGGACGACATGTCAACTTCTGCCTGTTACATGCATTGTGTCTTTTTTTCTGTCTTTTGTGGCTCAGGACAGCACTGGACATTTGGAAATTTTCTTTTTTTTCTTCTTTTGCAAACTTCCAATTTTCAAAAAGAGACAAGGCCTCATCTCCTTACTCATCTTATCACTGTAAGTAATGAAGTGGGCAGAGCTAAAAAGCAAAAAGGAGCTGATACATATTTGCCTGCACCAATTTGGATTCCCAGCCAGTTCTCATTTCAAACTCATCAAATACCACATGCTTTGTGGCATCAGACACCGACACAGAAAGGCACTTTTCGCGATGGTATGATATGCCGCCAGGTGGTGTCAGTCCTTATAGGAATGGCGGGAGGGGAGGTGGATGGGTCCAATAAACCCTGGATGTTCACCTGGGAGCCCGCTGTTCACTTTACGTGTAAATGTTACCAAACCATGATGGGTTTTTTTTTCTAAATCTCACCATCAGTTTTTGTTGCCTAACCCTAACCACGTGCTTTGGTTGCACAAGGAAATAAACGTAAAAACAAGGCGTTTATTTTGTTTAAGAGAGTATATATATATATATATATATATATTTTATCACACCAACAAAGTCCTGATGAAACAGATAAATATTATCATGAGATGCTTTAAAGTTAATTGTTGCTTTGTGTCATGACTGTAATCCTATAGAGGAAAAACAGTTTGAACTGAGATTTGAAAGCAAGTTTTCAGTGGCTTTATTATATAAAGGTTAGTTGTAGGAAGCTTAAGGTGATGTTTAACTGGAGATGTGAATAGTCACAGCAATTGCTGCTTTGCCCTCCCATTAGAAGTAATTCATTGTGTGCAGAATGACTCTGTGAATCAAGTTTCTGGACTCAGTCTTTCGGAGAGCTCAGAGCTGTTTTCAGGAGCTGTAAGAAAAGACACTGTTATTCCACTCATCCTGCACTGAACTGCCTTCAACAAACAGCTGCTACAACCTGTTGCAGAGGCTGGTCATTCAGAATGGAGAATGCTCTGTTGTATATAAAGTTTGTGTTTTATGTGTCTGCTAACTACGGATATGATCCATTTTGTTTGTTTCAAATGTATGCTGTTGTTTACTAAATGTGTATGAGCTCCCATCAGGAGGAGGATGGGATGGGTGTTGTGACACCTAGGGTGGCTGTGGCAGACTACTGTTCAAGACCAACGTAAGTGGGTACTTTTTTAACGAGATGGCGTGACATTTCCAGCCGTGTTTACATTGACCAAACTGGGTATTTCAAGCACAAACGTGATGTTTTCCTAACCCTAACTAAGTGGTTTTGTGCTTAAACCTAACCATACATTAACCACAGAATTGTCACAGCTGAAATGTAAAGAAACGTTGCAGACATGCACAATGCCAAAGTTCAGTCTGGTGAATAGGTTAATGTCAGAAAAAATAGCATAAAAACAAAGTCTACTTACGGTGCAGAGATTGTGCGTCTGCAGAGAGGAAGAAGAGATGACGAATCATTTTAGTTGTCACCTTTTCCCCACTGACTCTGATCCCCTTTTTATCTATTTAACTCAAGTTAAATAGATATCTTTTATTTTTCTACCCTTTGTCTAATCATCATCATGCTAAAAGTATTTCTGTTGGTTGTTTCATAACAGTGATTGATGCCCTTTTTTTTTTTACCTTTTTAACCCAAAGTGAAAAAACAAAACAAAAACTAAACCACTTCAAAGAAACTCACTTTTCTTCTTTTTGCAAATGATGAATCCTGTGGCAGCGATGACGATGAGAACAAGAACAGCCACTGCAGAGGCAGTGATGGGAATGGTCGGGTCAGAAGGCTCCTCTGTTAAACCAAAACAACAACATGTCTAAGACCATTCCGTTAGAGCAGAAGTATATTCATCCGTCCATTTATTAATACCTACTGTACACATGTTCATCTACAAAATTAATGGAACACTTAATGATCACAGTATAACACCAAGTGAGATAAACTTAACTGGTGCAAATGAAAGTGACAACAGGTTCAGTGGAGAGGCTAAAGCAAGACAACCCCTACACAGGCAATGGTTTTACATGTGGTGGCCACAGACAGCTGCTCCTTCCTCACTGAGTCTTCTCTCATTTTGTGTTCTACTAGTGTCCTTGTCACTACTGGCAGCATTAGGTGGTACCTGCAGCCCAATCAGGTTGCACAGGTAGTCCAGTTCCTCCAGAGTGGCACATCCGTACGTGCGTTACAAGAAGGTCTGCTGTGTCTCCCAGCACAGTCTCAAGAGCATGGAGGAGATACCAGGACCGGCCGTTACACAAGGAGAGCTCGACTGGCATCACCAGAGAACACCAGAATTGTCAGGTCCGCCACTGACATCCCATTCTCTTCACAGATGAGAGCAGGTTCACACTGAGCACATGTGACAGGTGTAAAAGAGTCTTGAGATGCTGTGGTGAACGTTTTGCTGCCTGTAACATCATCCAGCATGACCGGTTTTGGCAGTGGGTCAGTGATGGTCTGGGGAGGCATATGCTTGGAGGGTCACACACACACCTCCATGTCATAGCCCTTAATGCTGTACCGGGATGAAACCCTCAGAGCGATTGTCAGGCCTTATGCTGGTGCAGTGGGCCCTGGGTTCCTAATGGTGCAGTGGGCCCTGGGTTCCTAATGGTGCAGTGGGCCCTGGGTTCCTAATGGTGCAGTGGGCCCTGGGTTCCTAATGGTGCAGGACAATGCCCGGCCTCATGTGGCCAGAGTGTGTTGGCAGTTCCTGGAGGATGAAGGCATTGATGCCATTGACTGGCCCTCTCGTTCCCCTGACCTAAATCCATTTGAGTACCTTTGGGACGTTATGTATGGGTGCATCTGACACAGACTGTCCAGGAGCTCACTGATGCCCTGATCCAGGTCTGGGAGGAGATCCCCCAGGACATCATCCGTTGAATCAGCAGCAGCATGGCCACAATTATCAGTTCATATAGGCATGCGGGGGCCATACACACCACTGAGTCACATTATGAGCTGCTCTGATAAAATTCACACAAGTTGGATCGGCCTGTGATTGTATTTTTTTCTACTTTGATTTCCAGTGTGACTTTAAATCCAGCCGTCAGTGGAAGGATTGTTTGGTTTCCATTGACTGCTGTTCCGTAATTTTATTCTCTACAAATGAAACAATGTTCATTAGTCAAGATTTTCAATTTGAATCATTTGTTCATCAAGATCTGATGGGTGATTTAAACCAACACTAAGTAACTTTTCAACCTTCATAAAATATTTTCATAACTTTTGTGATGATACATCGACTTACAACTAGTTGAATGACACCTCTGTCATGGCCTGAGGGGGTCTGTATTGCTTTCACTGGCACTAAGCAACTTCGAGGAGGGTGGCAGTAAGCCTGCCACACAAAAAACTACAAATGTGTTGACTGCTTTACGGCATATGTCACTTCCCCCTTTCCCCATTCGTTACAAAGACGGAAGTCGATGCGAACGCCTACGCGCAATTACTGCTATCATGGCAGAAGCTGCAAAACAACCAAAGAAACGAAAAGTTTTGTCTGAGGAGACAAAAAAAAGAAAAAGGGAGGCTACCCGGATAAAAGGACAGTCAAGGATCAACATTGGCCCGGCTTTCACTCGCTGGCGTGAGCTCAAAGACGAGGAGGGATTTCCGACCGATGCTGCCTTGGCTCTGTTCCTGCTGGACTAGTAAGTAGCTTTCAATGCTCAAATCAAAATGATAATGCTGATGTTAGCTATCGGAAATATGCGTGGTAGCAATAAATAGTTCCACACTGACACGACCAGCCAGGCAACAAACTCAAAAGTACTGTATAAAGAAAAAGCAATGCGATGACAAACTGCAAATATAGAGTTTGAGTAAAATATGTAGGTTCCTATTGTGGAAAGATCAGTCATATACTGAATCATTTGTGGTGTTATCATGTCAGTTTGTATGTACGTGACAGTAGTTTCTGATGATTGTTATGTAATAGTTTCAGAGAAAAACGGGATTCTTGTCGTGTTTTGTTGAGTTGACTACAGTGATTGCAAAAGAAGTCAACCCGTGTTGCTTGCTATAAATAATCAGTAAAACAAAACCCGTGTGCAATGTGCATTGAGTTATGACTTTTCATAGTCCTGCTTATCAATAGCACCTTGTGCTGAGTGTAGCTAAAACTACAGGGATTGTTGCATGTTTAAAATTCTACATGTAACGTTTATTTAGTCAGTCCTGAAGGGTCTGTGTGTAGCTCTTCAGTAGCACCAAGCACCTAACTTTGAAGGTTACAATCTCAGTTAGCCAGTAAACTTGACATCTTCAAGTCAGTCTGATAACAAGATATTTTTGTTATTGTTATGTGTCTATTGGACATTATGTTGTGTAAGGTGTACGGTGTTGTTCCATATTTTTTTCATGTTATTGTCTTTTTATATTTGATGTTGTATTGCTAATTATTGTTACTCTTATCTTATAATTCTCTAGTATAACATAGATGATGCATTTTATTACATTGTGTGATGTTTGTATAGTGCCTTTATTTCCACTGTGTATACTTTTGTGTTTCTCTTGCATTACTCTTGATCCATATAAATTTCTTACGTTATTTCTCTACAGCTATCAAAAGAAGCAAGTTATGTCTACTCCCCACAAGCAACACCTCCAACTGCTACAGCCTATAGTTTGCAGCTTTACAGAAGAGTCGGACCATGTTAGGTACTTTGTGTTTCCCAGGGCCTGCATTTGTTTGTTTTGGGCAACGTTTAGTATTTTTCAACATGTCCTATTTTCTGTTTTGACTCAGGGGAGAACCGGAGAACCTGGAAGAAGGCGCTAGGGCAGAATCTTACAATCTACTCTATCTGCAGCATGCATTCTCTGAGTGTTGTGGAGGAAGAAGAGCGGCATGACTCTCCAGATGACTCCAGATAACTTCTAACATTGTCACACAGATTATTCAATGTTTCTTATTTTAACTGTCATAGTTTATTTTTATCCTGCTCTATTTATCCATGTACATGCATCACACTCCCCTTTTGTTTTGTTTTTTTATTCACAGTAATTTTTTTCAACTGTCATTGTCGTTCATTTACTACCACTGTAATACAGTGTTGTTGTGCCATTTATTTATTCAAAGCATACACATATCCCGTCATTGCAATGTACATTGCATTTATGCCACTCTTTTTTTTCATGATATTTCTTGCGTAACACTGTGCATGTGCCTGGAAATGTTTTTCTTTTTTCTCTAGGTCGTATGTTTTACTTGTTACTTCCTTTACTGTGAAGGGACAAGTGGCAAAATAACAATTTGAATGTGTTGAATGTGACAAAGTACTTGAATTTTGAAAATTGTGAAAGAGGGTGTATAAATAAAAGTTTGTCTGGGTCTGTCTGGGTCTCGGGGTTCAAGTCCTCTGGTGTCCTACTTCTTCCCCTCCCTCTCCCTCTACTCTACCTCTGCCTGCACCTACTCCCCTCCCCCCTCTGCCCCTGCCTCTGCCAGCACTAGTGTGTGGGGGCTCAAACTGGTGGAGGTAGTGTCCTGGACAGCAAATTCCTGATAAAACAACAGACAGAAATGTTATGTTACAAATGTAAAAATTTTTGATGTTCAATAAGCATCAGAATCATATTGAACTTTATTGCCAAGGACATACAGGAATTCGTCTTGGCTTTAGTAATTCAGAAATGACAGTGACAATAACAGACTCGCATAGAGTAATTTTAGTAATAAATGTATGTATAATTCTCCATATAGAATCCTAATATAGAATTATAAAGTATAGGAAACATTTCAATGTGAAGAAACTGTTTAGAATGAATAGTAGTACTTTCCCTGAGAGACTGAACTGTATATTCGTGCGAATTGTGCAGGGTTGATATTCAGGCAATGCGGCACCTTCCTGCCGGTATCTGTACGTGTGTTTACTGTGAAATTATCCAACATAATGTTTTATTTATCTGTTTCAAGGCTCTAAACTCGTCAGCGGAGTCGGGGGGGCGGTGGGGGAATAAGGTACTAAACCAAAGTTAAACGTTTCTTATTTTCAGCATCGTCATATGATATTGTTTAGCCACAATTAGATTCATTACCTCATTGCTATTCATCCTTCACACAGACACTGGAAACAGAAATGTAGTAGTATCCAAACTAACTGCAGGCGACTGGGAGATCAGGGATTTTACGACGCTATGCGCTGGTCCTCATGGGAAATGTGGTCTTCCTTCAGGCAAAACACTACCGCTTTGGTCCACTGGCACCGCCAAAATCAACCAAAACTGAAAGTTCTTAAGTATTGCTTTAAGTGTTCCCTTAATTTTTTTGAGCAGTGTAGTTATGATCTCACACATCATGTGATGTTGGATTAATCTACAACAGTTTGTATGCATTGGTTTGACACTGAAATTAAACAAAAGCTAAAAAAAAGACTGATGAATTCCAAACTGAGCTGGATGACAAAAGCTCAACCAACATATATCTCTTGTCTAGAGCTCCATGGAGTGAGACATAGAAGAAGTTCTTCCACTTGCTTCATTTGCCTCGTGAAAAAGTATAGTTTGCAATCTGTAACTTTATTATCAGGTTAGCGACAGAGGGAGTCAGCCTGCTAACTGGCAGTTAAGGGTATTGCTTCTGTGTCTCCTCCAGCTTGAAAAAAAACTGAAGAAACTGAAGACAATTAAATGTATCCTTTTCTCATCTTTCACTCCTGATTTCACTCTTACCCATGTTGGTCCTGATCACTGCTTTGTCCAGTTTGGTGACGATGTGGTCCTTCACACCAGAGAGATGAAACACACAGTCGTACCTCCTCCAGTCTTCAGGTGGGACTGATGAAAGGTTCAGGTCAACACTCATCTGGAAGGATCCATCATGGTTGGGGAGGATCTCTCCGAGCTCCACGTCCTCATGAATCTCCTCTCCATCTTTCCTCCAGAGCATCATGGCTCTGTCAGGGTAGAAACCTGTAGCGTGGCAGCTGACTGGAGAGGAGGGAGACTTCTGGAGGAGAGACACTGAGGGCAGGTCTGCAGAGACAGAAGCAAATAAAGACAAGACAGTTCTACCTTTTGTTGCACAGTACATTTCAATGCTTGTTCATACCAGTGTAGATAATTGTTGCTGGTCAATCTAAAAGTGATCTCAATCAACAACAGATGGTGTGAAAATTCTTCAAGGCAAAATAAAATGAATAACTAAATATTCAACAACCCTTCAGCTACGCCTGCCTTAACTACCTCCACAGTCTGTATATTGACAGAAAAGGGAATTAAACCACCACTTAAAAAACTCAGTCAGAGAAGAAGGATCTGCCTTTTTTTGTGGATTACAGCAAAGCAGTTCATAGCAATGTTCAATGAAACAGCAATATGTCTATTCTGAAACACTGTAAACTTACTTAACTTATGCTAACTGTGCACTAACTATCACAGTCTCAGCTTTGATGGACAGAAACGTCAGAGCACTCCAACATGTCAGTCTCTACTGATTGGTGAGAGCGAAATCAAACTTTACCACCACAGAAAACAGTCAAAGAGAAGTTAATGTCAGACAGTTTGGAGTGAAAATACAACAGCAGTTCATTCTGAGCAGGTTGTATGAACATTGTTATGTTAATGAAACTACATCAAGTCATGTGATTCTACCTTTTCTCTGCAGATAGTTCTTTCCAAAGGTCACATAAGTCTTCAGCCACTCAGGACAAATATTAGTTAAGCGGTTTTCAAGACGTTTTAGTCTGACTTTGTCAGCATCCCATCTCAGTTTGGTGATGACAGCCTGTGGTTTCAGAGCGACCCATGTCAGTGTCTTCAGGTACAATGATATGAGGTCTTCTCCATCATAACCATACTGCATAAAACCATTAATCTCTCCAGTCTCATCATCCCACTCACAGCCACTCATCATCTGGAAAATGTGGATATCTGAGAAACAGAGACTGTAATTAACAGTGATGTACAGATGATACCTCCAGTGGAAAGATGGTCTTAAACATATTGTACATTGTGTGATGCTCTGATATCCTCACAGACTTGTGGTGGGTCACTTTACTTTACAGCTACGATACAGAGCACTTTAACAGTAAGAATGAAATACAAGCTGTACCTCCACTTTGGTTGAAGCGCTGCTTCAAGTTGTCCATCCTGGCTTTGTAGGTGTGTGGCAGGATCTCAAGACAGTCTCGACTATACAACTCCAAATGCTGCGGATTGTTTTCTAATGCTGTTTTCATCCAGTCCTGTTTTGGTTCTACGACCTTTATATCGGTGTCGCAGTAACCAGCTAGAATGTCATCAACCACTGCAGCACCCACAAGCTGTGGGAAGTTTGGGACTCCAGAAGATGCAGTGACGAAAAACTTCAGGGAGTGTTTCACTGCAGGACAAATGAGGCACATTCAGTTTAAATATACACATCATCATCACCTTCATCATAAATATATGTAACAGGCCCGTGCACAGATATTTTTGGGGGAAGGTGCTCATGCAAAAAAAGGGGGCCTCTCTCTGATAATATTAATTAAGAAATAAAGTTATATACAATAACATATTTTGCTTACTTACATATTTTTTCATTTATTTGAATCCATATACAGTGGTGCAGACAAGGGTGTCGTTTGATTGAAACATTGCTGGGGGCACATATTAAGTGGGGGGAGGATTTAGGGGTCTCAGACATTTCATTTCCTGTGTTCTGGTAACGTTGTCTACATTGATTTATGGTGGAAATGTATTTTATTTATGCAAAACAAAATTCAGGTGGCAGGCGACAAATCAAAATAAAAAAATATGATAGAATATAAGACAGTAACACTCTCAGGCATTCTATACTGCTTTCAAATATTTATTCTCCTGTAGATCAACTTGTCCTACAGTATGTCATGTTGTGTGCTGAGTCAACACATTTTACTGTGTGTGAATGACGGAGTGTGTTCTGCAGAGAGGTTTCAGTGGTTCTGGATGTACAGAGTAGAAACTGCTCTGACACAGCGACACACTGAGGATGATTTCTGCCTCAAAGTTTTTAAATATGAAGTTAACAGAGTGCTGAAGAGAAAAGACTCTGTTGAGGTAGTAGTTTGGTTTATTTACATCAAATTCAGCTTCACACCAAAAGCGTCATGAGCGCAAGCGGTCGCTCAGGTCGCTGGCATCGCGCTGCCTGGCAGCTCTGGCAGGGCTTGCAGAAGGCTGCCAAGAGGCGGGGTTTTCAAGCTGCGCTGCAGAAGATCTCTTTCTTTCTTTGTTTCTTTCTTTCTTTCTTTCACTGTCCCACCTTGAGAATATTCACGGTCTGCAATTGGCTGCTGCTCGCTGCTGCTTCGGCGGCGTCGCTGCTCATTTACATAAAGTTGAGCTCCTCTCAACTTGACGCTCCGATTGCTGGCATCGCGCTGCTCGCGGTCGCTCGCCGCTGCCGACGCTCCAGACGCCCTTTGTAGCAAGTGTACATTGAAAATGAATGGCTGCCGGCCGCTTATGACGCTCATGACGCTTTTGGTGTGAATGCACAGGCTTATTTTTTTTTTATTATATTCTTTATTTTTTGTTGTTGTTACATTCCCATCAGAATCCTTTAAGTTAACCTGTGATCCATCTAAATGCTTTATTTCCTGTTGGCTCAGAAATAAGAATAAATTCATGTTTTTTAAAATTCAATCCACCCCCCGAAGAACTTGTAAACAACAAAGTTTTGAATTTACAAGGAAACCGCTGTGATTTCATTAAATAGTCATCATAGCCACTAATTCTTATAATTATCTTATAAAAACACTTCAAATATTAGTAAAGAATCTTAGAGAACAGGCGCCTGCAGCGGCTGCACCTTTGGGCTCCTGCTCTCCTTCTCTGTGCTCTTAGCACAAGGCATGTGCAGCACCAAGCTCCCACAGTGTGGGAGATCACAGCATTATTTTGACTGGAGCTTTGGTTTTTATAGACATGTGCAAGTGAGAAAGTAATTTGGTGTTTTACTCCGCTCGTTGCGGGTAAATATTACATTAGAAAAATAAACAAACAAAATGTCTCACAAAAAAGGCACTTAGGCTGCCTGGACAGAGGGCAAAAGGGCAGGTGCTTGAACACCACCTGGGGTCTATGTGTGCATGTGCCTGATATTCATTGTGGTTAACTTTATACTCATAGTCTTATTAAATTCTAAAGTACTGTAGAAGTTAAAGTGAAACTAAACACGTGTGTCCTGGAGCTACGCAAGAACAAAATACAAACAAAACTCAGAGCCCAGTGGAAAGTGAAGCAAATATTCACAGTGTGATCTCACCTGATGACGACACGTGACACAAGAGAAGCAGCAAAAGTAAATTTTTCATCTTGTTTTGATAAAGAAGTGACGGAGCTGGATCAGCCGTTTGTTCCGCATTTTCCTGGCAGTCGGCACTGGGAGGAGGGAGCAGGCTCGTTCGAGATAAACTGCGCCTCGCCTGGAAAGTAGACGAGAGCAGGCGGCCGCAGCGGGGGCGGTGACAAAAAGCTGCGGTGAAGTCAGACAGTGGCTGCGTCCGAAAAGCCAAGTAGTAACTGTAGCAGACCAAATTAGTATTCGACACCTCGCAGCGACAGGGAGCTGTTTGTGGGTCAGGGCGGTTGCGGTCTCTAGCAGTGGCTAACTACGTTACCTGAGGCGGTCAGAAGTGCGCACGTGAATATTAACCTTTGCTTTTCCTTCTCTGCTTCTGTTCTGTATATTCTCTTTGGGCCTGGTAGCCTCTTTGATACATGGCTTCGGCCATGAGGGGTAACGGGGGAGGGTGCAGGCCTGGGAGAGAGGTGAGGACAGATCTAGACCTGTGGGGAAGCGTGATCGCTCGGTCACTTCTCTGGAAAAAGAAGATTGAAGATTGAAAATGGTCAAGCCTTTGGAAGAATTAAAAATTTTCTTCAAAATGAAGGATCAGGCTGCTGGAAGCTTTAGAGCTGTGAATCCGCTGAAGATTGCTGAGTCTCTTAAGTGCGTTGGAGAGAATATAGATGTACGAATCCTCCCCAGTGGGGTGCTTCTAGTGATGTGTAGCACTAGAGATCAACTTGGAAGAGCAAGAAAAATTGGGGAAATTGGAGGAAAGAAAGTGGAAATCTCAGTTTCGGAAAAGAAAAACGTGACTAAAGGTTTTATCTATGGTGTTTGTGCTGATGTGACAGAGAAAGAGATATTAGAAAACATTAAAGGAGGAAAAGTAAAGGAAATGAAGCGGTTTAAAGCCAAAGAAGGGGGGAATCCAAACTCTCCAGTTTTGATGACCTTTGAGGGGAATCTTTTCCCAGCAAGGGTGTACATTAGCTGTCTGTCATACCAGGTGAAGCAGTTTCAAAGGTCTCCACTTCGGTGTTTTAAATGTCAAAGGTTTGGGCATATGGCTATGTCATGCAGAGGAGAAAGGCGTTGTGTCAAGTGTGGAGGTGATCATGATGTAGTGAAGTGTGGAGTGTCAACTCCTAAATGTTGTAACTGTGGAGGAAGTCATTCGGCTTCATTGAAGGAGTGTGGCCACTTTATAAAAGCAAAGCAAGTTCAGGAGGTCAGGGATGAGCACAAGATGTCTTATGCGGAATCTCTGAAGAAAGTGGAAAGGGCTGGTGACGCTAGTGCCCCTGGAAAAATGAGAACACTTGGGCCTTTGATGTCTCAATCGCCTCCATCCATCATAGCAAGGGATGAAATTGTAATAAAAAAAGAATCCCTGATGGCTTTCATTGTTGATTTACTGTACGGAGCTCGAGAGAAAAGAAGTCCAGATCTGATATAATTAAATGTGTGTCTGAAGCAGCAGTCAGGTTTCTGGGTCTGAAAGTCTTTGCTCCCCAATCTCTATGTGAGTACATGAGGTCAAGCCAAGAAAAGGCAAGTTACACTGACAGGGAGGATGACGAGGACGGAGAAGATATGGATGAGGGTGACTTCATTGAAGATAATGATGATGTTTAAAATATTTATGATGTTCTGCATCCTTCAATGGAATGCAAGGAGTGTAATCGCCAATGGCCAGGAACTCAAAAAGCTAGTTCGAGACTGTGAAGTAAAACCTGATTTAATTTGTATCCGTCTAGATTTTATTATTCCTGGATATGTATGTCTGCGTAAGGACAGGAATGAGAGGCCAGGAGGAGGATGTACTACTTTTGTTAAGTCTAATATGCAATATAGAATTTGTGAATGCGATACATCCTTTGAAAATTTAATTGTTGAGGTATGGAGCCCCCAGGGGAAAATATGCATTGTTAATTTTTATAATCCTTGTAAACCGCTAATTCTATCTGAGCTTGAGAACATAATGAGCAAGGCTAGCAGCTCGCAAGTCATCTGGGTAGGAGATTTCAATGCCCACAACCCTCTGTGGGGAAGCAAGGATAGAGATACAAATGGGGAAATAATAGAGGAATTGTTAGATAACTCTAATTTAGTTATAAGTGATGGACAACCGACCTGCTTTGAAATTAAAACCTCTAAAATGTCATGTTTAGACCTGACTCTGGCCTCACCGGCTCTTGCAAGGACGGGGGAGTGGAGTGTCTTGAGTAAAGATCCAATGGGAAGTGATCACTTCCCAGTTTTATCCAAGTTTGGAAGACCTCTCATAAAGAAAACAGAGGACAGAGCCAAACGATTTGATTTCTCTAGAGCAAAGTGGGATTAGTTTGAAGAGGGGATAGCTGCAGGCTTAGAGAGTGTTTGCAGTGATGATCAATTGATGATTTTAACGAGTCTTTAATAACAATGATCTTGACTGCTGCATCAGAAGCAATCCCCTTTAGAAAAGTCCCCAAAGAGCGAGCCATAGTTCCATGGTGGAATAGTCAATGTAGCAAAGCTATAAGCATGAGGAAACTAGCCTTTAAAAAATTACGTAAGAACCCATCCAAGGAAATGCCATAACATACAAGCGTTATTGTGCTTGGTGAGGAAAACCGTCAAGAACGCAAAAAGGAAATGTTAGAGAAACTTTTGTGGGACGTTAGGACCAGACACTCCAGCCAAACAATTATGGTCTAGAATTCACAAAACGTCAGGACAAGTTGCTAAAACAACAATTCCAGATGTAAAGGACAGGCACACTGAGGCCATTTTTAGTAAAGATAAGGCAGACGTGTGTTAAAACTTTCCAAGATGTGCATAATTCAAAAAGCCTAGGGCATGAAGAGTTGAGAGAAAGAGAAGAGCTTCTGAAAGCAGATGAATGGAAATTGAATTATGTAGGTGAAAGAAATAGATCATATAATGCGTTTTTCTCTTTAAAAGAGCTTAAAGATGCAGTAAAGCTGGGTTAAATACTACTCCAGGTCAGGACGGAATAAGCTATGAACTGGTTAAAACATTTAGAAGAGGGAGCACTTGAAGAAATGTTGGCACTCTATAATTATGTTTGGGAGGCTGGAATGTTACCAACAAAATGGAAACAAGCATTGGTTGTTCCAATTTTGAAGCCCGGAAAAGATCCTTCTTCTCCATCATCCTATCGACTGATAGCATTAACATCAGTCATGTGTAAAGTAATGGAAAGAATGGTTACAAATAGGTTGGTGCACTTTCTTGAATCTAATAATTTTTTGTTAATTATCAAAATGGCTTTAGAACAGGCAGAAACACAATGGATTCTGTTGCTGTCCTTGACCAGGACATAAAGAAAGCTATTATAAATAAAGAAGCTGTGATCTGTGTTTTTCTAGATATAGAGAAAGCATATGACTCCATGTGGAGGGAGGGTGTGCTGATGAAGCTACATAACGCTGGTGTTCATGGCAGAATGTTTTATTGGATTAAGGATTTCCTTAATCATAGAACTATTCAAGTGAGAATAGAAGGCACTGAGTCTGAAATTGTTGTGGTTGAAAATGGTACACCGCAAGGTTCAGTTATTAGTCCAGTTCTCTTTAATGTTATGATAAATGATATCTTTGAAATGTCCAACAAGGGTTTGGTAAATCATTATTTGCAGATGATGGTGCCCTCTGGAGGAGAGGGAAAAACATGCATCACATGTTCTACCAAATACAACAGGCCTTAGATCAGGTTGTTAAGTGGGCAAACAAATGGGGATTTAAAATCTCTTCACCCAAAAGTAAATTTATGGTTTTTGGCCTAAAAAGGAACATCCCCCCTCTAAAAACTTACTATGTATGGGAGCTCTTTAGAAAGAGTTAGCAATTTTAAATTTTTGGGTGTGTGGTTGGATGAGAGGCAAACATGGAGAACCCATATTGATAAAACTATTTTTAAATGTGAGAAAATAATCAACATTCTTCGAAGCTTAGCCGGATGTGACTGGGGGGCCGAAAGAGAGACATTACTAATGATATACAGAACAATGATCAGGTCTGCTTTAGACTATGGATGTGTTGTATTTGGCTCAGCCTCCAAATCTGTGCTTGAGAAGTTGGATCGACTTCAGGCCAAAGCTCTAAGAATATGTTGTGGAGCTTTCAGAACAACTCCAATACCAGCTCTGCTTGTTGAAATGGGGGAGACTTCTCTAAGAATAAGGAGAGATAAGCTTGGGCTCCACTATTGGTATAAACTGTGTACTATTAAATGTGTCCCAATTGCTAGACGTCTTTTGGAAAATTGTTGGGTTTGTTGGTAATGAAAGGAAGTCAAACTTCCTTAGTCATATTAAAAAGCTCAACTCGACCTTTGGGCTTGAAGAAGACAGGATGTGCGTGTCTCTCTGTTACCCAGTCCCTCTATGGCTTATTCCTGAATCTGAAGTTCATGTATCCTCTCTTGAAAACATATAATGACAAGACATATAATGAGATTAATGAGTATGTTAATAGTCTCCAAAAAGACTATGTTCAAATTTTTACAGATGGATCTGTGGATCCAGTATCTGGAAAGGCTGGTTTTGGAATGTTTGTGTCAAACTTTAATATCCAACAGTCCATCCGAGTACCTAACAAGTTGTCTATCTTTTCTGCTGAGCTCCTAGGGATCTTGTGGGCCATGTGGTGGGTGGAGGTTGTTAGACCCCTAAAAAGCATAGTTTGTTCAGATTCTAAAGCTGCCTTGTTGGCTGTGAAGAATGGAGCATCAAGGGCTCGGCCTGATCTGCTACAGGAGATCTTGTGCTGTCACTATAGGCTTGAGAAAACTGGATGTAATGTGGAATTTTTGTGGGTACCAGGCCACTCAGGTATAGAAGGAAATCAAAGAGCCGATCACCTGGCAAAAAAATCCCTTGAAAAAGATACTGTTGACCTGAATGTGTTTCTTGGGAAGCCAGAGTGCTTTCAAGTTGGAAAAGAAAAATTAGCGGAACAATGGCAAAAAGAATGGAGAGAAGACCAACGAGGCAGACATTACTTTTCCCTGCAGCCATCTGTTAAAAGAAGGAGGCGACAGATTAAAAGTGGAAGAAAGGATGATGTGGTCTTAACTCGTTTAAAACTGGGGCATTGTGGTCTGGCCAGCAATCTCAAAACAATAGGCAAGAAGCTAAATGGTCTCTGTCAGTGTGGGAAGTTGGAGACACCGCAGCATGTAATGTTTGAATGCAATAAATATTGGGGTGAAAGACAGCAGATGTTTAGGGAGTTATCTAAATTGGGTTTTTCCTCCTTTTCTTTCAAATCTATATTCTCTTCTGATGCGGACTTCCATCTAATTGGAAAAGCAATAATTCTTTTTCTCCGGTCAACTGGACTGTATAAGAAAATCTAAACTAAATAGATCAATCTGACCTGTGTAGGGCAGCATTACGCAATTTAGTGTACAGCCTGCCGGAATTCCATTAGAAGAAGAAGAAGAAGAAGAAGAAGAAGCAATTAGAATGCATTATGGCCGAAACCGTAGCAGGGAGGAGTAGTACGCTACCATCCCTACGTACTAAACACGCCTACATTGTAGTATGATGGCAGAGCCATAGACATATATGTAGACATATGTGTCTATGGGCAGAGCATACTGCAGGAATACTACTTACCCAAAATGCACCACGGGCTTCTTCTTCGTCTCCTACTTAATTGTAGATGTTGCACGGCATGTTACCGCCATCATCAGTCTCCTATTTAAATGCAATGTGGTCGCTACCCAGCAAGATTCTGTTTAATACCGGTATTAAGTTAGTTTGATATTGGACATTTACATTCGTTTGACATTCAAAAGACAACAACAAACAACAATAATAAAATAAGTAGTGATAATAATAAATACTAGTACTGTTAAAAGAAATGATGATTAAGTTTGGCATAATGAAAGTACATCATGGCAGAGCAGTTTTATTGGCTGTCACTGTACTGTGTGAGGTGACAGGTGTTCAAAGTTACTCAGCCTACACACATGACAGAATGTGCTGGTGGAAATGCTGTATCTGCATATTGATATTCAGTGAACTTGATTGACACATGATGTCAGCGTTGTGACACTTATGAGAAGTGATGATGGTTGTCATCACCATAACAGGTTGCATTATTTCAAAAACAATATAAAGGATCTTCAAAGTGCAAAGTTTAAGTTCTTGAGTGTGGCATGTCATGTCATTGCTTACTGTGGCAGTGAATTAATTGTTATGTGCAAAAGGAGGCGTCTGCGAACTCTGGCTCGCCTACGCCTCGCATTTTGCATGTTGAGAAGCATGAGAGAGCTTGCAGACATGTTGCTGCTGGGTAAAGAGTGGCCAGCTTCATTTTTGGACAATTTCAATAGTCACAGGCGCGTTCAGATTTTGGTGCAGTACCGCTGCTCTGCCAGCAGATGGAGTGCTTTCCCACCAATCTTTTAGTAAGTCCGAATGGACCCAACTTGTTTAGTATCTAGTGTTAGTACGCAGTAGTAGTATGCAGTGTGCCAGTGGGCCTTTCGGATGCAGCCAGTTTCCCGACAGTTTCCAGCAGCCTTCAGTCCGGACAGGAAGTCACAGACACACTTACATCCTGTCTGGAATGATGTCAATTCATTCAAAAAGTGATCAGACCCATATATCAGTTTGTTCTCAGTCTCCAGTTGTTTTAATTATGATAGATTAACCCTTAGATGCATAAATGGGGTCAAAAATGACTCCAGGGGTTGTTTTTCTTCAATATCTATGGAATTAAACGTTTTTATCATTTCATATTCCAGGTATTCCTCATAAAAAATGTTTTTGACATGAGCCCATTTGCATTTTTAAAAAAAAATAATAAATATACATTTTAAGAAATTGTTGTTTTTGTATCACTACCCCACTCTTCCATAAGTGGATCAAAAATGACCCCAAGCATTTCCTATGGAATATCAAGGGTTAGACCTGGGAATCTGTGATTCTTATCACCTGTGACTGTCAGGTATACATCTGTTGCACTCACACATCTAATGCCAGCAGTCTCACCACTCTGGAGGATTTTTATACAGCAACAGTTATAAAATATGAACTTATTTTCCACCCCTATGACTTTTGTGTGATAAAGTATAGTATTATTGTCATCAAATTATCCCACTTTGTAGTTAGCTAACTACAAAGTGGGCACTAGTTAGTTAACTACTATGTAATGTTAGTACTGTAATGTTAGCTACAGTAGCTAACATTACTCCATTTGTTGTGTAGAGATAAGCAGCCTTACTATGACATTTATAGCTTCCTTGTAATAAAATCTTGCGCGCATGTTAGGTAGGTAGCCTATTATGCTATTATTGATTATTCAATGATGTCATTACTAAGTGTGTGTGTGTGTGTGTGTGTGTGTGTGTGTGTGTAGTCCATTACTGCATTTGTTGTGTAGAGATAAGCAGACTTACTATATTTATAGCTTCCTTGTAATAAAAATCTAACCCGTTAAGTAGCCTATTATACTATCATTGATTATTCAGTGATGTCATTAGTTGTCAAAATGTTAATAAAAAGTGATAAATGAACATGTCAAACATGAAATCATTCATTTGTTGACTATAATATAATACAAATCATCATCTTTAACCAAAATTAAAGAAATTGTTTAAGTTTATGACATAAAACGCATTGATTCTAATTGGGGTCATTTTTGACTCCACTTATGGAAGAGTGTAGGTAATGGTAGGTCATGCATCTAAGGGTTAATTTATTAAAATGCTTTACAGGTGATCTGTAGTTTACCTTCATGGTTTAACCTCCATTTGACGTGAATTCTCCTGCATCATATCAGTTTGAGCTCAGCTACACAGGCTGAATATACTGTGTTTGACTGTAAGGTTCATATTTTCAGAGGCAAAAAATACAAGACAACAGCTTTCATTAAGGCTCAGTCAGATACAGTCAGGGCTTCACGTCTGATGTTATTTTAAGAATCCTCACATCCCACTGACCACAAGTCTCTGTGTTGCTAAATACTTCAATAATTAAAACAGCCCAGTGTTAATATACAGTAGACTCTGTGTAGTTTATGATGAATGTATTCAGTCTCTGATGACTACACTTCACTATCAGTCACACAACATGTTTTCTGTTCACAGAATAAACCTTCAAATCAGACAAATACAATTTTAATCTCTAAAATTCTACAAAAAAAAACTGCTGGAGGAAAAAAGGAAGGAGCAGACAGAAAAACAATGCAAGAACTGTAGAGATGCAAATTTACCTCAATGATCAAAGCAAACAAGGAAATAGGCAAGTATAAGGTTTTCTTTTAAACTGAAAAGAAATAATGGTATGTATGAATAGTTGTTTTAATATGTGTTATTACTAAAATGATCTGCCATCAGTGTTCATTTTGTTTATGAATACACTGACAACAAATATTTGCCAACAACCCTTTTCTCATGACAAAGATGATACACTGAGGAGCTAAAAGAAAGATCTTTGATAAAATCTAGGACAAACTGTATGTGTTATTTTCACTGACAAAACGAGACGGTACACTAAAATGTTAGTGTTCAGCTATCAGACATTCAAATTAACGCATCGATAAATTGTTTCATGAAATGTTTCGGACAAATATTTAAAACTGATTCCATATGAGTAGAACAAGATCAGAGCATATAAAGGGGGTAACTGCCAGTAAACAGTCAGCACCAGGATGTTTTGCTAACCTGCAAAACTCTCACACCAGAGCAGTGTCAGCTGTTAGCACGAGATGTGAGCTGTAATTTGTCAGTGAATAAGCAGCATGTGTGTCTGACTGTGGAGGGAGCAGTTGTTGAATAGATTTTTGGAGCTTGTTGGATGTAGCGTTGGCTATTAGCAGCTAGCTCTGGTTGTTAGCCGCTGAACTGCAGCAGAGCGAGCAACCGCCAGCTGCCAGACTTCACATCTGTTGATCCCCACAGGACTCCACTCAGTCTGGACTGTCTGAAGCAGGTTTATGGTTTGATTCCTGTTTGACAGGCAGGTCGGAGGTTCAGGTCTGTCAGTGTAGCTATGCTGTGAGAAAACAGTGTGAACTTTGGGTGGAAGATACAAAAGTTGGGAAATGGAGCTGGTGGCAAATAACGAATTCCACATGACGTCTGAAGTTTCACACGTCGCTGGTGCTTCAGAAAATGTTTTGTTCAATTTTAAAGTTTTGAACTGAACTGAATTAGGGACTGTACAAATTTATTGGGGTGGGATGAATCTCTTATTTAATTCTATAAAAAAGCAACACCATTCAGCATTATATTTTTCTTTGGACCCTCCTATGAAACAACTGCAACACTCTCCCCTAATTTATAACAACAACAATCTATTTATAACAAACAAGACAAAATGGTGAAAATACAGCCTCTATTTTTCAATAAAGAGCTGTTATTAATGGTTATTACAGTTTTGTGGCTAATAATGAACTTGTGCACCCCAGTGTTTTCAAAATGACATCCATAGAAAAGTTTGGTCTCATTTTGAACATCTGCAGATTAATTCCAAAACCCAACATGTTATGATCCACTAAAGTTAGACATGATACATGATGAATAAATGCTCATTTTTTTTTTATCATTTTTGGTGCCACCTTGACTGTAAGGGAGCCAGGAGGGACAATTCTACCAGGTGCGGAGCAAGGTGTCATGGTTTTGAATTACAGTTAATTATTCATTTATTCATTTGGGATGTTTGTACATTAACTGACTACACTGACTGCCCTCCCATCAGTAGATTCACTCCACCTGCTAATCATCACTCAGCTCTTCCTCATCCTCTCATTAGCTCCCTTCTATATTTACTGGGACACTTTCACTGTCAGTCTGCCAGATTGTCTTTGTGCCATGTGCCTTAGCTTTCCACTGTTTGATATCTGTTTTGTGATTCTTATATAGCCTTTGACTTGCTTGTATTTTTTCTTTGCTGACAGCAGAGTTTATAGCAAAAGCCAACAAACTTGAGCCTGATCCCGGGAGCAGACTGACTTACAATGAACACAGCACACTCTTTTAAACAGTTTTTTTTTTTCAGGGGGCTGGAGGGCCCCTCCTTCCCTTTGACCATTCTTCCCCTGGCCGAGTCTAATGGGGTCTTGCAAATTATGGAAACTACGTGCGCGCACAATGGTTCGACCCTGGGCTGGTCCACCACCATTATCTTGGAAACAATGCTGTGCAAATTTAAAGAAAAAGGTTGTATTAAGTTAAAAAGGTCACATACAGTTAGGTACATACTTGGTAGAATAGAGGTGAAAAGTAGACAGAAGTAACACTAAAAACTTCATTAAGGCTTCAGTTTGCCAGGTAATGAAGATGTTCAATCTGGTCAGTTAAACAAAGGCCACCAAGATGTAATGGCTAGGGTTAGGTGGAATGGTCAACTTTCAAGGCCAAGGAGGTGCTGCAACACACACACACACACACACACACACTGCTGTGTGACCAACAGTTCTATTGTAGGCTGAAAGGCCATTTCTGCTGAGGTAATGAACACGCACTGGGCACTGAACATATCTATATTTAAAGAGACGAGAAGCATTACGTTATATGGCGCACATGCTCGGTATATAAGCACAAGACATACAAATAAATACAAATCCCACACTTAATATGCTGGATATGAGGTATGTTAAGACGAGGTATATCAGAGGAATATGAGGTATATTAAGGGTTAAGACTTTTAAAGCATAACTATAAGTTGCTATGCTAACAACCAATAACAGTAAAATAAAACATGTTGTGGATATTTACAGACTAAAGATTAATGATGATAGATAGAGTGGATATTAGGGATTACATTTATATTCCACAGAAGGTTATGTTGTTAAAAGTTGATACTGTTCAAAGTCTAGTTATGAACAACATGGATTAAAGATTTCTGGCTTTTTTTTTTAGTATTAAAATCATTCATCCTAATAATTATTTCACCTATAATTCACACACACATAGCCTGTTGACAGGAGAAACCAAACTGCTCTGCCAAATACGCTGCAGCTCTGTCAACAATAGATGAAGAGTGTATTTTTATTAGCTTCTGAGACGCTTCTGAAACTCACTGCAGAGCATCTGAGGTCTACAGACACCACAGTCAGCTCAGGTGACAGCCTGGTGGACATCCTCTCCCTACTGAGTGCACTTTTCTAATTCACAGAGCTACTGGTGAGCTGTTTCCTCCTGACTCTGTGTTCATACTAAGCTAAGCTTGTCTGGGAGCTTCCTCTGCTCAGAGCTGACAATCATATCAGTCTTTTAATCCAACTCTTCTGTAAGAACACTGAATGCTCAGATAATATTCACATTACTGCAGCTATAGTCACAGATGAGTCAATCTGGAAATCCATCAGTAAAAAAAACATCTTTTTTTTCCTTCCTTTACCCCTGGAGGCACTGCCCAGGCTGCATCCCAATCTCTTAAAATTACTGCTAACCACCTTACCTAGCCACCTTACCTAACTGTTTAGTCCCTCCCACTTAGGAAAAGATGTAAGGAGTCAGGAGTTAGGAGTGAGGATTGCTGATTAAGAGACATGAGACGGCCTTACTCTTAAGCGTCATGCACCTAACAGATCCCTCCTAACTCCTAACGCTAACTCCTTACTGGAAGGAATAAGAGACATGAGACAGCCTTAAAGATGGTGGACCCCGAACGACTTCCAGTTCAAGTCAGGAGTTAGGAGTTAGCAGTATACAATTAAGAGACTTGGGATGCAGCCCCGTTTTTCGACTAACGGAAGTGCAGGGGCCTCGACGATCGCTCACAGCCTTCACTTCCGGCGGTGCCCTCAGGGAATTGCCTTGTTGTTTGCAAATACTTCCGGGTAGAAAACCAGCAGAGTTTAGTTATATCTATATATAAATATATCTCACATTTTTCACGTCACTCTATCACTGTTTAGACTAATCTGATGTTTGTATAGTCTATAAACCCAATGACTGAACAAACGTTACTATTTCTGTGTGCACGTTTTGTAATTAATAACATGGCCATCGTAGATTAGATGGGCTAACGGTTAGCTGTTGACGTTAGCCGTTAGTGGTGTCTGTAACTCAGTAACTCGAGTTACTGAGTCTGTGGGCAGCTGAGTGAAGTGGAGCCTGAGGAGGAAGCACCAGTTAGCCCCGGTTTTACTACAGGCAGATTCATTCGCTACAGAGGCGAGGAAATAAAACCTGAACAGCCAATCAGAGTGTTCTCTTCCACCGACTAGCTCCGCCACAGATTCAACATGCTCAATTGGCCGAAAAGCCGCCGACGCCACAGGCCGACAGCGTGGGACACACCACAAAAACTAGGCCGACAGACGCTCACCGACGGCCAGTCTACGGCCGACCATTGGCTCGGTGTGTCAGGGCCTTAAGACGGCAGGCCAACTACCTAGTAATTGTTATGCATGTATCAGTAATTCATTTGTTGACAATAAAACTGAACTGAACTACTCTTGTCAATTTCACATGACTAACCAGCGCTAAAAAGCAGCTGATCAGCTGTTAAATACTGAATTGAATCATGCAGGGAATTAGTTATATTACTCCTGGACAAACCAAAAGGGGTGCAGTTACATACACATCACATCTATGTGCAAGGGTGGGTAAAAAACAACATTGAGAAAAGCCTGCACACTGAGTCCAACACACTAATTCTTTTAAAAACCCAGTGTTTAAATCCCAGCTGGATCTTCCAAGGTTCAAAATGACGCGGTACTATGGTGTTAACGGCCACGTTTCGGGCAACCTTGTCAGATTTCAACCCAGATTGGGAATGGGGCGTCAGGGTAGCCCATCAGGAACAGGCTACTTTTACATTAGAAATGTAGCCCAAATGGAACACAATAGACCAGTCCAGTCGGTCCAGTAGGAAAGAGCTAAGTAGCCCATTTTGACCTCTTCTTCAGTTAGTCAGCCCAGTATTAAAGGGCTACCTTCTCCATTAGAAAAGTAGCCCAAATGGAACACAGTGTACCACTGAAGTCGGTCCAGTAGGAAAAGGCTACTTCCTCCATTAGAAAAGTAGCCTGGAAAGAAGAGGCTACTTTTTAAATGGTGGTAGTAGCCGAAAAAGACCAATACAACACTTGTTGCCTGGTCTAAGAAACCCAGCCAAGGATTGCTGTGTGCCAGGTGGCAGAAATTTGAGTATGTTCATCAGCAGACCTGTTACAACGACTGTGGATGCACGGTGAGGGGTCCCAGAGTCGGTTGGACCAAAGGCATCCCAAAATGACCTGGAGTAGTTTTGGGAGCAAGGACTACTGCAGCCGTTTCAGAGCATGCTGGTGGGGGATGGTCTGTAAGGTCATCTCCAATTATGGCCTGCTTTTTTAAATAATTCACAAACGCTTTGAGGCAGGGGCCTGAAATATGAGTATGTTCATCGGGAGACCAGGCACATCCGTCGGGAAGGGCTCAGAAGTGAAATCTTGTGGCGTGCAAACACAGGTCGTAATGCAGTTAGCGAGAATCCTGATGACAGAAACACACATCGCCAGATATGCACACTGAAAAGATCTCCGCAACGGCCAGTCATGTAATGTGAACAAGGCTTAAGTCAAGATCATATCGACCAGAAAACGTCCAGAATTATTTTTCTTACTGCAAACGAAGTGGCAAATATTATTTTGGAGGACATCATTGCACTTGGTTGACTATATTTCTATCATTTTAGATGTAAATATTGCATGTTTATTTCAGATAAAACACGTATTTGACTTGTGAATGAGTCAAAGGAATTTCTTGCAACAATGAAAAATACTGGCAATCATGTTTTGGACAGCTGTGAAGTGACACAGAATGTCTCAGCATCATAGTTCTTATATTGCCAGATTCCAGAGAGTCTCCCCTCTTCATATATGGCAGAATATGTCAACTTCCAACTTTCTATGGTGATATACATGTAAAAATGTAAGAATTTAGTGACACAGAATTTTTTTTGTCATTAATATAAAAATTAATATAAAATACAGGAACATAGAAGGACATGTAATGATGGCGAATCTGGATAGCCTCGACTGTCCTGAGAAAAACAAGATATAGCATGTGTATGTAGCCTTTATATTGACTGTGATATGAGCTTAAAAGTAAAGGCAGGAAAAATACCCCCAAAAATGCCTAGGACCCAAAGGGTTAACTCTGCTCTGAGGTTGCAGCAGTCCGGGTGCCCATCAATTAAGGCTGAACTGAAGGCAGCAGAGGACCAAACAATATTCTGCACTTCTCAGCTCTGACACTCAGGCCTGTTTACAGCCAGGCGTTATCATTTATCATTTATCATTAGATCATAATAATTGATGCATTACTTAGTTCATCACTTTAATGTTTCAGCTGGTAAATATGGAGCTAATTTGAATTGTACTACTAAAGGCTGATTTTTGGTCGTGCGTTGAATCGACGACGTCGCTACGTGGTTGCCCTGATGCTGTCGTGAACCCTTCGAACTTCTCCGTCACTCCATTTCGTCGCGGTGCAATTCACCGCCAGAGCAGCAGGAGGCTGCGTCCCTTTCCTGAGTGGTTAACGTCGTCTCTAGTTGATTCGTTGTTTAGCTTCTGGCTTTTCCGGTCACAGAGCAATGAACGCGGAGCACGGACAGACAGCTCCGGCCGTATCCGTATTGAACGTTGAGCATAATGGCATATATATAATGAGCCTTAACACTGCAACATCTACATCGCAACAGAAGATGTTTAAAGATGGCGGGGATGGCGGAATCTGGAAATACGGAACCGGAAATGCGTTGCTACCAAGCAAACCAATCACAGCTGTGCCGGTCTGCGCTGGGTCTGCGTCACCTCGACACGTAGTTACATTTTTGGGGAGGTGCACGTCAGGCTACGCCGGGGGCTACGGCGAGCCTCCTGCGTAGCCCCGTACCCTATGACGTCGATTCAACGCACGACCATAAATCAGGCTTAAGTACTTGAGTAAATCTATTTAGTTACTTTCCATTGCTGATGTATATATCACACATGAGGGTAATAAATAAAAAGCATAAAATAAAGTGTAGACTTGTGTTGGGATATTGCTCAAACTGAATGCATGCACACTGCTGTGACTGTGCCTGGTCAGGTCAGGCCTCAGGGTGGGGGAGGGGAGACACACTCAGGCACCTGCACTGCACTTAGTGCTGCATTCAGGGAGTATGGGATACAGTTATACTGGTCTGATTGAACGTGTTTTATACTAAAATGGAGGACAGCTCAAATCTCTGATGATGATGATGATTTTTTCATGACCAAGACTTAAATATAAAATCCATTTGGGTTATTGATTTCCAGTAAGAATATTTAACTTCACGAGTAACATTTTCGAGTTTTGTAAAATTTCCATTCAACACGAACACTTACAATTCGGACTTTCCTTGTGGATGAATGCATCACTAGAAACGGCACAGGAAGGCACGAGGCTGCAGCAGCTGAGGGAGCAACACAGTGACTGCCAGGACAATTATGACATGGAAATAACAGCCAAGACCCAACATGAGAAAACTCTACAGTTGATCGAGGTAAGACATATTTCATGTTTTATCAAACATAACATAACAATAAACTACGAAAAATAGACCTTTGCTCGCCGTCTGGTGTGCTCTCCAGCCTGAGTGAAACAGTTTAGCTAACGTTAGCTTGTACTTAATCAGATGGAGAGAAGGCTAATATTAGATAGCAAGGGAGCAAAACACAGTGTTTATCAGTCTCTGTTTCATTACACTTTTAAGGTTATATGATTGGTGTCAAATGTTTAATCATCAGATTTACAGGTGTATTTTATGCTATGTATAATGGTGGATGAAACCTAGCTGTGCTCTTACAGCCACTGGACACCAGTATTATTTGAAAGCTAGAAGTCCCCAAATTGGGAGACTCTGGGAGCGACTTTGCAAACACATTGAAACAATGCACTAATCACGAAGAACATAGTTATGCTGCTCATCAAATTAAACAGTAGAACCTGGGCTGTAAAGCTGTAGAAACCTCTTTTATATGCCACAAACACAGCTCAAACAACAACTAAATAAATAACAAATAATCAAACTCCATGCTGACCCACTCCTCATATTCCAGGCTCTAACTTGACACCACCTTATGCAAAACACAGACAAGCATCAGAGAGTTAGAGGCTAAAGAACATCAACAGAAATAGGTGGAAAAGACGAAACAGACAGTTGTATGTGTATACATAGGTATATACACACCTATAAAGATATAGGATTGTACATGACAAATATCACATGCAAACATGGTGCAATTTTGGAGAGCTCGCCTGAATTTTCTGTACTAAAACCTCTCTAATATTGTTCTGCTTCACTTTTCACTTTCTTCACTTTTTTTTTTTTTTTAGGCGAACCTCAAAATATTTCATATATTTCATATATATTCATTTCATTATGGGTATGCAATTTTCAAGCAGAGGCCTATAAAATAGGCTCAAGGCCTCTACAGATGATCAGCTTTAAAACTGCTTTGCGCTGGCTGTCCGATTGTTTGTCTATGGAGAGGGCGACAACGCCTGACAAAGCAGCACCGTTACCCTTGGTGTCGCGCACCGCTCGGATTTTTTCTGCCCGAGCGCTGCGCACAGAGTTGAAATTATTTGAACTTTGACAGAATTTACCTCTGACCTGAGCAAAGCGTGTTGTTCTTATCATGTGAAGGCTGCTTCAGGGTTATTTTCTGAAGCACTGAATATTCTGTAACAGTGAGAGCCCCGCGGCTCTACACAACATAGCTAATTAGGTTTACGCCAATTAAGTTACCAACTCCAAGTTCAAAGGCTATCGCATATATGGTATTTATGAAAATTCATGTAACTACTAACTAACATGTACAAAGTAGGTAACTCAAAGTGTACATAAACCCTACCTTACCCACCTACATCTACACTGTGATATGGTGTGTTAGTGTGTCTGTGAGTATGATGAACTGGAGTTAATGCTGAGGTGATGATCTTCTTCACTGTGACTGGAAGACCATCGGATGAGATGAAAAAAAGTGAGAAAACAGGTAAACTCCATGCACCAATGGATATTTTGCTCCAAAACTGACCAAGTGCTTCACATAAAAACAAATGGAATTAATATAAAAACAGGCACAGGAGACCATAATTAATGAGACGGGTGGATAAAACACACAGAACAATAATAATAAAAGTAAAGATACAAATAGAGCACACAAAATGCATAAAATCAAGTAAAACAACATTTAAGAGAAATGCAGCAGTGTGGAAGTGCGAAACAAAGCAAAACAAAAGTTTCAGGCCTGTATCAGGTTGCGAAACAGTCTCAGTTTAATACTGATACCTCTGTATTACCCACCTAAGCAAATGAGACCATTATTATTATTGTTTTTATTTTTATTATTGTTGTTATTATTATTGTTATTGTTATTATTATTATTATTATTATTATTATTATTATTATTAATACTATTAAGACTTGTATTTTGCAACACAAGGTTGTATGTAATCAAGATGTAGTCCATATGCTACTCAAAACTTTTTTTTTTTTATGTTGGAGTGCAGTGGATGAGTTCAGGAGTCTCAGTCTGAGGAAAGAAGCTGCCCTGTAGTCTGTTGATACAGCAGCAGATACATGTGAATCTTTTGTCAGACAGCAGCAGGGTGAACAGGCTGTGGCTGGTGGATGTTATCTATTATTATTACACAGCTCTATTAAATGCTGTATTGTGATTGTTCAGTCACGGCATTCAGCGGTCTGATATTACTGTGTAATGACCGTTGCTAGTAGCAACGGACTTTCTCTGCCAAAAACAAAACAACTCGGATTTGAATACACACTCGGCAGTCATGCTTAATGACATTTTACGCGAGTTTTATGCGTCGGTTCAGTCCACTAAGCCTGGGTGAGTACAAAACTTTCACCAAAAGTTGTTGAATCCGGTCGGTTTTAATGCACTTGGCGGAGGCAGACAACATTATTTATTTAACTGATAATTAGCCGGGATAATGTATAACGTATAATGAGCTCACCGGCTCACTATACATTATCCCTTACGTATCCTTCAGGCTGTGGGCTGTCACCTCACTTCACTGACACGACTGATGCTCTGTAGATGGGTACCGATGATTGAGATTTGATTTTGTTTCAGGTTTGCCATGATCTGATCATTACACATTATATTCTCATTGCATCTTTATACATACATTGCATGATTTAACTCTACACCATTTCCTATCTCGGTTTGTGAACACAAAACCGAGATATAAACCATGAGACAATAGAAATGTGTCAATTGATACAGATACTTCTATACTGTGTAAACCAAAATAGCTATCCCTTTACATGTCTGGTTGTATTAGTATCCTGCTGACAATATTGCAAAGGATTTTTGGTGGATTAATGGTGAAATACAGTGAATATAAATAGTCTTTTTCAGTTTTTGTTACACAGTCTATAAATGGTTGTTTAATTAAATATACATGATTTTTTAATAGTGAGGATGTCAGTACCTGTCTACATTTGTAATTTCTATTTCAGGTATGAATCCACAATTTCTCAATTAAAAAAATGCCACTGCAGGCCTTGGAGTTCTGAAGAAAAAGCAGCAGTGTGGCGACAGCTGGGACAGTACATCACTCTGCAGAGAGTTCCTGGTAAAGGACTGTGTGTCAAGGCTATTGAGGCAGAACAGGTACTCTGTAGTTGCAACTGGAAAGATGTTAAGAACCAAGTCTACAATTCCATCACATCTCAAAAAAGGAAACTGTTGTAGTAAATTTTCATGTTATGTGGGGTTTCCCCCTACTATCTTGTTCAAAATAAGATGGAACTGATGGGGTGGATCTTTATTAAATTACTGTTTATGACCTGAAGGAAGTCCTTGATCCAGCTCTCGAGTAGTTTTAAGTCATGTGGACAAAAATCTCGGCTATTAGTTAAGCTCTACAACACTGAATTAAAGTAAATCTGGCATTACCTCATTTGTTAAGTCTTTCATCTAGTCGTATGGCATTAGTAAATACTTGCATGTGTTTGAAAATACAGGAAAATATTAAACTTATTAAAAATAAATGGGGTCAAGAGGGTGGACAAGTTGGGTTCTTAATAGAGTGAATATAACTGTTAAGCTTCTTTGATATTGTGTATATCAAACAAACAATGTATGTAATGTTACTAGTATTAGTGACGTAGAAGATTGATTTTTTTTTAAATACAGTAGATCAAAACTAAGATCTTCAAATGAAATCACATAACTGAAAGCCCCAAAGCTGCACTTGAGTACAGTGAGTATAGTAATTTGTTACTAAACACTTTTAAGCATGAATGTCAAATAGAGCTGCAACAGTGAATGAAATGATTTTTCAACCACTGTTTTAATAATTGAATTATCATTGCAGTCATTTTTATGCACACAAAACTGGTTCCAGCTTCTTAATTATGCTAATTTGATGCTTTTCTTGTTATAAGTTGTAGTAGTGCTGGTAAGATAAAAGAAGCCATTGAAGACGTCACCTTGGGCTGTGGAAAATTATACAAGGCATTTTCACCATTTTCTGACACTTTATAGACAAAACAATTGATTAATCAAGAAGATGATTGGCAGATTAATCAATAGAAAATAGAAAGTTGTTGCTAACTGCATCCTTGATGTCACCCATATTCTAAACAGTGCCATGTAAAAGTGGAATCATGTGGAACAATAGTCTTCTTGATTAATGTCTGTAATATTAGTAATACAATTTTGCAATGCGTCAGTATAATTTTACACTGACTTTAAACTTGAGAAATAAGCTCAATTTAACAACACTGTTTGTTACTGAGTTGAGTCTGCAAAATGCTAGCAATATAATGTCTATTGATTGGCTACTGAGAGAGAAACTAAAAAAAAAAAAAGGTCATGTCAAATCTGCCTAGCAACAGGGGTCAGTCCTCACAAGTATAGCAGTAAAATATATTTTTTTACTTTGAGTTTTCTGAAAACTGAAGTGACATTCTGACTCTCTAGTCCCACCTAGTGATAGTTTTTTTTGCACCATTCTAGCTACAGTGGAAGTGCAGGTCCTCACAAAGACATAAAGACACGTGTGTGTGTGTGTGTGTGTGTGTGTGTGTGTGTGTGTGTGTGTATGTGTTTTATCTATGAGACTTTAAGTTCACTAATACATTATTAATTAATGATTTTTTTCTTGATGATGATGTTGATGATGAAATCTTAAAATCATCATTTTAACACAGACCACAAAGAGAGCAGTCCAGAAATGTTTGTCACTCCACAATTTCTTCAAACTTAACACTTCTCCTGAGGACTTGTTGCATCCAGACAAGGATTAAAGACTCACAGAGACTGACTGAAAGCCATTCAACTGACTTCCATCATGAAAACTGTAAGATTTCAATACTTTTGACTGTTTTTCTTTGTGTGTGTGTGTGTGTGTGTGTGTGTGTGTGTGTGTGTGTGTGTTTTATCTATGAGACTTTAAGTTCACTAATACATTATTAACAGGCTTTGCCATGATCATCATATAGAAGCAAATAAGAGACATAAGTGGAAAATATATTCAAATTCAGCTTTTGAAATTGCAAATCAGGAAATTTACTTTAATCCCAAAAAGGTGAACTCAGAGCAAATAAATTCAGATACATGGTTTTCAAAGTCAGATATTTCAATGCAATGAATAATAGCAACTAACATTACAAGGGCCTTCAAGTAAATCCTGATTTATTACCTGACCTTGATGTCCTGTCCTGAGGAAGGCCACTGCGTAAACATTTTAAGAAGTTCACGATTTAAATTTTTTGATGATTTTTTTCTTGATGATGATGATGATGTTGATGATGAAATGTGAAAATCATCATTTTAACACAGACCACAAAGAGCAGTCCAGAAATGTTTGTCACTCCACAATTTCTTCAAACTTAACACTTCTCCTGAGGACTTGTTGCATCCAGACAAGGATTAAAGACTCACAGAGACTGACTGAAAGCCATTCAACTGACTTCCATCATGGAAACTGTAAGATTTCAACACTTTTGACTGTTTTTGTTTGTGTGTGTGTGTGTGTGTGTGTGTGTGTGTGTGTGTATGTTTTATCTATGAGATTTTAAGTTCACTAATACATTATTAAAAGACTTTTCCATGATCATCATATGGAAGCAAATAAGAGACATAAGTGGAAAATATATTCAAATTCAGCTTTTGAAATTGCAAATCAGGAAATTTAATTTCTTTAATCCCGAAAAGGTGAACTGAAAGCAAATAAATTCAGATACATGGTTTTCAAAGTCAGATATTTCAATGCAATGAATAATAGCAACTAACATTACAAGGGCCTTCAGGTAAATCCTGATGTATTACTTGACCTTGATGTCCTGTCCTGAGGAAGGCCACTGCGTAAACATTTTAAGACATTCACGATTTAAATTTTTTGCTTACATGTTACATATTCCTAAATGAAAATATTTAGTCATGTTACCTTAGCACCTCGCTGCTCATGAAGAATAGTGTCATTTTCTAAAGGGAGGCTGAATTTTGGGAGATGCATAGGAATGGGAAATCCTAAAATATTTTCAGGGCAACTGTGGACCTTGGACGAAACCAGACACAGAGGGACACTCCCAAAAAACGTGAAGGTATGTGCCAACAGTGCTCTGTTCACATTTTGTACAGTTGGCATCATCTGTCAGTTTCATTGTGAAGCGTCTGTATGGCGTGGCATAGAATTTGTGCACAAACTTGTAATGAATAAGTTGATGTGCTGGATTCTTTGATGAGATGGGTATGTTGGTCCAAATATTGTCCCAATCCAGATCATAGCCCTGACCCTCAAGTTCACGGTTAGAGAGCAGTTCATTGTAAATAACGGACACTAATCCAGTAGAGGGCGTTCGAGAAGAAATCCAAGTGTCCAATGGATGAGAGGGCAAAGGTGAATCCCATGGAACTCCATGTGCACGGATTGCAGATCTCAACTGGAAATACAAGAACCAAGGAAACCCAGGGAGAGAATAACGTTCTTTCAGCTCTTGGAGTGAACTCAAACCATTTCTGTCATACAGATCTTGGAGAATGTGAATTCCTCCAGAAGCCCAACTGTCATTAAAATAGGGACCAGAATGCTGTAATAAATTGTAGTTATGCCAAACAGGAGAGCGGTCACAAAGCTTTATGTTACATCCCATATGTTTCTGGACAGCAAACCAAATTTTATAGGAGTTGCCTATGATTGGCCCAAACTTTCTACACACAGATCTAGGTTTCAACCCACAAAATAATATGTCTGTCATCCTATGCGGTTTTACCATCTCCTTCTCTATCTATATATCTATACAGTGAATATCTATCTATATTCTCATTGCACCAGATTGTCAATTGCTTTATTTGAAATTGAAATTTAAAGTCAGGTACTGCCAAGCCTCCAGAGTGTTTTGGTCGCTGTAACGTGCGTAAGCAAATACGAGCTCTTTTATCATTCCATATGAATTTAGTGGTCAGGGACTGTAGTTCATCAAAGGAGTTAGGTGGTGGAGACATAGGGATCATAGAGAACAGGAAATTCAGTCGGCCGAGTATATTCATTTTCAGTATCGCAATTCTGCCTTGTAGTGACATCTTGAGATCAGACCACCTCTGAATGTCCGATGCAATGGTTTTCAGTTTGTTGTAATTTGCATGTGATATATCTGAGGAATTGCTTACAGGTATGCCTAGATATGTAAATGCGGAGTTATGCCATTGAATGCCGTTGAATGACTGGTAAAGTGAGGTGTTTTGCAGGGGCATTTAAAGGAATGAGGAGGGATTTATTCCAATTATTTTTATAACAAGAAAATAGGCTGAACTGCATAAAGACTTTGAGTATTTGAGGTAGAGACTTATAAATGTTAGTAAAAAAAAGTAATACATCGTCCGCCAAAAGCGAAATTTTATGTTGTGTACCTTGTATACTGATGGGTGAGATCTGCGGGTCTAATCTAATTGTGTGGGCTAGTGGTTCAAGTGACAAAGCAAAAAGGAGCGGGGACAGTGGGCAGCCTTGCCGAGTTCCACGCTGCAGAGGGAATGTTTTGGACAGAATATTATTTGTTTGTACGACTGTTACGAGCCAGACAAGGAAGCCAGGACCCAGTTGCAGAGTAAGTTAAAAAAAAACAGTTTATTTACAAAGTAGCAACAAAAGATCAGTTCACAGAAAAAATACGAGCAAACAAAGTATCAACCAAAAACTCTCTAAGGGAAAAGTAACAACAGAAAAGGCTAAACAGAAAATCACCATTAACATGGGAAAAAGAGCTAGAACAAAAGTGCAACAAAAAGAGTGACAAGGCACAAAACTCACTAAACCTGGAGACGATCACTGGAGCATAAACACGTGGCGGGAGGCAGGAGATCACTGAGAGCACGAGCGTAATGCTAGAACAAAGAGAATAACCCAGCACTGGAGACAAAGAGAGTGTGGCTTAAGAAGCTGGCTGATTAGGCAGAACGAGCTGCAGGTGTGCCGGGAGTCCAGTGCTCCCGGAGATCGCCCCGCCCCTCGGCACTCACTCTGCAGGGAGAGGGAGAGAAGGATCAGATAGGAGCAAACACAATTGCACAGAAAATCAGGACCACAACAACGACTGCACAAGGGTTGGTGTATAATGTTTTAATCGTTGATATAAATTTTTTGCCAAATCCGAAATTCTCCAAAACCTGCCACAGATATATCCAGCTCACTCGATCAAAAGCTTTTAGCGCATCCAAGCTGAATATAGCTGCGGGGTGTGTATCTGAATCTGATGCATGTAATATATGAAAAAGGCGTTGGATATTGTCTGATGCAAGTCTCCCCTTTAGAAAACACTTTGGCAAAAAGCTTCAGTTCTGTTGTGATAAGTGATATCGGCCTGTAACTGCCGCATCTCAAAGGTGGTTTATCTTTCTTGAGCAGGACTGATATGAGTGATGTATTTTGGTCACGATGGAAGGAACCAATATCTAAAGCATAGTTAAAAGAATTTAAAAGCAATGGCCCAACGATATCCCACAGTTCCAAAAACAACTCTGGAGGCAGCCCGTCAAGGCCAGGCGATTTTCCTTTTGCATCGAGCTCAATGCCTCTTTAAGTTCTAAAAGAGTAAGTGGTGTTTCAAGGGATTCTGCATCATTGTCAGTCAGTGATGGTAATTTAAGTTCTGACAGGTTTCTTTTTTTTTTTAATCTACACTGGAGGAATCCCAGTCTGATTTTAACCCCCATGTGATCCACCCACTGTCCTGATGTCTTCCGTTTTGTCTGTCTGTTCTTCCGCGTTTTTGTCCATGCTTTTCTGCAGGAGGTAAAACAAAGAAAGAGAAACTCATGACTGAAAGTTCTTCTTAAACCAAGTCACAATCTGTGATTTGTCAGAGCATGTGAAGAGTGCATGGTGATTCCTAAACAACTACCACAGTGCAGAACTACTGTATGTTGTTTAGGCGTTTATCATTCTAAACCTATGTTCTGGTCGTGCCATGGTATCACAGACTTGGTGACGAAATCACAGACTGAGGCTCTTAAGCTTTGCCTTTATGAAATATCCAATCATCAAAATTAACACGCTCTGAAAATGACTGAAGCCCACCCATATAACCCACTTAACACAAGGTCTGCAAAAGCTTTTGAGATTTCGAAGGGTGCCCTGTTCGGATATGTCGTAAAGGGATATTTCAGATATTTTGACATGAAACTGTATGACATTCCTATTAACAGTCGTGCATCACCAGTGACTTTCCTCCTACTGCGTCCTGTGAGCAGAGATCCAGCCTGGTTTTGGTGTTGACGAAGCTAGTTTGACTAGTTGGCTGGGGTCACAAAAATGAAGTGTTTTGCTTCTCAAAACAATATGCGTTCAAAAGAGTAATACATTTGCATCACAAAACCGTTGTCCACAAAAAAGTCAGACCTCCCAATCACTGGGTGTATTTTCTCTCCCTTCTTATCACTGCGTGCTGCAGCCTGTCGACAGCCGTGCACGTCTCCATAACCTGTTTTACGGTGTTTACTGCTTGGATAGTTAACGTAAATATGTCTGACTATGATACAAGTGATGAAGACATCCCTTTTAGCACAGAGCCAAAGGGATATCTTTATGAACCTGAATATACAGATGCCGAATGTCATCAGATGGAGTAAGAACGGGCAGAGAGAGAGAGGAGGGACAGAGAAGTGACAAGCTGAAGTTGGACCCACAGCTGTAGCTGTGAGAGACAGGGTGACCGGGTGATCAATAATGCAGCCCAGTCCTTGATGGAAGATCAGACTGACAAACGTACACAGACATCTACGCGTGCATCACCTGCAGGGACAAAAAAGAAAAAGAAAAAGGACGGCGCTGCGCTCTCCAGCCAGCTGACCTGTAGCTCACCAGCGGCTCACCTGCAGCTGTCAGAGGAGCCTCTGCTAGTTCTCTCTCTTCAGCCTGGTGTTTGGCTGCACTTTGTTTGTATAAAAAGAGTTCAACATGTGAAGATCTAACCGCCATCTGAGCTGATCAGTGGAGCCAGAGCACAGTGGATGTGGCTGCAGTGTAGCCTATGTGATTTATAATGGCAAGAAAAAAAATCGTCCTCTCAGTCGCTGGCAGAGGATCTGGTTGCCGATCGGCACAACTATTACAGACGTTTAATAGAGCATTTTAATTGTTTCATTAAAGCCTATGGCAAAAAGTTGCCTAATGACGGGAAAACGGTGAAATGTATACAGTGAATCAGACAGATTCTTTTTGTTACAGCCCAGATAATCACAAGTCCGCACCATTTTTTATATTTTCTTGTATAATAATATATTTATTGCTCTAGCTATCACGTGAACTCTCTCACGTCACAGCGGTCATCATCAGAACATGTAAACACTGTGAAACAGGTTATGGAGACGTGCACGGCTGTCGACAGGCTGCAGCGCGCAGTGATATAAAGGGAGAGAAAATAGCACCTAGCGATTGGGAGGTCTGACTTTTTCATGGACAACGGTTTTGTGATTCAAATGTATTACTCTTTTGAACACATACTGTTTTGAGAAGCAAAACGCTTTATTTTTGTGACCCCAGCCAACTAGCCGAATTACCTTCATCAACACCAAAACCAGGCTGGAACTCTGCTCACAGGACGCAGTAGGGGGAAAGTCACTGTTGATGCAAGACACTGTTAATAGGAATGTCATACAGCTTCATGTCAAAAGATCTGGAATATCCCTTTAATCTAACAAAAAAAGACTGGAATTACAAATAGCGATTGAGACCTTGAATCCATGTCCCACCTTGTCATGGGGCTCTGGGCAAGATGAAACGCCTTCCACAGTAGCTGGAGGGGTGTTGAAAACAGACCTCGTGGGCTGTTCCATAGGAATGGCAACGGTGTCCACGAACGCACTGTCAGACGAGGTTCTTGGCGGACCCTCTGCTGGTTTCTGTAAAACATAATACAAAAACATGTGTTCCTCAATAGTTAGGAGTGGGCCCTGATCCAGAAAGTCTTAAATCTATCAAAAATGACAGGAATCAGGCAAAGCGATTGAGACCTTGAATCCATGTCCCACCTTATCACGGGGCTCTGGGAAAGATGAAACGCTTCCACAGTAGCTGGAGGGGTGTTGAGAGCAGATTCCGTAGATGAAACGGCGACCATGTCCAAAACCGCACTGTCACGCTGGGTTCTTGGCGGAACCTCTGCTGGCTTCTGCAAACACAAAACAAAAGCATGTGGTCCCCACTAGTTATGACACTGCCCTGTGAGAGTAAACAAGTTTCTGCCTGACAGAAATAGGCCGCTGAACAAGAAGGAAAACAGGCAGCTAGTGAACATTAAGGACTTTGCACAAACAACTCAACCTTGCACATCTGAGAACACATTGCACAAACATAGTATATTAGCTATAGGAAATTTCTTTGCCTATACTTATGGGCTGGATAGCAAAGAGGCGAATGTGACTCTTCTTATCAACCTCCACTCGCCTCATCCTACTATTTGGGTTCTTGTGGTCGCCGTTAATGAGCCGACCAAGGGATCCCATCTTCTTGGCGCCATCAACACTAAAACAAACATTATCCAGTTTCTGAATAAGCGGTGACGTTAAAGCAGTCAGGCCAAATGCAATTATAACCTACACAACCAACAGTACAAATTGTTTTGATCTCAAATCAAACAATTTGCACAACTGAATGCAACTGCATTGCATTGAGATCATTGTCAACGTGATGCATTGTGAGCTGTAGATCTGCTATTTTCACTTGTTACCTGTAATCGTGAATATTTTTTAACAAATCTTCTCTTACGGGGGTCCCTGGCACAAAAGGCGCGTTTCCACCGCAGGAACTTCAGGGTAATTTTACGGGGCCAGGGCCGTTGGTTTGTGTCTCCAGTGCAGGAACTTCCCCAGCAGGGCCATTTACAGGAGCCTTTACAGGCCCGAAAGGAGTCCCTGCTTTGGGGTAGGTACTCAGATTGGCCCCGAAAAACTCCCGGGTAGGACTTGAGATTTACTCTGTGCTGATTGGGCAGACTCAAAGCGGGATGTGACGCCAAGAGAAAAAAAAGTATGATAAATACGCGCCTCTATACTGCTGGAAGAACAACAACAAGAGCAGTAAAAAAGAAAACAAACAAACCCTGCACAATGACGCGATGATTGTTGCACGTTCTGCCAGAGCCTGGCGAGTCATGGTCCGCAGTGGAGACACGGCTACTGAGAGGGCTGAGTGAAAGGACGGTTCCTGTAAAGTTCCTACACCCCTCCCTTTACCAGGAACCTGCAGTGGAATCGCGCCTAAAATGTTGTTTGATGGGGGTCCACGGCCAAACACATATCAATGTAGGGGTCCTTGACATGAAAAGTTTTTGAAAACCACTGGGCTAAACAGTGGATTTAAGATGGACACATTACGAAATGAATTATGAACCCAGCATTATGAAATGCAGGGTGAGAACTTGCAGCCAACATTTTCCTTTTTTTCCTGGTAGAGAGAGAGATGTAAACCTACCACAAAGACTTTGCAGTGAACATGAAAATGTATTGAATAGGTGTGTATACCTCTCTCCTCCTCTGTGCTTCCATGTCAGAGATAAGGTCACCTCTATACTTAAGGATGAAGACACCTTGGTTGAAGGGTCTTCTGGCAAATACTCCATGCCCTGTAACAAAAGCGGCAAAGTTTATGCAGGAGTCAGGGGAAATAATAATATGACCTGGGTCCCTGTCTTCAGTATCATTGCTGAGGCTCAAAATCATTGATTGATATACTATTGATATATTAGTAATATTGGACTCAGATTTAAACTTTGAGCAGGCCTTTACAGTGCGAGCGATTCACTCGCATTTGCCCCTAAAAAAAATATGTGTGTGAACTGGGAAAATGATTTTGGTGCATAGTGTGCAAGTCAAGATCACAACCTATTTTATCTGCCACCGTTCAAAAACTGCAAATCCCACAATTCTCTGGCCACAACGCAGGCGACAATGCCACACTGTCACCTGTTGTATATTGGCCTCAGGCTTGGCCGATTGTAGCACTACAGAGAGTCAAAGAGGAGCGGTGCGTCTCTGTGCGGGACTGTTTTCTTTTAAAAAGAAGAACCTGCATTGGTGCTGCTGTTGTCTCACGGGGCCAACGCCGATCCGTATAATTAATCAACCACAAAGCCGTGTACGATTGCTGCGTGGCTAAAATGAAGACAGCCAGTGAGTCTCACAAGTCAAATATCTGCCGACACGGGTCACTGACTGAAGAGTTGGACAGTATAACAAACTTAGTATAACCAAATCAGATGCTACTGTGATTTAAGTTGTTAAATTAAAAGATGTAATTCATATTAATTCAAACATTATTTAATATCATAACATTAGGGGTGACCAATTAAGGCTAATTTATGCTTAATGTGTCAAATATGTGTTGATCATAATACATAACAAGTGACTGCTTGTGCCTGTTGATTAAAAATATAATATTTACATGTTTGTATATTCTGGGTCATATTAGAAGTGTTTAGGGTGTTTTTACTGTTCTGTTTTATCTTCTTGTTTCTGTGGTCTTTCTTTTAGTGTAAAGCAGTTTGAGTTTTACTTTATGTATGAAAAGTGCTGTATAACATAAAGATCATCATCATTATCATTAATCGTCCATCCATAACAATAAAAAATGAAGTTTGGAAAGTGTTTGGGTCACTCACTGTTTTCTGTAACTGGCTTTTGTGAAATGTCAGATTGCTCACCTTTGTCAGCATTTATGCATAATGCTTCATAATGCTTGTCAGTCTTGTTCTTAATATGCGATATTGCGTCCGCTTTTAGATCAGCCCTCTGTCTTTTATCTCTCCCTGCCATCCTCTGAGAGCTGAATGACAGGGTTGACTCCTCCTGGACGCCCCACACCACAAATCCAACGCTCCCTCCACTGCTGTACTGCAATAACACACTGCTGAGAGGAGGAGGAGGAGGAGGAGGAGAGGGGAAGGAGAGTGGAGAGGGGAGTGGAAGGAGAGAGGAGAGGGAAGAGAGAGAAAGAGAGGGGAAGAGAGGAGAGGAATGAGAGAGAAGAGAGGAGGAGGAGAGGGGAAGAGAGGAATGGAGGGAGAGAGAGAAGAGAGGAGGAGGAGAGAGGAAAGAGATAGGAAGGGGAGGAGAAGGAGACGGGAGAGGAGAGAGGGAGGAGAGAAGAGAGGAGAAGTAAAGGAGAGCAGAGGGGAAGGAAGAGGAATGAGAGGAGGAGAGAAGATGATGTCACTTTTATGGAAGACATGTTTTCCAAATTAAAACATAGCTTACTGAGGATGGATTCAACCATTCATTTGTGATTACACTGATTACTAGCTTTTAGTTGAGTTTCTGAGCTTTCTGTGGGCATAATCGAAACCTCATAAGGGGAAGACGGAGCTTAATAAGTCCGACGCGCCCGGTGTTTCGGTTTAACTGGTGACCATGTTAACTGGTGACCTCTCGTAATGTAATGTAATGTAATGTGAGAAAGTCGCCAGTTAACACGCTCACCAGTTAAACTGAACCGTAACACCCAGGCATCCTAGCTTAGCATCCCTGTTTTGCTCATATCTTTTCCCTTTGAAAATAAGTCGCGTATTTGACGTAGCTAAGCGGGGCTGAAGTTAGCAACATCACTCCTCGTTTCATGTAATCCGGTACTTCCGCCACTATTCTGTTCGTTAACAATTAGCATTAAACAGTTCAAAGTATCAGCAGTGTTAGGACAGGACTAATGGTAGGCCTACTAAACACTCACGCTTTATTAACATATTTAATGACAAAATAATTAACAAAATGCTCTTACCTGTAGCGAACCATGATATCCAAGTGTGTAGACCTGTCAATCTCACGGCTGATTACTGCAGTAGGACGATTCGCATTGGCTGGATGTGCGGAGGGGCGGGGCTAATCATACACACTTCCGGAAGTGTGTATCAAAGTGTAGTAGCATGGTCCCGCCGCCAGGGGCGCAAAGCATACACACACAAAAAACTCAAAAGTCGTGACTTATGGAAACCTCTCTGAAACTTCACTGGAGCATTCTGGAGGTGTTCCTGAGTTGACTTAAATGAAAAAGCTTGTGGGGTCCGATTTTTGGACCCCCCAAGTTAAGGGGTCCCCACGAGATGAGTGGGCTAACTCCTTTTTGGCCCCACAAGTGATGGCATGGGAGAGCACACACACACACACACACACACACACACACACACACACACACAAAAACAAAACAGTCAAAAGTATTGAAATCTTAGAGTTTCCATGATGGAAGTCAGTTGAATGGCTTTCAGTCAGTCTCTGTGAGTCTTGAATCCTTGTCTGGATGCAACAAGTCCTCAGGAGAAGTGTTAAGTTTGAAGAAATTGTGGAGTGACAAACATTTCTGGACTGCTCTCTTTGTGGTCTGTGTTAAAATGATGATTTTCAGATTTCATCATCAACATCATCATCATCATCAAGAAAAAAAATCATCAGAAAATTTAAATCATGAACGTCTTAAAATGTTTACGCAGTGGCCTTCCTCAGGACAGGACATCAAGGTCAGGTAATAAATCAGGATTTACCTGAAGGCCCTTGTAATGTTAGTTGCTATTATTCATTGCATTGAAATATGTGACTTTGAAAACCATGTATCTGAATTTATTTGCTCTGAGTTCACCTTTTTGGGATTAAAGGAATACGCCAACATTTTTTTGTTTGCGTGTCTTGCGTCACTCCCGAGTCCATGACAAGCAGGTAGATCCCATTCTTGCGGCTATACGTGCAGTAAAAGGGAGAGCCGGGTAGAGCTCGCCCACCGCTAGTTAGCTTAGCTCAAATGCTTGGAGTCAATGGGTAGTGTTAGCCTGCCTCTGCCTGCAGTCATCAGATAAACTCTTCAGCAGCTCTAAACGGTCCTGTGTGCTTGTTGTGACTTGTTTTTACCGCGATGTTACGTTATCTATTTTTAGACTAAGATTAGCACTTTATGTAAATTTTGAAAGAAGTACATAGGAAACTAAACCGCAGTTTAGTAGCCATCTCCTGTGAACAACCAACCCAACTGGAATTTTTGGCTATCAAGAAAGCTATCAACCATCCAGGCACCTGGCAAGCAAATGACAACCAAAACTATAGCTTTCCCTTCATACTTTTTAATGGTAACAATTTCTTTGTTAGAAACCCATTGTGTAAAAGCCCAGAAGAAAAATAGTAAAGCGTGTAATATTTACAAATTGACATGAAAAAAAGTCATATCCTCTCACCTCAAGGTCAAGCAACACACTCCAGCAAGGACTATGTAGATTAACTCTTTTCCCAATTCTGATCATTTCAATACCAATATTGTGTGACAGCGCCCTCTGGTGGGCGAGTTATAATGTGTGACAACCAACCCCGGTCTCCCCTACCTGCCTATTTCCTTGTTTGCTTTGATCATCGAGGTTCTTCTTAGAATAAGACAAACAAGAAGAAGAAGAGGAGGACACGGTTCGACGAGAGCTGCGAGGACACGACAGCGGTCGGAGTGGGTGAGAGCACGAGTTTGAATTGTTTGAAGATCGAGGTAAAGGAGCGGAGGGCTGTTTTTGGCGGATTTGCAACAACAGTACCGTGAATGCAGCCATTATGGATGATAGTACGGATTGAGATAATGTGAGTGAAAGTATGGCATGGCAGGAGATAACCAGAAAGAGGAGAGACAGGAGCAACAGCTCTGGCAGTGCGACTTCTAGCTTGGAGAGAGATGATATAACAAATATATAAGATATATAGATATAACAAAGTTAAGTTGGCCAGTCTGAGAGAGGATGAAGTTGAACGGAAAGTAATAGTGACACTCAAAAAAGAAGGAGGACACTTTCACCCAGTTCAAATTATAAAAGCAATTGAAAAAGAAATGGGTAAAATTAGCTAAATTCTTAAGCAACAAAAGACTACTGATATTTGCTAAAGATAAACTGCAAAGAGACAGATTTCTTAAAGCTGAAACATTTAATGGAGAAAGGATCAGTGCTCATATCCCTGGAGTAGCAGCAAAACTTAGAGGAGTGATTTATGATGTCCCATTGGAAATGAAGATGGATGAGATAATCCACGAAGTGAAAGGAGCTAAAGTTGTGAAAGCGACAAGAATGAAAACACAAAGAAATGGTGTGAAAACAGACAGTTTATCAGTACTCCTTGAGTTTGAAAATATGATGCCCAAAAGAGTAAGAATGGGATATTTGAGCTATGATGTCAGGGAGTTTATACCAGCACCAATGCTTCAAGTGTCAAAGAATGGGACACACTGCAGGACAATGTAAAGGAAAACTAAGATGTGCAAGATGTGGAGATGAACATGAATATGGAAGGTGTGATAAAGATGCAAAGTTTAAATGCTGTGACTGTGGCGGTGATCATAGTGCTGCTTATGGAGGATGTCCTGTTCGAAGGCAAGCCAGAGAAGTGCAGAGATATAAGGTAACTGATCAGGTATCTTATGCTGATGCAGTTACAAAGGTGAAGGAAGGGGAGCTAATCAGATCCAGCAATACACATGTGGTACACAGCAGTAGGAAGTCTGAGACATGTAATGGATACACCACACCAAAACACAGCCAAATGGAGACAAATCCATATTTAAAGAGGATTAATCAGAACACAATGATTGTGGATAAAATCAGTTTTGTTGCTTTTATCTGCAAAGCGGTTAATATGGCAATGCAACAAAAGAAAAAAGTGACAGAGTTAAGACAATTGTGGAGGCAGCGATAGAGATATTGGAGATAAAAGAAGTCACAGCTGAACTGATACATGAGGTTTTGAATCCTGCAAACTATGATGGATTGTCTCAAGGTTATTAGTATCCTTGTGGTGATACATATCCTCCACTGGAATGCCAGAAGTTTAATTTCTAATGGGCAAGAATTTAAGAAGGCTGTAGCTGATCTGGAAGTTAAACCTGGTGTTACATTCAAGAAACATGGTTAAAGCCACACTTGGACTTTATTATGGCAGGTTACAGCTCGGTTAGATATGACAGAATCAACAAACAAGGTGAGGGATGTGTGACATTTATTAAGAATGCTATAGCATATAGAAGAGTTGAGGTAACAAATGAACACGAATGCGTAGCGATAGAAATGTGTAGTCCCAGAGGAGACATTAAGGTAGTCAATTACTACAATCCTTGTAAGAAATTGTCAATGCAGACATTCCATGAAATCCCATCCCATGTTAGTAGAAGAGAAATTTGGTGTGGAGACTTTAATTCTCATAGCACTCTCTGGGGAAGTGAACATACAGACATAAATAAACGAAGAAGTAGTTGAAGAACTCATGGAGGAGAGATCATTGGTTTGCCTCAATGATGGTAGAGGCACCCGGGTGGATGTTGCAAGAAACTCAATAACGTGCATAGATCTTACTCTGGTTTCTGGTAATATGAGTAAATGAGAACAACATGGGGAGTGATGAATTGGGTGACATCTGGACAATGATTAAAAAGATGAGTGGGAAAAGGAAATCTGCTAAAATCCCAGTGTTGATAGATGGAGATCATGTCGCAATTAAAAATAAGGAAAAGGCAGATCTGGGAAAAATGTTTGCAGGTGTACATAGTGGAAATCATTTGGATGAGAAACATAAACAGCGGAAAATAGAAATATTAAGAACTAATAATGATGTAACAAAGAAGAAGGATGGCAGTGGATCTGTTCTTGACATGGACCTGACATTTCATGAGCTGGAAATGGCCTTAAAAGGAACAGGATATACAGCTCCAGGTCAAGGTTAATTATGCTACGCTATGTTAAGGCAACTGCCAGATGAAGGTCTGAAAATAATATTAAATCTGTTTAATAAGTTATGGAGAGAAGGTGTAATGCCTAGCAGCTGGAAAAATGCTCTAGTCCTACCCTTTGTTAAACCTGGTAAAGACCCAGCTAGTGCAGAAAGCTATCGACCAATAGCTTTAACATCACACTTGTGTAAACTGATGGAAAAAAAATCATTGTTAGGAGATTATCATATTATTTAGAACAAAGAGGACTGTTTAGTTCATGTGGATTCCGTAAAGGAAGACCTATAGTTGATGCTTTGGTGAACATTAGTAATGAGGTGGAAAAAGCAGTTAGTATGAAAGAGGTCATGACTATAGTGTATTTTGACATTGAGAAGGCATACGACTCTACGTGGAGAGAGGGACTGCTAATCAAAATGTTTAAAATGGGTATTGGTGGAAGAATGTATAACTGGATTCTAGACGTCCTATCCAATAGGACATTCCGAGTTAAAGTCGGGGATGCTATTTCAGAGGAGTTTGAAATAGTAAATGGTATTTCCCAAGGTAGTGCCATTAGCTCAATCCTGTTTAACATAATGACAAATGATATCTTTCAAAATGTTGGTTGAGATAACGGGGCTATATGGAAAAGAGGGAGAAATATCATCCATGTGATTAATTGCATTCAGAGGGCTATACAACAGGTAGAGAGATGGTCTTATGATTGGGGCTTCAAGATGTCTGTTACAAAGTCTTGCTCCATGCTCTTTACCAGGAAAAGAAAGCGCAGAGATATACAGCTTAAATTATATGGGCAAAACATGGAAAGGGTGAGTTCAAATACTTAGGACTGTGGTTTGATGAGAAATGTATATGGAGAAATCATGTTAAACAGGTGGAGACTAAACATAAAAAAGTGTTGAATCTCATGAGATCAGTGGCGGGATATGCATGGGGAGCAGATAAGAAATCTTTAATGGATATTTATATGGCCTTAATATGATCTAGCCTTGATTATGGTTGCATGGTGTATGGAGCTAAGAGTGTTTTGGAAAAGTTAGACAGAATTCAGTTCAGAGCTATAAGAATCAGTATTGGTGCAGTCAAAACAACTCCAACTAATGCATTACTGGTGGAAGCAGATGAATTACCATGACACCTAAGACGATTAAAGTTGTCGTTAGCTTATTGGGTTAAACTAAATGTATCTGGAGAAAATCAAACTGCAAAAGCAGTACTTACTCTTATTGCTGGGAGTATACACAACAGCATAAAAGGAGAGGGTTTAGGTGGAATATCAAGTCTATAGCAGGAAAATATGTATTCAATAATTTAGAATTTGGACCTGGTGTTGTATGGGGCAGTGTTCCTCTTTGGATACTCCCAGTAACCAATGTAAATTTACAACTTATAGAACAGAAGAGCGAGTGGAGCAAGATGAATATGGTGACATCATTATGTTGAGGATTATTTGAAGAGGAATTATTACAACTTTCTCCCCATTTTTACAGATGGATCTAAAGATCCAGAGAGTGAACAAGTAGGAACAGGAGTATACATACCAGAGTTTAATTTAAGTATTATTATTAATTAATTAATCCCCCTGAGGAGAAATTCAATTTTTTCACTCTTGCTGTCAATTACACACAGGTCCAAAAGACACACACATGCACAAACAGGACCTATACATGCACAAAGTGGAGAGGTGTCAGAGTGAGGGGGCTGCCTTGCTCAAGGGCACCTCGGCAGTGCCCAGGAGATGAACTGGCAGGGGGGTCTGCCCATTGCTCCGACAGCCCATTGGTCCGACATCCCGTTGTTCCAACCATATTAAACCCATTGTTCCAAAGTCCGTTCCGAAATCATCATGATGCCCTGTGGTTAAGGTCTGGTTAGGTTTAGGCACAAAAACCACTTGGTTAGGGTCAGGAAAAGATCATGGTGTGGGTTAAAATGAAAAAGAAAGTGGCAAACATATAAGCCATGAGCCTGCTCCGCCTCAAGCCTTTCCCAGCTAACCCAGCTGACCCAGCTGGGAAAGGAGCAGTCAAGGCAGAAAAACGCCCGCTGGGAGCCGTTCAGCACCGCGGAGAGCTCCCCACACAACCCCGACCCCAGAGTTAATAACAGGAGGTTATGGTGTTTCATTCTCTCCTCTCTATGGCACTTGTATCTCGACCAGTAGCCTACTTTTGTTTCGTTGCTGATCCTCTATGGTCTACAAATACAGTATAATACAGTATAATCACATATCAGAATGTCGAACTAATGAGAGGTCGGAACAATGAGAGGTCAGAACTGGCACAGCACCACTGGCACCTCTCCAGCCACCAGTCCACGCTCCATATTTGATCTGGACGGGGACTCAAACAGGCGACCCTCCAGTTCCCAACCTAAAAAATGCAGAAGAGAAGAAGTAATCATTTCCAGGTTAAGACTTGGACACACTAGTTTAAAATCAACTCTGTATCTAATGGCAAAGTCTGTGTCTGATAAATGTGATGGGTGCAATGTTCCAGAGGGTGTTGAGCATTTTGAGTCATTTTAAAATGTAGTAAGTATGAGTTAGAAAGGAACAGGTTGCGTGATAGGATGTATGAGCTGGAACGGGAATGGAGCTTGGAAGGAATTTTAGGGATGAGTGGGAAAATGAGGGAATGTTACAGGGCAGTATTTAGTTTACTCTAAGACACAGGAATAGAAAATAAAATATATGGGAGTTTTACCCGTGTTTTTTTTTCTTTTTCCTGTTTAGAATGTAACCTGAAGTACACACCATGACACTACACACTCCAGTACAGTAGGTGGCGGTATGCACCTGAAAAAGTTGGTTGTAATCTGCCATTAAATGAAAGAAGAAGAAGAAGAAGAAGAAGAGGAAGAAGAGGCGTAGCACACACACACACACACACACACACCCCAGTGCCAACTACCAAGAAAATGCGGAACAAACACAGCTGCCCCAGCTCCGTCACTTCTTCATTAAAACAAGATGAAAATTTTACATTTGCTGCTTCTCTTGTGTCACGTGTCGTCATCAGGTGAGATCACACTGTGAATATTTGCTTTACTTTCCACTGGGCTCAGCTGTTTACTTTCACTTTTACTTCTACAGTACTTTAGAATTTGGTAAGACTGTAAGTTTAAAGTTGACCACAATGAATACCTGCCCTTTTGCCCTCTGACTAGATAAATGTCCTGTTTTTGTTGGACATTTATCATTTATTTTGTCTTATTTTAAATTTGGCCCACGTGTTCCTGTGCCCCCCACCCCACAACTGCCTGGTGAGCAGAGTAAGACACCAAATTACATTCCCACTTCCACGTGTCATTATACACCAAAACCTGAACTTGAAATAATGTTTAGATCTCCCATGCTGCAGCTGTGATACTTAATTTAAATAAATCTGAAATGCAATTTCTTGCTGCACATGCCTTGCATAGAGAAGGAGAGCAAAACTGCAGGCGCCTTTTCTCTAGGATTCTTTATTAATATTTAAAGTGTTATAAGATAATTACAAGAATTAGTTGCTATTATGACTTTACTGAAATCACAGCGGTTTCCTTGTAAATTCCAAATTTAGTTCTTCGGGGGGTGGATTGAATTTTTAAAAATGTGAATTTATTCTTATTTCTGAACCAACAGGAAATAAAGCATTTAGATGGATCGCAGGTTAAATTAAAGGGTTCTGATGGGACTGTAACAACAAGAGAAAAAATGATGTAAATAGCCAAAACCAAACTACTACTACCTCAACACAGTCTTTTCTCTTCAGCACTCTGTTAACTTCACATTTAAAAACGTTGGGGCAGAAATCATCCTCAGTGTGTCGCTGTGTCAGAGCAGTTTCTACTCTGTACATCCAGAACCACTGAAACCTCTCTGCAGAACACGCTCCGTCATTTACACACAGTAAAATGTGTTGACTCAGCACACAACATGACATAGGACAAGTTGATCTACAGGAGAAATCATAGTTGAAAGCAGTATAGAATGCCTGAGAGTGTTACCGCATTTTATTTATATTTTGTTTTGTTGCCTGCCACCTGAATTTTGTTTTCTTTTTCATAAATAAATACATTTCCACCGTAAATCAATGCAGACAACGTTACCAGAACGTGGAAAATAAAGAGTTTCCTGGATGTGGGGGTATGGGGTATTTTTTCAATTAATAATTATTAGAGAGGCCCCCTTTTTATGCATGACCCCCCCCAAAAAAAAAACATCTGTGCACGGGCCTGTCACATATATCATATTTATGATGAAGGTGATGATGATGTGTATATTTAAACTGAATGTGCCTCATTTGTCCTGCAGTGAAACACTCCCTGAAGTTTTTCTTCACTGCATCTTCTGGAGTCCTAAAATTCCCACAGCTTGTGGGTGCTGCAGTGGTTGATGACCTTCTGGCGGGTTACTGCGACACCGATATAAAGGTCGTAGAAGCGAAACAGGACTGAGTGAAATCAGCATTAGAAAAAAATCCACAGCAGTTAGAGTGGTACACTCTACAGTGTCTTGTGATCCTGCCAAACGTCTCCAAAGCTGAAACTGACAGATTGAAGCAGCGCTTCAACCAAAGTGGAGGTACAGTTTGTATTTTAGTGCTCTGTATCTCAGTTGAAAAGTAAAGTGAGCCAAACTCATTCCCAACCATCAAAAGTCAAACCAGAAAAGTGCACTCATTTCAGTGCTGGTTCCCAACCTGGGGGTCAGGGCCCTCATTCGGGGAAGCTAAAGCTTCACACAGGGTCACAAGGCCTTCATGATCTAAAGGGGTGTAAGAAAACTTTTCTTTTAAAGTAGGCCTTTATCTCGGCATTTCATTCATTTCTGTGAGGAAAAGTAAAATAATTGGTATTTTTTCAAGTTTAGGTTATGATTAATGTTAATGTTATGTTATAAACTCTCCCAGGATAAGGGTACGGTAAAGACCTGAACAGAAGCTACACTGCTTATTAAAATTAAAGGAACACTTAAATCACACATCAGATCTTGATGAACAAATGATTCAAGTTGAAAATCTTTACTGATGTATATTGTTTAATTTGTTGAGAACAAAATGACGTAACAACTGTCAGTGGAAACCAAAATCATCAACCCACTGAGGGCTGGATTTAAAGTCACACTGAAAATCAAAAGCCCCTTTTCCACCAACATTTCCAGGAACTTTTATTACCAGGGATTTATTTACCTGGGTAAAGTAGTTCCTGGTAATCTGTGTTGTTTCCGCACCTCAAAGTTCCGGAAAATTGATTCAAATTAGCGTGATGGCGTAGATGATTCAGCGTGTGTCCTGTATTTGGCTCTGCCAGCTTGGCTGGTTACATGCTGGTGTAGAGAGTTGGGGCTGTTTGTCTCAGCCAGCAGCTCAGTTTTAAAGTATTTTAAGATAAGTGTCAAACTAAGTTAGTCTACATACAGACAGCTGTCATTTGAGCTGATTAGTTACAGTTCGCTATCAGCTGAACTAACGTGCTGTCCTTGTGTGAGACATAACGTTAGTGTCGGTGGATTAGAGACTGTGGTCGGAGCATATTGAATATCGCTGTCTACATGTTTATATGTTCATGCTCGCTGAACACATGTATTGATAAAGTAACAAGTGTTTGACAGTTTGGTCAGAAACATGCACACCAGCAGCCTGCTGGAGGTCATTTTGTAGGGCTCTGGCAGTCCTGCTGCTGGGTCGATGCCCTTCCACAGCCCTGTCCAGCTCTCCAAGGAAACTAGCAGAACACAAATCTAGAGAGGAGTCAGTCAGGAAGGATAAGGAGAATCTTGCTTTTGCCTCTTCATTGAACCTGTTGTCACTTTCATTTGCACCAAAGCAGATGAAACTGATTCACAATCACTTGACAAACTGATATCCCTGACGTTTAACTCACTTGGTGTTATACGATGACCATAAAGTGTTCCCTTAATTTTTCGAGCAATCTATATTTACAGAGCCTATGGTCCCTGTGAAAGGGCCAAATGTAATTTGACTGGGAGGATAGCAGAGCATCACACAATGTACAATATGTTTAAGATCATCTTTCCACTGGAGGTATCATCTGTACATCACTGTTAATTACAGTCTCTGTTTCTCAGATGTCCACGTTTTCCAGAGGCTGAGTGGCTGTGAGTGGGATGATGAGACTGGAGAGATGAAGGGTTTTATGCAGTATGGTTATGATGGAGAAGACTTCTTATCATTGGACCTGAAGACACTGACATGGGTCGCTCCAAAACCACAGGCTGTCATCACCAAACTGAGATGGGATGCTGACAAAGTCACACTAATAGACCATGAAAACTACTTAACTCGTGTTTGTCCTGAGTGGCTGAAGGTTTATGTGACCTTTGGAAAGAGCTCTCTGCAGAGAAAAGGTAGAATCACATGACCTGATGTAGTTTCATTAACAACAATATTCATACAACCTGCTCAGAATGAACTGCTGTTGTATTTTCACTCCAAACTTCTTTTTGACAGTTTTCTGTGGCGGTAAAGTTTGACTTAGCTCTCACCAATCTCACCAGACTGACATGTTGGAGTGCTCTGACATTTCTGTCCATCAAAGCTGAGACTGTGATAGTTAGTGCACAGTTAGCATAAGTTAAGTGAGTTTCAAAATAGACCTATTGCTGTTTCAGGCGGATCCTTCTTCTCTGACTGTAGTGAATTTTTTAAGTGGTGGTGTAATTCCCTTTTCTGTCTACATACAGACAGTGTGGAGGTAGCTAAGGTAGGTGTAGCTGATGGGTTGTTATGTAGCACCGTCGTATATTTTAAAGATCATAAGATTGTATGGGCCTGTTCATGTTGTGCATTTATCTGACAAAAAAATGGTTTACATTTTATCAGCCTGACTTATCTGTTGTGTCTTCAGTTAAATTAAAGGAACCCTACTGAGTTTTTGACCACCAGTGGTGCCGTAGAGCAATCTTATTATAAGTGGATCCTGTTTGTCTGTATCATGATGGCATTGTGATTCACATCATGCTGCTGGTGTAACAATGGGTGTAATAAATAATGCATTCAACACATTTGTTAGAAATCAAAGATTCACACAATGCATTATGGTGAGAAACGCTGGAAATATAACTGTTGTTTGTTTACAAAGAAACATGGCCCCCAGAGGAAAAACATTTTAGTATGATTTACATCATAGTCTGTTTTATTAGCAACATTGTTGATGAATATTTACTTATTCATTTCTTTTGCCCAGAAGAATTGTCATACCTCCTGTTGTTGACTGAGATCACTTTTAGATTTACCAGCAATGGTCACTGGCCACTGGTATGAACAAGCATCCAGATTTACTGTGCTCACGTCTTTATTTGCTTCTCTCTGTGCAGACCTGCCCTCAGTGTCTCTCCTCCAGAAGTCTCCCTCCTCTCCAGTCAGCTGCCACGCTACAGGTTTCTACCCTGACAGAGCCATGATGCTCTGGAGGAAAGATGGAGAGGAGATTCGTGAGGACGTGGAGCTCGGAGAGATCCTCCCCAACCACGATGGATCCTTCCAGATGAGTGTTGACCTGAACCTTTCATCAGTCCCACCTGAAGACTGGAGGAGGTACGACTGTGTGTTTCGTCTCTCTGGTGTGAAGGACCACATCATCACCAAACTGGACAAAGCAGTGATCAGGACCAACATGGGTAAGAGTGACAGATGTGAGAAAGTTGTATTTATGTGGCAAGAGAGAGAGGGTATCTATGGTGGTTGCGACAACGCCACCTGGGGGAATTTCACCACCAGGAAATTCTGAGCCAAAATTTTAAGGAGTAAGGGGGAAGAGGCTGTTTTCAAATTAAAAAGGAGGGAAACTTTATTTATCAAAACTAAATGAACTATTGAAGGGGAAGAAAATCAAGTCTCACACACCATTACGATAAGATAGAGTTAGCACCAGGCGGCTCAAAGGTATGAGGACATGGCTTAAGTCCTTAAGTTAAAGGAGAAGTCCAGCATTTTGCACTTTGAGCCCCATTTCTGGATTGTTTATGATGAAATAAAGTGGTTAGACCCAAATTGTGACCATTGCTCCTTTTTGGAGAATTTAGCTTCCCCCTGCCTGGCTTAACACTGCTGCCTATGGGGTTCGGAGTGCAAAATACCGGACTTCTCCTTCAAACACCCGTGACGCTGCACTCACACAAACAGCCAAAGAAAATTGTGAAGAAAACCATCACCAGGAACTGAACTGCCACTGCAGACCCACAGCACCAAACCAAAGACAAAATAAACAAGAGTTAAAGCAACTCTTACCTTTCTTGCATTTCACACAGCGCTTAGAAAAAATTTGAACATCCACAACTCCCGCCTCCCTCCAAAGTCCCATCCCCCTCCTGCAACTCCACCTCCCTCCAAAGGCCTACTCCCCTCCTCCATTACGTCCTCATTACGTCGATGATAGACGTAGGCGTTGGCAAGGTAAAGTTAGATACACGCAAGAGGAGAGCGAGTGTAACATGCCAAGAGTAGAAGAAATATGCTAAACTAGGTCTGGTTTCTATAATGTTAACATTACAATCAAGACAGTCAAACGCAACCCTGGAGTTTTAAAACTTAACCGGAGTCAGTGATGACTGTTGAGTTTTAGAATAAGGTTACAGTGCAAACTTTAGATAGTAGTGTTAACGTTACTAGTAAGTGGAAACGCACAGGTAGATAACGTTAATGTTTCAGAGGGTACGCTACAGTAGGCTAACGTTAGCCATTAGCAACTGGATGCTGTGTTGTCATATATAACGTTACAGCTTATGTTACATCAGAGGCAAACTCATCCTTTTTTAGCTCAGGATGAAGCTGCATCAGTATTCACCATTGCTTGACAGCAGAAAGCAGAGCTGCGAGCGGTTATGTCATTTGGAGGCCTCCATGTGGGGAAGACAGACAGGACGCTCGGCCAGTGATTTTTCTTAGAACCATATGAGAATGGTATAATTATGATATGTATCTCTGGTGGAATTCCCTTACATTTTAGTGTGCCATCAGCTTATTAATAGCATTTTAACCTAAACAAAGAAAAGCGTAACATTTCCAGAAAGGTAAGTGTCGCTTGAAAACATGTCAAGCTATACTGATGTGGACAAACACAAGTAATTAAGTGAAACAAACAAAAGAAACAAAGCACAAAGAAAAATAAACAACACTAAATACATATTAACCAAATGTTACATTTAACACAAATGAAATGTTTTAAAACAGCGGAATGTCCTTTAAGCGTGGGCCCAGACAGCTACAATCCTAGCAAAAATGAACTCCTACATACCACTCTGCAAAGCCAGTGACACCCAAGAGAGCTGGAGGATGAAAGGTTTGCTAAACTGAAGATAACGCTAACCTTGATTATTCCAGTTTAAGATTATTTTCTCATACATTAATTCCTGTATTATTATGTCTCTGCGCCAGTGATAACTGTGGCAGGAGGCTTTCTGGTTATCCGTCTGTACCATTCTCGTGAATGTGATATCTCAAGGGCACCTCGAAGGAATTTGCTCAACTTTGACACAAACGTCCACTTGGACTCAAGAATAAATTGATAAGAATTTGGTGGCTGAAGGTCAAAGGTCATTATGACCTCACAACTTGCTTTTGGTCATAACTAATGAATTCATACAGTAATTATGACAAATTTCACACAAATGTCTGATAGGATAAAAAGGTCAAAGGTCACCTTCACTGTGACATCATAATGTTCTGCAAAAATTATTCAGCATCATAACTCAGGAACAGAAGGTGAGACATTTGCTCAGATACTGAATTGGTGACACTAATTTTGGGTGTCCACCTTGAGACTAGGCTGATTGTTTAGATCCTCTGTGCTGTCAGGGGAAGATGTGTGTGAAGCATCCTTGTTGTCACAGACAAGGATATAAACTGTGAGTGCGAACAACCATGAAGAGGTAATTCTAATTTTTAACAAAATGTGCCACAGTGTCTCTTTTTAACTCCAACACACTATGTTTAAAATATTTTTTTAATAGACACACACTTTTAAGATAACAGCTCGTTATACTCTATCAACTCAAGTCCAAGTCAGTCTTAGTTCACAGCAACAATCCCACATGTATGTGTAAATGAAATGTTGGATTGTTGGATGGATGGATGGATGGATGCTCTGACCTGCTTTTGTTCCAGTCTCATTTTTCATCGTTGTTTTTGTTGTTGTTATCAGAGAAGCCCAGTGACATCACCGTCCCCATCACTGCAGCAGTGGTTGTTCTCCTCCTCATTGCTGCATCTGGATTCATCGTTTACAAAAAGAGGAAAGGTGCTGTTTAACTGGCTTTTCTAGTTCTTTGATTTTATACAACCAACAGTAAGTGCTGTCAGGCTCAGAGCCTGTCATAATACGACTAAACCACAATGATGTAGTAGAAAAGAGATGAGTAAATAAAGTAAGGACTAATCAGAAGGCTGGACTGGATTTATATATTCTGGCATTTCCGACTGTAACTGAAATTATCATTTCTTTTTTTTATTTCAGCCAAACTTCCCCTCATCTCGTAAGTAAAACTTACTCTTATTCTATTTCTACTGATCAGACACACTTAATGCTGCAGATTAAAACAAGTTTCACATTATTGTGCTGATTATTTCAAGTGTGTTTCTGTATGAGTGGATGAGTGGATGAGTGGACTTCACACAGTTTCACACTAACAGTTTGTTTCTGACCTCACAGCTCCTGACAGCAGCTCTGAGCTCTCTGAGAAAACCCAGTCTAGAACCCTGACTGACTGATTATATTGGAATATTTTATGGCTTCAGAACAAATGAATTGCAGGTTTCTGTCAACATGTAGAGACTGAATGCAGTGCTGAAAATCACCTCTTGTGGTGGATTAGACAGGACAGGTGAAGAGGCATGATTCATGATAAGTTTATCACAGGGGTTGCTAACTAGTAGCTATTTGTAATGTGGGATTTGTACTTCTGCCTGCTGCACTTACGATGTAGGCTCTGCGTCGACGTGGAGCCTACCCAGTACCCCACACCATAGCCCTACATGCGCCTCCACATAAATGTCACTTGAGGTCGCCGCGACGCAGACCTCCTGTCTATTCGTAGAAGCTTCAACCTTTTCCCTCAGTAGAAATAACGCTTTTATTTACTGTAATTTCACAGACAAGAAACAATACATTTTGAAGGTTGCGAGGCTAATTTATACAATGTAAAGTGGCATAGGCTTGTGTTAATAATGTTAGCATGTTGTATTTGCTTGGAAAATGTGTTGAGTATCACAGTTATTTTGTCCATGAAGCTTGTGAGTTGTAATAGAGCCAAAAGTTTACCTTTGTTAAATGTTGCTGTTGACCTGGCTTCATGAGTAGAGAGAATCTCTGCTAGCCAGATGGCTAATTTATACAATGTAAAATGCCATAGGCTTGTGCTATTAACAAAAGCCTGTTGTATTTGTGGGGGAAATGTGTCAGCAAAATATAAATGTTTGCTTCAGTGAAGCCAATTTGTGTACTTGTGTAACTATTGTTGCTATTAAGCCATGTTTAATGTGTGTTTTGAATCAACTAACAGCACTTCATAGAAACCCTGCCGCCAACTAGTGTTTTGGAGGTGTAACTGTAGAGTGACACAGACACACCACCGCACAAGAAAAAATGCTCACAGTGGCAAAGGCAGGTGCGTAGGTTACATGGCTAGGCTACGGAGTGGGGTCTGCACAGAGCTGACGCACAAGTATAAATCAGGCCTAAGACTGGAGGAACCACATAGACAGTGATTCTGGCCCCCATCTCTGGAATGCTGCCCCTTGTCCTGTGCCTGCACTTCCCTGGTTTCTTTTAAATGTCAACTGAAATCGTACCTTTTTAAATTAGCCTTCCCTGTTTTGTAATTTTATTGTTAACTCAGTGTTTTATACATTTATTTTGTGCTGTTATGTTGTTATCTCGATTGAACACTGTTTTTTTGACGGTTTGGTGTTTTTTGATGTTTTATTGTTGTTACGTCCCCCGGCCGCCTGTGTGTTTATTATGTGTATGTGTTTATGTCTATGTAGGCTATATACATTTGATCAGCATGTTTAGTGGAGAGTTAGACCTCTCCTTTTTCCAGAGATCGTGTGTTTTATGTAAACAGGTGTGCAGTTGTTTTGCTAGACGATTGTGATGTTGCTCCGGCTGGATTGGCTGAGCAAGGGGCTCAACCAATCCGGCCACACAGAAGCCGCGAGACCACTTTCTGACATCATTTTCTGATGTGATAAGTGATTTCTTGTGTGTGACCATAGTGTGTATGTTCGTTTTTAGCTTGTCTTGCTAAATATTGTATCTTTTTGTTAAGACCAGTGCCTTAGGGCCAACTGAGTCGTTTGTATATATTGTAAATAGTCACTACCACATTGTTTGCACGGAGGGTACGGGTGAGCTGCTATTTCTGTTTTCTCCTGTTTTTCTTTAGCCTAGGGAGGGCTTAGTATTGTACTTTTGTTTCTTTTGTTTTCGTTAGACATTAGGTATATTGCCGGTCGGTAGACAGGTTGCTTTTTGTTTGTTGTTTTGGCCTGGGTTCACCTTGACGCAATTGCTCCATTTGTGTGCCATATTGTATCGTGTGTTTTTTTGAAGTGTGTAGCAATAAATTGCTCACCTGTACATTTATACTCGTGTTCCTGTGTGTCCTTACGTTACGCACCCACACCCCTAGACCAGGGCGTAACAATTGTCTTTGATTGTAAAGTGTCCTTGGGTGTCAAGAAAGGCGCTTTTAAATAAAATGTATTATTATTATTATGGAGGTTGCACCGCTGAGCGGACCATGGCATTTATGAAATTACCTGTTGTGTCAGTTGGGCCAGTCACTGTAGTTTAGCCTAGGGCTGGACGGTTATGGCAAAAATAGTAATCACGATTATTTTGACTGATACTGAAATCACAATTATTAAACATGATTAGAAGTTGGTTGTGTTGCCTTGGGGGGGCGACACAACAGCGTGACAAGCTTTGCAAACAATTTCTTTTTGCACGACAACCGTCAACTTGAAGCCAAAATGTTTCCAGATGACTGAAGTTGTCCTACCTTTGTTCTCTACCAAAGGCTGCCTTTCTGCCATGTTCTCAATTGCTCGCTCCACATATTATTGATCCACACATGTCACACGCTTGCTGCTGCTGCACGTAACACAGGTGCATTCACGGTGCTTTTCCAGCACAGGAACTTACATATGGTACACAATTAAAGTTCGATTAATCGTCCAGCCCTAGTTTAGCCTGAGCAGATATGATAAAGAGAAGAGTTTCAGCTCTTTGCTTGGGTGAGTGAAGGATATAAAGGCAGCTTAAAGATACATAAGTTCAGGGTCAGAGAATGGTGTCGCCTGTCAGAGGGCTCAGTAGATTTATAATGCCACAGCTAACCTAGGACCTAATGAAAGGTCAGTCATTATTTATCGTGAATACTGGGCTTCTATAGGAATCCACACAACCTTTGGCACATTTTCCTGTGTACTGATAACCATAAATGAATGTGAAAATCTTTGAGTTGAGTTTGAACGATGCTGCGCTTTAGCCAATCACAATGCAGGGGGCGGGGCCGAGACGTGCAGGTGTCCCCAAGAAATGCGTATCTACAGAAACAGCAAGCTCCGCGTCCATGGCGACTGCTCCACCCAAAACGCCGTCTTGTCAACGTGAAAAAAATATTTTTTTCCAGTCAATTTCTTAGTTACAACATCATTGAGCTAACTGGAGTAGTTTCATGTCGTATCCGACAACGGGAGGTTTTTAACAGATGACGTCCTGATGTTAGCTTTGCTGCTGCTGTTAGCTGACCCTGTCAGCTGCAGCCATCATCGTGATTTCCCAAAACTGAATAAATACCACACATAGCAACACAAAACTGCTTTGCTAGCTCAATCATGTTGTAACTAAGTTATTCGCTGGAAAAAATTTTTTTCACAGACCGTTTATTGAGTTACTGAGTTACAGACACCACTAACGGCTAACGTCAACAGCTAACCGTTAGCCCAGCTAATCTACGATGGCCATGTTATTAATTACAAAACGTGCACACAGAAATAGTAACGTTTGTTCAGTCATTGGGTTTATAGACTATACAAACATCAGATTAGTCTAAACAGTGATAGAGTGACGTGAAAAATGTGAGATATATTTATATATAGATATATAGCTAAACTCTGCTGGTTTTCTACCCGGAAGTATTTGCCAACAACAAGGCAATTCCCTGGGGGCACCCCCGGAAGTGAAGGCCGAGAGCGATTGTCGAGGCCCCTGCACTTCTGTTAGTCGAAAAACTCTGGGGCTGCATACCAAGTCTCTTATTTGTATACTGCTAACTCCTAACTCCTGACTTGAACTGGAAGTCGTTCGGGGTCCACCATCTTTAAGGCTGTCTCATGTCTCTTAATCAGCAATCCTCACTCCTAACTCCTGACTCCTTACATCTTTTCCTAAGTGGGAGGGACTAAACAGTTAGGTAAGGTGGCTAGGTAAGGTGGTTAGCAGTAATTTTAAGAGATTGGGATGCAGCCCGGGCAGTGCCTCCAGGGGTAAAGGAAGGGGAAAAAAAAGATGTTTTTTTTTACGGATGGATTTCCAGATTGACTCATCTGTGACTATAGCTGCAGTAATGTGAATATTACCTGAGCATTCAGTGTTCTTACAGAAGAGTTGGATTAAAAGACTGATGTCATTGTCAGCTCTGAGCAGAGGAAGCTCCCAGACAAGCTTAGTATGAACACAGAGAGGAGGAAACAGCTCACCAGTAGCTCTGTGAACTAGAAAAGTGCACTCAGTAGGGAGAGGATGTCCACCAGGCTGTCACCTGAGCTGACTGTGGTGTCTGTAGACCTCAGATGCTCTGCAGTGAGTTTCAGAAGCATCTCAGAAGCTAATAAAAATACACTCTTCATCTATTGTTGACAGAGCTGCAGCGTATTTGGCAGAGCAGTTTGATTTCTCCTGTCAACAGGCTATGTGTGTGTGAATTATAGGTGAAATAATTATTAGGATGAATGATTTTAACACTAAAAAAAAGCCAGAAATCTTTGATCCATGTTGTTCATAACTAGACTTTGAACAGTATCAACTTTTAACAACATAACCTTCTGTGGAATATAAATGTAATCCCTAATATCCACTCTATCTATCATCATTAATCTTTAGTCTGTAAATATCCACAACATGTTTTATTTTACTGTTATTGGTTGTTAGCATAGCAACTTATACTTATGCTTTAAAAGTCTTGTCTTGCTACTGCGAAATTTTAAATCTGCTCTCTCTTCTGCCGCAGTCCACCGTCAATTGATTTAGAGCTGTAGTGCCCTCTTCCACCCTGTTCACCTCCAGCCAGTGTATCCAGAGTCCAGGACAAGCTCAACAAAGGCTCATTCCTCTACTCATCCAGATCATCAACACTTCTCCATCTTCCTCACATCTCATCTTCACCACCTCTGCCATCACCACTATGTAGACCTCTTGGGGGTTCCCTATTGGACGACGGATTCATCATGCTCCCTAAATCATACAATCTCAATGGGGTCTAATGGCCAAAGATTTTCCACATTTTTCATTCTTCCGTGCACATGTTAATAAATATAGCCTGGAAATCCAGACCCAAATCTAAAAAGATTTAGGGTCTGACTATGAGTAATGCAAATGGCCCAACTCGAGGGGCGGCACCAAGCATGCATTTGAAAATATCACTGCACACAATTGGATAACACTACGACCAATCAGCACAATACATGGGGTGACGTATCCAGAGCGCTACAAGCGGAGCTAACTGGTAGATAGTCATCTTGCAATGTTTACTGACTGATTCCGGACTTCATCGTCACAGCGCTGTGGCCATCTGTTTAGCTTGCCTGTGGCCCGCCTATATCAGATACACAGATATCAGATACTCTGATTGCCAGAGTGACTCGCTGAGCTTTAGAGACCAAGCATATAGGTAAAAGTAAAACTCCATAGTCTGTGTTCTTTCTTTTAAAATGTTTACTAAAAACGTTGTTCTTCATATACAAAATGAAAGCAGTACCTAAACATCTTACAAAAACATAATAAGCACGGTCAAAGACTAGTGTGCTCTCAAGGCTCCATAGCTTCAACAGAAAACCTACCAAACAGGCAAAATACGTCATGCCTTTTAACCACTCAGAAGCTAGAGTTGACTACACAATTACACAGCTTATTGGTCCTTATTGAGCATGCTACACTGAGACTATGCTTATTCTCAGCAAATTAAATACATGAAAATATGTTTATGAATATTTTACAAATGGCTCTAACAGTATATTAAGTCATCAAACTATCATTAAAAACATCATAGTATAGTATGTTGTCAACATGTCATTGAAAAACATTGTACTATATTATGTCATCAAAATGTCATTGAAAAACATTGTAGTACAGTATGTCGTCAAAAAGTCATTGAATAACGTCATAGTATAGTATGTCGTCAAAATGTCGTTGAATAACGTCAAAGTATAGTATGTCATCAAAATGTCATTGAAAAACATGGTAGTATATAGTATGTCGTCAAAATGTCATTGAAAAACGTCATAGTATAGTGTAGTAATAGTGCAGTGGCAGTAGTAAGCGTATATTTTGGTAGGGAGGCGTCAATTGAAAGATGAAAGGCTACATGTGTCTGTGATTGATATGGATACAGATTGAGGTGTATATGTTTAATCAGTTGTTTATGAAGTTGTCGTAAAGTCTTGTGTTTGGCTTTTAGCATTGACACTGCAGGGAGTCGAACCCCATTTCACTAATGTGAAAGTACCACTACCAGTGTCGGTTTGGTTTGATATTGGGAAAGCGATGAGTGCATGCAGCAGGTCTAAGAGATGTCCATCTCAGAGACATCCATCTCAGAAAGATCCGTCATAGAGACATCCATCACCAAGACTTCAGCCGTCTCCATGGGAGTCACGGGCTCCTGTTGGCGTCGGCCATCATGTGGTCCCTCCTCTCGTCGGGCCCTTTTTCTCGGTGGCTGACAGCTGTCTTCTTTCTCAGCCTTGACCTTCATTGAGATCTCATGGTTGAGACAGAGATGGTTTAGCTGGGTGAACAGCTCCTCCATCTCATCAGTCCACAGGGATTTTCGCTTAGCCAGGCGTTGTGTCTCCTGGCTAAGTTGGTTTTTCCTCTGCTGTATGACGGTCCTCCTGTTACGTTTGAAGACTCCGTTGCGCTGCATCTTGCAAAGATTTCTCTTGTAGTTCAAACTTTTTGAAAGGTCTGCAGTGATTTAACCCACTGTAGTCATGAGGAAAATGCTTAGTTAACAGGTCCTACTTACCAACTCTCAGAACCTTGCGCTGTGATGTCACAAAGACTTTCTTCCTTATCACATTCCATGTCAGTGTTCTGATGATGTCATTCTATTCCGCTTTGATGTTTCTGTAACCCCCGGTTACCAGAAACCTGCAAAAGAGGTGATTAGTATGAGGAAACACATTTAAAAAAAAAAAAAAAAAAAACTGTGGGAAGTTGAATCTGTGGTTGGAAGACCGAATTTTGTAAATATTTCATGTTAACTTTATTGATGTTACCCACGTGTATCAAAAAGGTTAAACCCGCCCCTTATGTTGTTGAGAAGCTGTGAGGAGACGCAGCACGTCCCCTTTTCCTACTGAAAGGTGACTGAGGCAGATGTATGTTGAAGCAGAGAGAAGAGTAGACACGTGTAAGTAAAATATGTGTGCTTACTACTGGTGAATCACTATAGTTTTCTAAGGGCTGATACTGAGTGTAAAGAAAAATATTTTCCCCAACCAGATTCACCGACCCCTAAAAGGCCTGTGGTAGTAACAACCCTGCTGCTATTTGCCGAAGGAAAAGTCTCGGTGAGTTGACTGAGATGCAGATGTGTCAATTAACAGCTTGCTGTGATAGAAATATGGAGCTTATAAACTGTTAGACATGATGAAATAATGTGAAAACGTTATAACTGGTAGATAGTCATCTTGCAATGTTTTCTGACTGATTCCGGACTTCATCGTCACAGCGCTGTGGCCATCTGTTTAGCTTGCCTGTGGCCCGCCTATATCAGATACACCGATGTGATCGATGCAGCTGGGCTCCAGCGGCATGGGTAATGAGCAGCATTACTGATTGCCAGAGTGACTCGCTGAGCTTTAGAGACCAAGCATATAGGTGACGCGTGCTTCAGTAAAACTCCATAGTCTGTGTTCTTTCTTTTAAAATGTTTACTAAAAACGTTGTTCTTCATATACAAAATGAAAGCAGTACCTAAACATCTTACAAAAACATAATAAGCACGGTCAAAGACTAGTGTGCTCTCAAGGCTCCATAGCTTCAACAGAAAACCTACCAAACAGGCAAATACGTCATGCCTTTTAACCACTCAGAAGCTAGAGTTGACTACACAATTACACAGCTTATTGTCCTTATTGAGCATGCTACACACTGAGACTATGCTTATTTCTCAGCAAATTAAATACATGAAAATATGTTTATGAATATTTTACAAATGGCTCTAACAGTATATTAAGTCATTGAACTATCATTAAAAACATCATAGTATAGTATGTTGTCAACATGTCATTGAAAAACATTGTACTATATTATGTCATCAAAATGTCATTGAATAACGTCATAGTATAGTATGTCGTCAAAATGTCATTGACTCCAGGACAATTTCTTCACTGGCCACAGTTTTCCACCTCTGTGCTAGATTTCTATTCAAATGTTTTTAGATTTATTTTATTTGTAAGGACAACGCACATTAATCAACATTTCTGTAAATGTGCCAGTGTCAGCCAGCTGACTAATTTTCAACTACAGTCCTTTGGCAAGATGTTTTGAAACCAATCAAAGGATAAAAAAAAATCACAGGACAATCACAGGACAACGACAGCATAGAGACATAGGGCTCTAGTTTCCCGGCGCGGCGCAGGGTGGTGAATCCCAGTTTGGAGCAGCGCAACCCGAGGCGTACTCAGTTTGGCAATTTGGCAGACCGAGGTGCTCTGAGATGGGCGTGGCGGCGCAGCAGGGGGAGGTGTCGACAGATCCATCATGGCGCAGTGACAGTTTGCTCCCTCTTTCCGACTTGCACAGGTAGGAGGGACGGAGGTGGGAAAGAGGAGTAGCCTGATAATGTCTGGTTGGTGGGTGGAGGCAGTCGCTGCGCTGGAAGACTGGAAATGAAACTTCGTGATGATTGGAAACCATTGGAAGGCTTGGAGGTGAAACTGGAGTCAGCAGCTTTAGTGTGTAGAAAACTGAGATGTGGTTTTGCCATTTCAGCTGCAATAAAGTCTTCTGCCCTGACACAAGCGTGGGGGATCGATTCCTCCAGAGTTCAGCCTGGATCTGTGCGAAGGGAGGACGTATCAACAAGGCCCTGGCACTCTTTAACCTACCTGGAGATCAGCTGCTCAGGTAACACTCTCAGTGACATCAGACATGACGGTAATCTCAACTGACAGAGGTTTAGTGTAACTCACTGTAAAGTTATCCAGGATGTTATTGGTCATTATTGCTATTGGTTATTATTTGCTCCAGCGTTCCAGTGTCTTTGTCTCAGTCATATGAGAATGACTGGAGATCTGCTCCTTCAACCAACCCCTTGTCTTTACAGATCTGCTGTTGCAGCCGATGATCTCCATCACTCCCTCCACCGATGTGCTTAATGAGTTCTCCAACTTCACCATCAGCTGCTCCATTAAACCACAGTACCCAGGAGGCTCTTTCCAGCTCACCTTCACCACCTCCAACACAAAACACAGCTATACCCAGCAGGCTGTAAATCACACAGCCTACTTCTTGTTCCCTCCTGCAAACCATAGCCACCAAAGGAACTACAGCTGTGTTTATCACGTCTATGTTAGCTCTCAGAAATTCTCCTCAGAGAGCCGGCCACTTCATCGCAGTATCTTAGGTAACATAAAGGAAAGCATACGGCTGAATCAGACAGGAAGATGATCTAAAATGACAAAAACATGGCATGGAGAACTTGTAATCAGTTGTTTCTAGGTCACATTTTAAACCTAACTAATAATAATTGGTTATATCTTAAAAGAAAAAATACTTGTTATGTTATGTTATGTTATGTTATGTTATGTTATGTTATGTTATGTTATGTCATGTTGTGATCTCGTACCCCAGGGAATAAGTCTTAAATAGGCAATTGATATGACTTTTTTACAGGAGGTATATTTTGTACAGTACCTTTTCATATTTCAACAAAAAAGTTATTACAAAGAGAATCAGCAATATTTAATGTTATCTTAAAACCACCTTTATTCCAGTCTGTTGATTTGAATTACCTACAGATAATTATTTGAAGTGAGTAAGGCAGCTGCAAACTAATACAAAACTACTTCAGTTTTGTGATATTAGAGATTTAATGCATCTTCTTTTAAGTGAAGGCTGTTGTGCTCATGATATGCTATGATTTAATGTGATTGCTTTGACTTTGTTTCAGCCTCTCCAGTCGTTTTCGTCACAAGACTTGCGGGCCTGCTGCTGACTTTGATATTGTGTATATCTGCCATTTGTTACAGCAATAAGGCAGGTACACATGTTTGATCAAGAGAGGTTCGGGTGATGTATTTTGTCCGTATACAGTGTATAACTTACTGGTGTCTACTGCCATGTCTCTCCAGGCTGCCATGTCTCTCCAGGCTGCCATGTCTATCCAGGCTGCCATGTCTCTCCAGACTGGGGGCAGGAACCAGCAGGCCAACAGAACGCTGAGCTTGAATACTGAAATAAACCATAAAAAAAATACACTTTCATAGCATATAACCCTATTAACCAGTACCACGACAGAGTAAATTTGAGTACTTGGATTAGATTTTGGTGGTCATAGGTCAAAGGTCAGTGTCACTGTGACCTGGTTTCTTTCACCCTTGTCAATGCAATCCCTCAACTTTGAGGGAATATTTTCAAACGTGGCACCAACATCTACTTGAACTCAAGAATGAACTAATTATATTTTGGTGGTCAGAGGTCAAGGTCACTGTGACCTCTCCATCTCATTCTCATGAACTTGATTATTTAATAGCACCTTGAGGGAATTCTTTCCAGTCTGTCACAGATGTCAACTTTGAGTCAAGGAGAGACTGATCAAAATTTGTTGGTCAAAGTTCAAGGTCACTGTGAGCTTGCGTCCGTCTAATTCTCGTGAATGCGATACTGTATCTCAACACCTGGAGAGAATTTCTTAAAATTTGGCACAAACATCCAGTTGAACTCAAGACTCAACTGATTAGAATTTGGTGACTCATGACTATTATGACTATGACCAAATTTGTGTGTAATAGGATAAAATGATGAAGTGATGAAATTTTTTTATCCAAGAGATCAACTTCACTGTGACATCATAATGTAAAATAAACTTACTTAGTATCATATCTCAAGAACGGAAGGGGAGACATTTGGTCAGATACTTAATTAGTGACACGAATCTTGGGTTGGTACAGAACTTTACTGCTCGTCTCTTAACAGGTACACGGAAGCATGAGCACATCACCCCTGTTCTAGCGTCCCTTCACTGGCTTCCTGTGCATTTTAGGATTGATTTTAAAATCTTATTGTTTGCTTTTAAGTGCCTAAATGGACTTGCACCCACCTACCTCTCTGACCTGCTGGAACCCTATGTTCCCGCGAGGTCCCTCAGGTCCTCCGATCAGCTTCTCCTGGCTGTCCCTAAGTCCAGGATGAAGCTCAGGGGAGACCGGGCCTTCACAGTAGTGGCCCCAAAGCTGTGGAACAAGCTGCCCCTGCATGTCAGACGAGCCCCCACACACCCCACTGCAGATTTTTAAATCACGCTTAAAGGTACATTTTTATTCCTTGGCTTTTGAAAAGCACGAGTGACTGTCCTTTCGGCATGTGACACCATATGTTGTTTTTTATGTTATCTTTTGTTGATCTGTGTGTTTGTTTTTTCCTGATCTGTACAGCACTTTGGTCTCAACTCTGTTGTTTTAAATGTGCGATATAAATAAATGTGGTATGGTATGGTATGGTTGGGTGTCCACCTTAAATCTGTGTTGATTGTATAGATCGTCTGTGCTGCCAGGTTGAAGATGTGTGTGAAGCATCCATGTTTTCATGGACATGGATTTAAACTGTAACTTGCATTGGTCTTTAAGGTGCAACACAAATATGTCTGTTTGCCAGCCCACAACTGTAAATAATTTGCTCTTAATGATTTGCCTGAATAAATACGGATTACACTGTAAAGAAAATGGACCAACTCACTTGTAATAAGATAACTTGAATTTTATTTACTTGTTCTTTCTTTTTCACACATTTAGACATTGGTTACCAGACAAAAGTGATCTGAATTCTCTTAAAATATTACTGCACTGGTCAATCGGCATCTTGTTCCACCCTGAAGGCCACAGTCCTGCTGACGCCTGCAAATGTTCACAAAGCTTCACAAAACAATTAGCTTGTCATTCACTGTGGATACATCAGACCAATAACAGCTGACACATCTCAGTCACATATTATACCAGCAACAGTCTTCTACTGTATGAATACATCCTCCTCATTATGACAAGTTATATTTGACCATAATAATATTTAGGAGATTTCCCTGTTGATTACAGTCCCAATCATCAATATATTTTGAACAAACTATCATTTTAAAGTTCCAAACACCTCCTCAAAACCATGTTTGTCCACCACATGTCCAAAACGAGTGGAGAAATACATTGTCTGTGGACTGCTGTATCTCTTCAATTTCAATATCGTCTCATTTAAAGAGTCCCCTGTATCCCCGATGGTCATAACATCAGACACAGGCAGGTAAATATCGTGACGCCTGCCCCAGAAGGTGAGGTGGGACACTTTGAGTGTGGTTTGGGACGGGTCCAGGTACATTATTCCCACAACCCTCCTGAGGAAGTGACTGGCAGTGTACAGCATGACACCAGCGAACAGCGCTATCCCTGTTGTGTAGCTGACAAGAAAGAAGGAGACATCTCCCTGGAGGTAGAAGAAATACGCTGGGGGAAGGACGACCCCGGTGATTGCAGTTTGGAGCAGTTTGATCCTGGACACAGCTCTGAGGATCTTAATGTGCAGCAGCTAGTAAATCATGGTGTACTTCTCTGTGGACAAGTCCGAGTATCTGACCAGGGCTGTGATTCTGGGTATAAGGGCTCCATGGAAGTGAATCAAAATGTGTCCACCATAAACCGTACTGTAAACAGCTAATGCAATTTCTAACTAAATAAACCTCCAGTGGTCATGAAAAAAAGACAATATTTTGCTGTCAGGATAGATTAAAAGTGTTTTATTTTATGGTTTATGGTTTATGGTTTATGGTTTATTTTTAGGTTTCTGGGCGTCCACATTGAGGAGGACTTAACCTGGCGCATAAACACCATGACCATCATCAAGAAGGCACAACAGAGACTGTACTTCCTGAGAGTACTCAGGAAAAACCACCTCACTCAGAAACTGCTGGTGTCCTTCTATCGTTGCTCCATAGAGAGCATCTTAACCTACTGCATGTGTGTGTGGTTCGCCAGCTGCACAGTAGCAGAAAGGAAAATGCTCCAGGGGGTTGTCAACATGGCCCAAAAAATCATTGGTTGCCCTCTCCCCACCCTGGAAGATCTGTACAGTTCCCGCTGCCTCAGGAGGGCTAACAACATTCTCAGGGACTCATCTCACCCAGGACACTCGCACTTTGAACTGCTGCCCTCGGCAGACGTTTCAGGTCACTAAAATCAAGGACAAACAGACTAAAAAACAGTTTTTATGCAAAAGCCATAACCTCAATTAATAAAGCAGGATCATGACATTCTACAACTGTGCAATAATAATAATTATGAATCGTGAAATGCTGCAGATGTGAATTGAATGGGAATGCTGGTGTGTATGTCGTATGTTAATGTTCTTATTGCGTTTTTTATGTTTGTATTGAGTTTCTAATGTTCTTATTTATAAGTATGCACTTTAAGAGACTGCACTTTCAATTTCGTTGTACTTGTACAATGACAATAAAGACTATTCTATTCTATTCTATTCTATTTCAGAATTGTACGTCAGAAACTGAATTTTTGACATCATTTTGAATTGTGGTAGCCTATCATGTAGCCTTCCTCAGCCAATGGGAAAAGAGTTTCTCTAAGAATCATTTCTTAACTTATGGATCAATAAATCTTTGTAAAAATACATTTCAGGTGTTTTCTATGTTGTCTAGATAAAGTATGCAGACTCTCAGAATTTTGTCTTGATAACTGTATTTTTGACACTAGTTTAAAATCCGCTGTGTAAATACATGCAGGGCTGTTATGCTGCCCCCTGGTGATTGACTGTGTTATTGTGTGAAGTCGCGACTAAATTGTACACTGGTGAGGTAACTCAACTTGATAACACGTTGCTGTTGGTTCCTAAAAGCTGTGAGATCAAGTCTCTGATGCAGATTAAACATCGTTCCTCCATTTTGCTGTGTGGGTCAGAAACGCATGATTTTAAAGCTTTTTCAAGGACTTATAATATTTTTGGCCCAGAAAGTTCTACTGATGGAGCCTCATGGATTCATTTGTCTCTTCCTCCTCTTCTTCCTTTTCCTGCTTTTCACCCTCACCTTCTTCTTCTTCTTTTCATTTTATTCTTCTTCCTCTCTTTATAAACTCTTCTCCATAGGTATGTTAGCTATCAGGCTTTACGCACGGTTTGTCTATCCGTAGGGGTTTCCCAGCTCAGATACTTGGATCCTGGATCACAATTAGCATCTGGTGTCACAAGTTGTCAGTTCATCTCACACAGTTCTGGGCAGAAAACATGCAGTTCTTCACATGCACTTCATCTGTTATTCTCACCTATGTGTATTTGACTATTTCTGCATACTGGGTCCCTAAACAGTCTTGGGATTGCATTAAACATTGGACATTAGTGGATGGCTGAGACTCTTGTGGATCAAGCGAGACCAATTGTTTTCATCTGTGATGATGTAAAACCCCATAACTGACTATTTTAATGAGACTATTTATTGAAATGACCTCACTGCACTAAATTACCTATTGTGATCTCTAGGATTATCACAGTAATAACGGGCACCTAACCAGAATGCAACGTTTATTATAGAGTTTATTATTATCAAATAATCTTTAGGTTCCCAGCTTATATATGGTGTATACTTCTTGAATGTGGCATCTACTGCTGACCTGCTATAGTAGGATTTTTATGCCATACCTATGGCAGACTCTCTCCGTCAATGCAGAGGCTACGCTGTACCCTATGCTGTAGCCTTACCGTGCACCTTCCCAAAATGCAAACGTGTCGTGGCAATGCAGACCTCCTGTGTATCTGTGTATGCTGAAACCATTTCCCTCAGTGGACACGAAGCTTTTATTTACTTTTATTTCACAGATAAGAAACAATAAAGTATGAAGGCAATAAAACCTCCACACACAAAAAAATGTCTTGTGTTTGATCTGTCCTAGCATCATACAGTAAGTAGAGGACATCTCTGCTAGCCTCTTGGCTTATTTATACAATGTAAAATGCCATAGGCTCGTGCTAATAACATTAGCATGTTGTATTTGTGGGGAAAATGTGTCCAGATAAAGACAAGTGTTTTGTTTGTGAATGCTGCCAGTTATAATTTGTGTACTGGTGTTTGAAATTGTGGCTATTGTGTGTGTTTCAAACAATTCAATTTTACAGCACTTTACAGAAACTCCACCCCACTCTAGTGTTTAAGAGGTGTAACTGCAGAGTGACACAGACCACCTCCAAGTACAAAAGCCCGCAACAATGTAGGCTCAACAAAAATATGTATTAAGAGCCATGGCTACCTTTCATTTTTCATCCCACAAATTATTTTCACATACCACATCATACTGAAGATCTGAATGATTATGGAATATCTTTGTTTAACATGAATAATACCAATTAACACTAACTGCCCACAACCAACATGTGGCTGCTGGTGATGTGAATCTAATTTCAGACAACCCTCTGACTATTTTCAGGACAACAACAGCGTGCAGGGAGTCTGCTGTGAAAAGAACCAGGCAGGACAAGAAAGATGTATAGAGACTTCAGAAGAGCCTGGACAGCTTCACAAGAAGTCACGAATGTCATTCACTGTCATGCGCTTAGGGTGGATATCATCTGCATTTCCTGCTACGCTCTCATGTTCTCTTGGGAAACATCAAAAGCTCACAGCGATCACAAATCCTTCAATGCCTTTATCTCCAGATGAATCCAGCTCAAGCTATTCAAAGACCCTCGTCCTACACTAAGGTCTCTTTTTGACAGAAAGGTTTTCACATGTGTGCCGTACACCTTTTGTCACATCCCCTCCAAATTCATGTCTGCAAGGCCTGAAGCTCAGATCATTGCACAGGATCTTTTTTTCATATTTAACTGTTACTGACAGAGGACCATTACTGTCGAAAATAACTTTTAACAAACAATGTTTGTGAAAATTGTGCAGTCTCTGCCACAATGTGAATCCTACTGTCCAGGTAAAACTTTTTCTTACTTTTGTTAGTCATAGATTTCATCTGAGAACCAAAGATTATGATTGGTGTTTGATGGAGGAGGAGCCAGTCAGGACATTACTGACAGTCATCATTCTCTTATAGTTGGATGGAGGTCTGCAGCAGAGGGCGAGTGGTGAGGTACATTTCAGATGTTTGACAGGAAGAGACGGCACAGTGTGGTCTGAGAAAAACTGAGGTGAATACACTCTTTGTAAATCCACAGAAACCTATACACTGGTGTACCCCATACTGTAGATAGGCCCACTTTACAACATACACACACACACAGTCACATTATTTGTTTTTGATATTTTATTGTAATTGTAATTTTCATGCACTTTGTGAAGCACCTTGTAACCTTGTTCAGATAAGTGCTAAACAAATAAAATTATTATTATTATCACTATTATTACTATTAATATTACTGCTATTAATATTATTATTATTACTATTATGTGTATTAGGTGACCTGCTGTGTTGTACATGTTGAACCGTTCTTCGTCTGACCCTTCGCCCAGAACCAATCTGCCATGGGAAGCCCTACCAGGGGCAAAATGCCCCGACAGCACAGCTCCTAGGGTCATTAGGGCACTCAAACTCCTCCACCACGATAAGGTGACGGAGCAGTCAATGACAGCATCCTCTGATCTGGTGGGGACAGGGCACTCAGTGTTTCATCTGGTGGGCGAAGACAGTGGTGTCCTGGGTGGAGGTGGAGGTGCAGGGGCATCCTGGACTCACTCGAGTGCTGAGAGTGGGCCAGTGGTCTGCTGTGGTGTCAGGTCTACCTGGGATGATTGACGTCCACTCTCAGCTGCCCCAGGAGCACCAAAACCTCAGAGGAGTCCTGTCCTAGAAAACAGAAACACAAGTAATGAAGACTTTGAACTCAACTATACATGGAATGATATTATAAACAATGAATAATATTCAACAAGGCTCCTGTAATAAAAATAATTCACATATGGAAAGTTAACTTTATCTCAGCACCACTTAATGTCACTATGGTACTTTTGTAGTCTTAGTGAGGGGATTACTTACTGAGCCCACTGAATGAAACACGCCCATCACTCTCCATCTAGTCCTGGAGTCATCCATCCTTCTCATCTGGTCCTGGAGTCATCCATCCTTCTCATCTGGTCTTGTCTTGGTCTTTCACGGTGTCGCATCTTGTGTGGGGGGGATCTGGTCCACCTATAAATACCTAAGTAAAAGAGACTTGGAGACTTTTCTTGCTGTTAGTAATAATTACTTTCCCTCTGTTGCATCCACCTCCACCTGAAGACACAGGCCAATACAGCAGAGGGAGTAAAGACAATGTGATATTATTAAGACAGACAGACTTCAGTTCATCTCCATCAATAACTGCAATTCCCCCACTGCACCCCTCCTCAAAAGTGTCCTCCAAGGTTCAGTTTGGTCCCCTCCTCTTCATCATGTACCTTTTCTCCCTTGGTCACATAATACACCATCATGGTGTCCAGCTCCATCGCATCGTCCATGATATCCAGCTCCTAATCTCCACCAAGACAATCTCCACTGCCACCCACTCAACCCTGACAAACTGCATCACTGAAATAAAATCCTGGCTTCAAACCAACTTCCTCCAATTAAACTGCCACAAATCCTAAATTATCATCATTATACCAAAAGCAGTCGCCAAATCCACCTATAACTTCACCCTCAACATCGACGGCTCCACAATATCCACCTCACCCACATCCGAAATCTTAGCTTCATTTTCAATTAATTCCTCTCCTTCAACCAACACATCAAACACATCACCAAAACAGCCTTCTTTCACCTCAGGAATATCGCCTGCCTCTGTCCATCCCTCTCCTCCTAACCTGCAGGACTACACACCTCTCCTCATAACATACAAATACCTGTCTGAGCTCCTCCACTATCACATTCCAACGGCACACTCCGTAATGTTGTAAATGTAAATAAAAAAGCTCTGGTGCAAGACGCTACCGAGGGCTGTGTTAGCCTCGCCAGATGCAAAGACTAACTGAGACTTTATCAGTCCTGCCAGGCACAAAGGTTTCCCAATCACTGGTAAATGCATCCAGCAATATCAACTATAATAAAAGATTAAAATGTAAATAAAAAGCCCTGGTGCAAGACGCTACCGAGGGCTGTGCTAGCCTCGCCAGACGCAGAGGTTGCCTGGGCCTTTATCGGTCCTTCCAGACACAAAGGTTTCCCAATCAGGTCCATCAGTCTTCATCAGAGTCGCTGTCATCGGGCCACCTCGGGCACTGGAAAGAACTTGGCCACTATCTTCTGGGCATGGAGGAGCTGGTGCCTGCAGTGGAGGGTCTTGGCTCTTCATCACAGTCCTCACAGGTCTTCCTCTGCCTCTTCCCACTTGCCTGAGGAGTGTCGCTGTCCTCCCTGCTCCTCTTGGTGGATGAGCTGAGGCCGGAGGCTGGGGGAGCAGAGTCTTCAGACCTAGGAGAGCCTGGGGGAAGATCTTCAGGACGCTCCACTGGCTGTGCAAAAGGCTCCCGGGAGGAACAGGAAAATAACGCCATACTGGCTGAAATCGGTCATCATCAACGTCCTCTTCCTCCTCTTCCCCCTCGCTGGAATCTTCGCTCTCCAGGTCAGACCGGTCCTCTCCATTGTCGTCCTCCTCATCCTCATCCTCTTCATCAGAGAGAAGTAGGGGAATGAAGTCAGCTAAAAGTATATCACCTACCTGTACATTACCTACCTGAACCTCATCTTCATCGTTGTTGATGAATCCAATTTCTTCAGGGGGAAAAAATCAAATACTCAAATTAAAATATCAGAGTGACTATTTGTACCCCAGTATAAATAGCCTTGGCTCTCAGCTCGGCTATTTTCACCCCTGTATGACATGTGACAACAAACTTTGTGCATATAAAAAACCTAACTGACGCAGACCTGTCTGTTTCTGTATACTGAAACCATTTCCCTCAGTGGAAACAAACCTTTTATTTTCTCTTATTTCACAGTGAAGAAACTATAAATTGTGAAGACAGTAAAGCCTCCACTAAAATAGCATTTAGTTTTGTGTGTAATTTATCCTTCAGGAATTTATACTTCGGGATTTATCCAGGTTTCATATGAGCAGAGGAAATCTCCGCTCGTCGCTAGGCTAATTTATACAATGTAAAATGCCATAGGCTGGCGCTAATAACGTTAGCCTGTTATATTTGTCTGGAAAACCTGTTTAGTATTACAGTTGTTTTGTCGGTGAATCTTGTGAGTTGTAATGGAGCCAAACTGTGTGCTGTTACCCTTGTTAGATGTCGCTGTAGGCCCTGGTTTTATATGAGAAGTGGGAAAGATCGCTAGTTGCTAGGCTAATTTATACAATGTAAAATGCCATAGGCTTGTGCTAATAACGTTAGCATGTTATATTTGTTCGGAAAACGTGTTTAGTATAAGACTGTTGTTTTGTCAGTGAAGTTTTTGAGTTGTAATGGAGCCAAACTGTGTGCTGTTACCTTTGTTAAATGTCGCTGTTGTCCCTGGTTTTATATGAGAAGAGGGAAAGATCGCTAGTTGCTAGGCTAATTTATACAATGTAAAATGCCATAGGCTTGTGCTAATAACGTTAGCATGTTGCATTTGTGGGGAAAATGTGTCCAGATTAACACAAGTGTTTGTCTGTGAATGCTGAGAGTTATAGTGAAGCTGGTGTGTGTATGTATCTCTATTAAGACATGTTTAATGCGTGTTCTGGGTGTGATTTGAATCAACTAAACTTTACAGCGCTTCACAGAAACCTCTGCCGCAAACTAGTGTGTTGGATGTGTAACTGCAGAGTGACACACACACACACACACACACACACACACACACACACACACACACACACACACACACACACACCACCGCAGAGGTGAAAATGCTCACAATGGCGTGGGCGACGTGCATAAGGTCTACGCACAACCATCAATCCGCAAAAAGAAATGGCACTTGGCTTGGTTGCATTGTAATGGTAGGATAGTTAACTATGTAGCTAACCTAGGTCCTGAGGGTTGAGGTTGAATAATAATAGTTTAGTTGTACAAAATGAGGGTACAAATATTTGCACCAAGGTGGGCATAAGCAGCACACATCACTATAATCCAGGGTACGAATAGCATCCGCTTGTAATTGTAGGCTGGGTGTAAATAGCATCCACTGCTATATAGCCTACACCAGCATAAATACCATCAGCTTCTAATTGTACCCCGGTACAAATAGTAATATGTTATTATTAATATTAATAATAGTAATAGCAACAATAATAATAATAATAATAATAATAACAATAATAATAATAGCCATATATTATAAGGATTTCTGATTAAGTCTCTCTTTAAATATTTTAGATTAATAAACAGCAATCAAAATGTAAATTGGAAAACACTACAACATACACATATAGTAAATACAGCTGCACTACATCAGTATCAAAGTCCACCAACACACAGGAGGCTACACCTTCTAACAGTAATATCAAATACTGCGCAGCTCAGCCTCCTAGTTTGAGGGTCAGTGACAAATAAAGGTTGGCAAGATGAGCAATTCAGAAATATCTTCAAAAATAGTTTTCAAAGCATGAATCAGATTTGCACCATTTTTTATGAAAAGAAAGACTGAATGCTCCTGAAAATGTCAAATGGTTTAACCAAGGAAGAATGATAAATATTAAATATTTTATCCACCTTCAGTATATTTAAGTGTACTTATAAAATAATAATCTTTATTTCAATATTTAAATTTTAATGCATTTTGGCAATACTGAGCAGGACATTTCCTAAAAACACCCCTTTTTTTCTAAATAATGCTTGACAAATTATGTAAAATTTGTTGAAAAAACCCCCACAGTGTTGCACTGCAAAAGTGGATTACATTTATTCCACATTTTACTCCACATTTATTTTTCTGAATATAATCATATTTTTTTTATGAAAAATACCAGTTACGCCAAATGACACTGGGTTGTGTCAATTGGTGTAACTAGTATTTTTCGTAAAATTTGATACACTGCCTGACAATTTTTTTCATGTTATTTCAGTTCAGAAAAAAAGACAATCTGACAACAGTGAGCTAATTTCTTCTACTGTAAATTCTTTGCTGAAAAAATATTTCACAATCATGTTTCATTTTACAATTTAACTCATGTTTTGTGTCTTAAGTTCTGATAAGAAAAAGTCACCTGACAACAACAACTCGTAAGGACGTAATTGGCCCTTGCTGCAGCATTAGCATTCATTAGCATTCATTTGCATTAGCACTCTATGACGAGCCACTTTTTCCTTGTTAGAAACTGGCATCTAATGGGGAAAACTGATTTTATTTATTTAGTTTGATTACTTTAGTTTTCAATAAATGTACCAGATATTAGTAATGAAATTGCAGAAATGTAAATAATTGTATTTTACAGACAGAAATTTGAATGTTTGAGTAACATTTATACTTTAAATGAATTATTGGATTTTTAGGTATTTTAAAGCTACCGTACAAGTCAAAAGTAGCTTTTTTTATAATACATCTTTAATTAGCATCATAAACTACTGATATCTAACAAATTACTATCACAAACTGCTGATATTTGACATCATTGGCCTATAACAGAAAGGCTCTTAATAGGAGTCAAACGGTGTAACCGGTTACACCATTTCCTTTTAAAATCAAATTTGACAGGCATTACCATGGACACCTGTGTAAGCACATGGCCTTAGTCTCAATATTTCATAACATAATTTTTAAATTGAATATTCATTTTAATGATTTGTATGAATTATTAATGTTTTTCTAGGGTCATACCATTTGACATGTAAACTTACTAAACCTGACCAGAGTCTAAAAACGGCAATATATTAGTACTTTTAAGAGATTCTAACCTTTGTCATGCAGCAGTTGTGATCATCAGGGATCCTTCTCTGTAACACCATTTCCTGTCAAATGGCCTTCTTTACAATACTAACAAAACGGCCTCTTAAATGGTGGTTACACCACTTGACACTTCATGTAGTTTACTTGACTTTCATGATCCCCCAAATAAAATTTCATATTTAGAACAATTGTATTGCATTACTTTTATTGAATATAAAAAGTAATAATTTAAAGATCATGTCGAACTAGTTGATATGGTGTTTCATTGAAAATTTTAGTGTTTTTAAGCAAGTTTAATTATTTGGGTCAAGTTTTTATGGTTACACCACTTAGACGTTTTTGCCATTATACTCTAATATAGGCTATTCTCTCAAATGTATTAAACGCAGAAATTTTATACTGGATCCACACAAAATTCAACTTTGTAAGTTAATCATACATTTATTTTCAAATTTTAACCCTTTTAAATTTGACTAAACCACATGGACACAAAAAAGTAGCGTCACGTCATTGACCCTTGAACAGATGACGACATGATAATCAATTAATGCTGCATTAGATAGCATAAAATAAAGCTGCAGTAACAATGTGATCAATCCACATCACTTCAGTGAAGACAAAACGCCCGATGGTTTGCAATAAAACGCGTAAATGTAGTCTGTTTCATATGAGTCGCACTACATGCGTCATTACGCACAGTGCGCCATGGCTACATTAATCCAAATACCGCAGTGAGCTCTGGGCAGACCGAACTACAAGTTTATAACACATCTCAAAGTTTATGAGCTGCAAATCACAGTGCGTGTAGCAGGTGATCTCATCCTGGGCGCAGGACGCACACACACAGTCATTCACATACAGTTACATAACAAATCATTCTCTTGTCTCTAGCAAACAAAATACCACACTAACGAGCGAAGCGCATTTCAATATTAAATGTTAAAATAGACTAAGTTTATTTAATATAATATACTTTGACACTGAGAGAACCAGATACAAACAGCCAGGCTTCAACAATCAAAACAAACGAATTCAGGAGACCGTGAGTCTCATTAACCTGTGCGTCCTCGCGTCCGGACCTTCCATCGTTGCCATGGCGCACAACATGATAACATTTTTGATAGGCCTAATGTTGAAGATTCAGCCCGGTCACCATCTTTTTATTTTCAGAGGAACTGATCACAGATTGTCACATGTCGATAAATTGATACCCTCACACAATTAGCAGTGTTTCAAATCACTACATTAATTATTAACACATTCCGCACCTGTCCCGGTAGATTTAACACATCTTTTCCATCAAATAGTTGTTTTCCGACAGACCTAATAACGTGCTGTGAACTGTCCAACTTTTAAACTGATAACGCTTTTAACAATTTCAGAGGTCGTGTCAACCATTAAAATGCAAAAATAAATCTGGAAGTTGTCTTACCTGGGAGGTATATGTCGCTCAGAGACAGCTGGTACGCCTGGGGTCCGCCTGGAGCCATCTTCGGGTTTTCCACAAAGTTGAGTTGTCCAAAGGGCTGAAAAAAAGAAGTTTTGCTTTCTGCTTTCAATCTCAGAGAGTATCTTTCCACAGGTTGGTTCTGGTCCAAAGCCAAGTGCAAAGTGACAGATCACAATGATTTGAACGTATTTGCACGCGACCTTGGCCGGGGCATCGTTCTGTTTCTATGACATTTGATGTCATAGAAACAGAAAGCGCTGCGAGTGAGACAGACACGACATTAAATTTGATCATTTCTCTCTTTTATGACAGTGCAGCTGCTGGCTCTGTGTAATTACTGCTACATACATAACTAAAAACATTATAAACCAAACCATCGCCACCCTTCACATTATAATGCACTGGGCCTTATTGTTTTCCCAGTCACAGACATTTTCGGGCCCTGTTCTTTCTTCTTCTTTGAGTTTGCTGCTAACTGCTGCTAGCTGCTTTTTAAATTTTCACACACATAAGATGCCATCTAAACAACACCTCCATCCTGTCTATATGGTCCTGTCCTTGCAGCTCTCACCTTCACACAGACATTGATTTGGCGCTGTATACTGCCAGCTTAGAAGCAAGACAACTGTGCTCCCTCATTCTGCAATTGTTCCTTCTCTTTAAAAAAAAAAAAAAGCGAGGCCATAATCAAAGAACAGCTCACATTAAAACAAAAATGGTGCTATTTTCCATACATGCCCTAAATAAGACAAACCCATCTCCATCATGGCTTTCTGGTTTTGTACAACAGTCTCAATCTATAACAAATTATAAACTTATTCTACATAAACTATTTAAAAAACTATAATTTACCAATAAAAAACTATCATGTTAAGCTAATAATTTCATAAATTTGTCTTATAGGCCTACAGATATGTGATGATTGCTGTGTAATATGTATGTTACTGTGTCCAATATCAAGTATATGCAAGTGCATGTAATGTAAAAGCAGCAGTAGGACACACTGTTGCTCAAATATATATACACCTTAAACTGTGTGTGTGTGTGTGTGTGTGTGTGTGTGTGTGTGTGTGTGTGTGCTTCATAACTTGTAACTAGGGCGTAATAGGGCCCCTCATAATAGCGCGCACTGGGGCCCATTGTAACTACCTTACGCCACTGCTTTGTAGTTAAGAGAAAAGTTCTTCATCAGCTGCATGACTCTGCTATGTTGCATCATGTGACTGTGAAAAAAAGGGAAGATGGGATGATGGAATAACCAAGGGAGAGATGAGGAAGAGGAGGAGGGATGAGCAGAAATAACAGATACAACAAACAGACTGACAAAAGCAGCCTATAGGCCTGTAGCAGACAGTGATGAGGAGGATGACTGGGGAGTTGAGGAGTGCCGTAAGAGATCAGTGAGCTGCACTATGTCTTGTACGATCAGAGAAGTGCTTGAGCTCAGCAGGTTCAGGTCGTCACCTCTCCACAGTGCTGGATGATGGACAGCCTGGAGGGAGAGGAGCTCTGTTACCCTCAGCCCCGTTTGGACCCTCACGTGTCCTGCAGGGGTTTAATGCGTCCTCGCTTTGAGGCCGTCCTTCTCTACACGCTTTTCTCCTCCATCACTGTGCTCACTGTATATGGCTGGCTTATGCTGAAAATGTAAACAATCAGGCAAACCCTATCTGCTGATGAAGGTCATGTGATGCACTGAAAAGCTCTTAAAAGGCCAGTAAACAGACTTTTGCAGTTAAGATTATTTTCCTGGTCCAGAATTACTTTGAACTTCAGCTGTTTTCTTGTCTCTGCTCAGAGCCTGATAATGTCTGGTTGGTGGGTGGAGGCAGTCGCTGCGCTGGAAGACTGGAAATGAAACTTCGTGATGATTGGAAACCATTGGAAGGCTTGGAGGTGAAACTGGAGTCAGCAGCTTTAGTGTGTAGAAAACTGAGATGTGGTTTTGCCATTTCAGCTGCAATAAAGTCTTCTGCCCTGACACAAGCGTGGGGGATCGATTCCTCCAGAGTTCAGCCTGGATCTGTGCGAAGGGAGGACGTATCAACAAGGCCCTGGCACTCTTTAACCTACCTGGAGATCAGCTGCTCAGGTAACACTCTCAGTGACATCAGACATGACGGTAATCTCAACTGACAGAGGTTTAGTGTAACTCACTGTAAAGTTATCCAGGATGTTATTGGTCATTATTGCTATTGGTTATTATTTGCTCCAGCGTTCCAGTGTCTTTGTCTCAGTCATATGAGAATGACTGGAGATCTGCTCCTTCAACCAACCCCTTGTCTTTACAGATCTGCTGTTGCAGCCGATGATCTCCATCACTCCCTCCACCGATGTGCTTAATGAGTTCTCCAACTTCACCATCAGCTGCTCCATTAAACCACAGTACCCAGGAGGCTCTTTCCAGCTCACCTTCACCACCTCCAACACAAAACACAGCTATACCCAGCAGGCTGTAAATCACACAGCCTACTTCTTGTTCCCTCCTGCAAACCATAGCCACCAAAGGAACTACAGCTGTGTTTATCACATCTATGTTAGCTCTCAGAAATTCTCCTCAGAGAGCCGGCCACTTCATCGCAGTATCTTAGGTAACATAAAGGAAAGCATACGGCTGAATCAGACAGGAAGATGATCTAAAATGACAAAAACATGACATGGAGAACTTGTAATCAGTTGTTTCTAGGTCACATTTTAAACCTAACTAATAATAATTGGTTATATCTTAAAAGAAAAAATACTTATGTTATGTTATGTTATGTTATGTTATGTTATGTTATGTTGTGATCTCGTACCCCAGGGAATAAGTCTTAAATAGGCAATTGATATGACTTTTTTACAGGAGGTATATTTTGTACAGTCCCTTTTCATATTTCAACAAAAAAAGTTATTACAAAGAGAATCAGCAATATTTAATGTTATCTTAAAACCACCTTTATTCCAGTCTGTTGATTTGAATTACCTACAGATAATTATTTGAAGTGAGTAAGGCAGCTGCAAACTAATACAAAACTACTTCAGTTTTGTGATATTAGAGATTTAATGCATCTTCTTTTAAGTGAAGGCTGTTGTGCTCATGATATGCTATGATTTAATGTGATTGCTTTGACTTTGTTTCAGCCTCTCCAGTCGTTTTCTTCACAAGACTTGCGGGCCTGCTGCTGACTTTGATATTGTGTATATCTGCCATTTGTTACAGCAATAAGGCAGGTACACATGTTTGATCAAGAGAGGTTCGGGTGATGTATTTTGTCCGTATACAGTGTATAACTTACTGGTGTCTACTGCCATGTCTCTCCAGGCTGCCATGTCTCTCCAGGCTGCCATGTCTATCCAGGCTGCCATGTCTCTCCAGGCTGCCATGTCTCTCCAGACTGGAGGTAGGAACCAGCAGGCCAACAGAACGCTGAGCTTGAATACTGAAATAAACCATAAAAAAAATACACTTTCATAGCATATAACCCTATTAACCAGTACCACGACAGAGTAAATTTGAGTACTTGGATTAGATTTTGGTGGTCATAGGTCAAAGGTCAGTGTCACTGTGACCTGGTTTATCTCACCCTTGTCAATGCAATCCCTCAACTTTGAGGGAATATTTTCAAACGTGGCACCAACATCTACTTGAACTCAAGAATGAACTAATTATATTTTGGTGGTCAGAGGTCAAGGTCACTGTGACCTCTCCATCTCATTCTCATGAACTTGATTATTTAATAGCACCTTGAGGGAATTCTTTCCAGTCTGTCACAGATGTCAACTTTGAGTCAAGGAGAGACTGATCAAAATTAGTTGGTCAAAGTTCAAGGTCACTGTGAGCTTGCGTCCGTCTAATTCTCGTGAATGCGATACTGTATCTCAAGAACACCTGGAGAGAATTTCTTAAAATTTGGCACAAACATCCAGATGAACTCAAGACTCAACTGATTAGAATTTGGTGACTCATGACTATTATGACTATGACCAAATTTGTGTGTAATAGGATAAAATGATGAAGTGATGAAATTTTTTTATCCAAGAGATCAACTTCACTGTGACATCATAATGTAAAATAAACTTACTTAGTATCATATCTCAAGAACGGAAGGGGAGACATTTGGTCAGATACTTAATTAGTGACACGAATCTTGGGTTGGTACAGAACGTTGCTGCTCGTCTCTTAACAGGTACACGGAAGCATGAGCACATCACCCCTGTTCTAGCGTCCCTTCACTGGCTTCCTGTGCATCTTAGGATTGATTTTAAAATCTTATTGTTTGCTTTTAAGTGCCTAAATGGACTTGCACCCACCTACCTCTCTGACCTGCTGGAACCCTATGTTCCCGCGAGGTCCCTCAGGTCCTCCGATCAGCTTCTCCTGGCTGTCCCTAAGTCCAGGATGAAGCTCAGGGGAGACCGGGCCTTCACAGTAGTGGCCCCAAAGCTGTGGAACAAGCTGCCCCTGCATGTCAGACGAGCCCCCACACACCCCACTGCAGATTTTTAAATCACGCTTAAAGGTACATTTTTATTCCTTGGCTTTTGAAAAGCACACGACTGTCCTTTCGGCATGTGACACCATATGTTGTTTTTTATGTTATCTTTTGTTGATCTGTGTGTTTGTTTTTTCCTGATCTGTACAGCACTTTGGTCTCAACTCTGTTGTTTTAAATGTGCGATATAAATAAATGTGGTATGGTATGGTATGGTTGGGTGTCCACCTTAAAACTGTGTTGATTGTATAGATCGTCTGTGCTGCCAGGTTGAAGATGTGTGTGAAGCATCCATGTTTTCATGGACATGGATTTAAACTGTAACTTGCATTGGTCTTTAAGGTGCAACACAAATATGTCTGTTTGCCAGCCCACAACTGTAAATAATTTGCTCTTAATGATTTGCCTGAATAAATACGGATTACACTGTAAAGAAAATGGACCAACTCACTTGTAATAAGATAACTTGAATTTTATTTTACTTGTTCTTTCTTTTTCACACATTTAGACATTGGTTACCAGACAAAAGTGATCTGAATTCTCTTAAAATATTACTGCACTGGTCAATCGGCATCTTGTTCCACCCTGAAGGCCACAGTCCTGCTGACGCCTGCAAATGTTCACAAAGCTTCACAAAACAATTAGCTTGTCATTCACTGTGGATACATCAGACCAATAACAGCTGACACATCTCAGTCACATATTATACCAGCAACAGTCTTCTACTGTATGAATACATCCTCCTCATTATGACAAGTTATATTTTGACCATAATAATATTTAGGAGATTTCCCTGTTGATTACAGTCCCAATCATCAATATATTTTGAACAAACTATCATTTTAAAGTTCCAAACACCTCCTCAAAACCATGTTTGTCCACCACATGTCCAAAACGAGTGGAGAAATACATTGTCTGTGGACTGCTGTATCTCTTCAATTTCAATATCGTCTCATTTAAAGAGTCCCCTGTATCCCCGATGGTCATAACATCAGACACAGGCAGGTAAATATCGTGACGCCTGCCCCAGAAGGTGAGGTGGGACACTTTGAGTGTGGTTTGGGACGGGTCCAGGTACATTATTCCCACAACCCTCCTGAGGAAGTGACTGGCAGTGTACAGCATGACACCAGCGAACAGCGCTGTCCCTGTTGTGTAGCTGACAAGAAAGAAGGAGACATCTCCCTGGAGGTAGAAGAAATACGCTGGGGGAAGGACGACCCCGGTGATTGCAGTTTGGAGCGTGTGCGTGTGTGCATGTGTTTATATGTGGGGGTGGGAGGGGCGGGTTTTCAATATGTATGTATTATTGTTGTTGTTGTTTGTTTTTTTATTCTGTGAAGCACTTTGTGCTGCATTTCAATGTATGAAAAGTGCTATACAAATAAAGTTTGATTGATTGATTGATGGTGTTTTCAGCAAAATGAGTACTTTTACTTTAATGTCAAGTAAATTTAATTCATATTCTTCTATACTTTTTAAATGCATGTCTAAATGAACTAATGAAGCCTACAAAACAACTTCACATCAGTTGCTGAAGCTAGCGTGCATGTACACAGACACACACGCACACCCACACACAGAGTCCATGTCAACATAGCAGCACACAGACAACAGATATTGTTAAAAGGTGGTTTAACTCCCTCTTGTAGACACTGTCCTGAAGCTCAGGGGGGGAGAAAAATCAATAAACTGTGTACTGTGGGTACAGGTTTGCAATACTTTGCAATCCAATGAAACTTTGCCAGAATCTCCATCAGCCAATCATGATGCTACTGCGAAATTTTAAATCTGCTCTCTCTTCTGCCGCAGTCCACCGTCAATTGATTTAGAGCTGTAGTGCCCTCTTCCACCCTGTTCACCTCCAGCCAGTGTATCCAGAGTCCAGGACAAGCTCAACAAAGGCTCATTCCTCTACTCATCCAGATCATCAGCACTTCTCCATCTTCCTCACATCTCATCTTCACCACCTCTGCCATCACCACTATGTAGACCTCTTGGGGGTTCCCTATTGGACGACGGATTCATCATGCTCCCTAAATCATACAATCTCAATGGGGTCTAATGGCCAAAGATTTTCCACATTTTTCATTCTTCCGTGCACATGTTAATAAATATAGCCTGGAAATCCAGACCCAAATCTAAAAAGATTTAGGGTCTGACTATGAGTAATGCAAATGGCCCAACTCGAGGGGCGGCACCAAGCATGCATTTGAAAATATCACTGCACGCAATTGGATAACACTACGACCAATGAGCACAATACATGGGGTGACGTATCCAGAGCGCTACAAGCGGAGCTAACTGGTAGATAGTCATCTTGCAATGTTTACTGACTGATTCCGGACTTCATCGTCACAGCGCTGTGGCCATCTGTTTAGCTTGCCTGTGGCCCGCCTATATCAGATACACAGATATCAGATACTCTGATTGCCAGAGTGACTCGCTGAGCTTTAGAGACCAAGCATATAGTTGACGCGTGCTTCAGTAAAACTCCATAGTCTGTGTTCTTTCTTTTAAAATGTTTACTAAAAACGTTGTTCTTCATATACAAAATGAAAACAGTACCTAAACATCTTACAAAAACATAATAAGCACGGTCAAAGACTAGTGTGCTCTCAAGGCTCCATAGCTTCAACAGAAAACCTACCAAACAGGCAAAATACGTCATGCCTTTTAACCACTCAGAAGCTAGAGTTGACTACACAATTACACAGCTTATTGGTCCTTATTGAGCATGCTACACTGAGACTATGCTTATTCTCAGCAAATTAAATACATGAAAATATGTTTATGAATATTTTACAAATGGCTCTAACAGTATATTAAGTCATCAAACTATCATTAAAAACATCATAGTATAGTATGTTGTCAACTTGTCATTGAAAAACATTGTACTATATTATGTCATCAAAATGTCATTGAAAAACATTGTAGTACAGTATGTTGTCAAAAAGTCATTGAATAACGTCATAGTATAGTATGTCGTCAAAATGTCGTTGAATAACGTCAAAGTATAGTATGTCATCAAAATGTCATTGAAAAACATGGTAGTATATAGTATGTCGTCAAAATGTCATTGAAAAACGTCATAGTATAGTGTAGTAATAGTGCAGTGGCAGTAGTAAGCGTATATTTTGGTAGGGAGGCGTCAATTGAAAGATGAAAGGCTACATGTGTCTGTGATTGATATGGATACAGATTGAGGTGTATATGTTTAATCAGTTGTTTATGAAGTTGTCGTAAAGTCTTGTGTTTGGCTTTTAGCAATGACACTGCAGGGAGTCGAACCCCATTTCACTAATGTGAAAGTACCACTACCAGTGTCGGTTTGGTTTGATATTGGGAAAGCGATGAGTGCATGCAGCAGGTCTAAGAGATGTCCATCTCAGAGACATCCATCTCAGAAAGATCCGTCATAGAGACATCCATCAAGACTTCAGCCGTCTCCATGGGGTCACGGGCTCCTGTTGGCGTCGGCCATCATGTGGTCCCTCCTCTCGTCGGGCCCTTTTTCTCGGTGGCTGACAGCTGTCTTCTTTCTCAGCCTTGACCTTCATTGAGATCTCATGGTTGAGACAGAGATGGTTTAGCTGGGTGAACAGCCTCCATCTCATCAGTCCACAGGGATTTTCGCTTAGCCAGGCGTTGTGTCTCCTGGCTAAGTTGGTTTCTCCTCTGCTGTATGACGGTCCTCCTGTTACGTTTGAAGACTCCGTTGCGCTGCATCTTGCAAAGATTTCTCTTGTAGTTCAAACTTTTTGAAAGGTCTGCAGTGATTTAACCCACTGTAGTCATGAGGAAAATGCTTAGTTAACAGGTCCTACTTACCAACTCTCAGAACCTTGCGCTGTGATGTCACAAAGACTTTCTTCCTTATCACATTCCGTGTCAGTGTTCTGATGATGTCATTCTATTCCGCTTTGATGTTTCTGTAACCCCCGGTTAAAAAACAAAAAAAAAAACTGTGGGAAGTTGAATCTGTGGTTGGAAGACCGAATTTTGTAAATATTTCATGGTTAACTTTATTGATGTTACCCACGTGTATCAAAAAGGTTAAACCCGCCCCTTATGTTGTTGAGAAGCTGTGAGGAGACGCAGCACGTCCCCTTTTCCTACTGAAAGGTGACTGAGGCAGATGTATGTTGAAGCAGAGAGAAGAGTAGACACGTGTAAGTAAAATATGTGTGCTTACTACTGGTGAATCACTGTAGTTTTCTAAAGGCTGATACTGAGTGTAAAGAAAAATATTTTCCCCAACCAGATTCACCGACCCCTAAAAGGCCTGTGGTAGTAACAACCCTGCTGCTATTTGCCGAAGGAAAAGTCTCGGTGAGTTGATGCAGATGTGTCAATTAACAGCTTGCTGTGATAGAAATATGGAGCTTATAAACTGTTTAGACATGATGAAATAATGTGAAAACGTTTATAACTGGTAGATAGTCATCTTGCAATGTTTTCTGACTGATTCCGGACTTCATCGTCACAGCGCTGTGGCCATCTGTTTAGCTTGCCTGTGGCCCGCCTATATCAGATACACCGATGTGATCGATGCAGCTGGGCTCCAGCGGCATGGCTAATGAGCAGCATTACTGATTGCCAGAGTGACTCGCTGAGCTTTAGAGACCAAGCATATAGGTGACGCGTGCTTCAGTAAAACTCCATAGTCTGTGTTCTTTCTTTTAAAATGTTTACTAAAAACGTTGTTCTTCATATACAAAATGAAAGCAGTACCTAAACATCTTACAAAAACATAATAAGCACGGTCAAAGACTAGTGTGCTCTCAAGGCTCCATAGCTTCAACAGAAAACCTACCAAACAGGCAAAATACGTCATGCCTTTTAACCACTCAGAAGCTAGAGTTGACTACACAATTACACAGCTTATTGGTCCTTATTGAGCATGCTACACTGAGACTATGCTTATTCTCAGCAAATTAAATACATGAAAATATGTTTATGAATATTTTACAAATGGCTCTAACAGTATATTAAGTCATCAAACTATCATTAAAAACATCATAGTATAGTATGTTGTCAACATGTCATTGAAAACATTGTACTATATTTGTCATCAAAATGTCATTGAATAACGTCATAGTATAGTATGTCGTCAAAATGTCATTGACTCCAGGACAATTTCTTCACTGGCCACAGTTTTCCACCTCTGTGCTAGATTTCTATTCAAATGTTTTTAGATTTATTTTATTTGTAAGGACAACGCACATTAATCAACATTTCTGTAAATGTGCCAGTGTCAGCCAGCTGACTAATTTTCAACTACAGTCCTTTGGCAAGATGTTTTGAAACCAATCAAAGGATAAAAAAAATCACAGGACAATCCACAGGACAACGACAGCATAGAGACATAGGGCTCTAGTTTCCCGGCGCGGCGCAGGGTGGTGAATCCCAGTTTGGAGCAGCGCAACCCGAGGCGTACTCAGTTTGGTAATTTGGCAGACCGAGGTGCTCTGAGATGGGCGTGGCGGCGCAGCAGGGGGAGGTGTCGACAGATCCATCATGGCGCAGTGACAGTTTGCTCCCTCTTTCCGACTTGCACAGGTAGGAGGGACGGAGGTGGGAAGAGGAGTAGCCTGATAATGTCTGGTTGGTGGGTGGAGGCAGTCGCTGCGCTGGAAGACTGGAAATGAAACTTCGTGATGATTGGAAACCATTGGAAGGCTTGGAGGTGAAACTGGAGTCAGCAGCTTTAGTGTGTAGAAAACTGAAATGTGGTTTTGCCATTTCAGCTGCAATAAAGTCTTCTGCCCTGACACAAGCGTGGGGGATCGATTCCTCCAGAGTTCAGCCTGGATCTGTGCGAAGGGAGGACGTATCAACAAGGCCCTGGCACTCTTTAACCTACCTGGAGATCAGCTGCTCAGGTAACACTCTCAGTGACATCAGACATGACGGTAATCTCAACTGACAGAGGTTTAGTGTAACTCACTGTAAAGTTATCCAGGATGTTATTGGTCATTATTGCTATTGGTTATTATTTGCTCCAGCGTTCCAGTGTCTTTGTCTCAGTCATATGAGAATGACTGGAGATCTGCTCCTTCAACCAACCCCTTGTCTTTACAGATCTGCTGTTGCAGCCGATGATCTCCATCACTCCCTCCACCGATGTGCTTAATGAGTTCTCCAACTTCACCATCAGCTGCTCCATTAAACCACAGTACCCAGGAGGCTCTTTCCAGCTCACCTTCACCACCTCCAACACAAAACACAGCTATACCCAGCAGGCTGTAAATCACACAGCCTACTTCTTGTTCCCTCCTGCAAACCATAGCCACCAAAGGAACTACAGCTGTGTTTATCACGTCTATGTTAGCTCTCAGAAATTCTCCTCAGAGAGCCGGCCACTTCATCGCAGTATCTTAGGTAACATAAAGGAAAGCATACGGCTGAATCAGACAGGAAGATGATCTAAAATGACAAAAAACATGGCATGGAGAACTTGTAATCAGTTGTTTCTAGGTCACATTTTAAACCTAACTAATAATAATTGGTTATATCTTAAAAGAAAAAATACTTGTTATGTTATGTTATGTTATGTTATGTTATGTTATGTTATGTTATGTTATGTTATGTTATGTTGTGATCTCGTACCCCAGGGAATAAGTCTTAAATAGGCAATTGATATGACTTTTTTACAGGAGGTATATTTTGTACAGTCCCTTTTCATATTTCAACAAAAAAAGTTATTACAAAGAGAATCAGCAATATTTAATGTTATCTTAAAACCACCTTTATTCCAGTCTGTTGATTTGAATTACCTACAGATAATTATTTGAAGTGAGTAAGGCAGCTGCAAACTAATACAAAACTACTTCAGTTTTGTGATATTAGAGATTTAATGCATCTTCTTTTAAGTGAAGGCTGTTGTGCTCATGATATGCTATGATTTAATGTGATTGCTTTGACTTTGTTTCAGCCTCTCCAGTCGTTTTCGTCACAAGACTTGCGGGCCTGCTGCTGACTTTGATATTGTGTATATCTGCCATTTGTTACAGCAATAAGGCAGGTACACATGTTTGATCAAGAGAGGTTCGGGTGATGTATTTTGTCCGTATACAGTGTATAACTTACTGGTGTCTACTGCCATGTCTCTCCAGGCTGCCATGTCTCTCCAGGCTGCCATGTCTATCCAGGCTGCCATGTCTCTCCAGACTGGAGGTAGGAACCAGCAGGCCAACAGAACGCTGAGCTTGAATACTGAAATAAACCATAAAAAAAATACACTTTCATAGCATATAACCCTATTAACCAGTACCACGACAGAGTAAATTTGAGTACTTGGATTAGATTTTGGTGGTCATAGGTCAAAGGTCAGTGTCACTGTGACCTGGTTTCTTTCACCCTTGTCAATGCAATCCCTCAACTTTGAGGGAATATTTTCAAACGTGGCACCAACATCTACTTGAACTCAAGAATGAACTAATTATATTTGGTGGTCAGAGGTCAAGGTCACTGTGACCTCTCCATCTCATTCTCATGAACTTGATTATTAATAGCACCTTGAGGGAATTCTTTCCAGTCTGTCACAGATGTCAACTTTGAGTCAAGGAGAGACTGATCAAAATTTGTTGGTCAAAGTTCAAGGTCACTGTGAGCTTGCGTCCGTCTAATTCTCGTGAATGCGATACTGTATCTCAAGAACACCTGGAGAGAATTTCTTAAAATTTGGCACAAACATCCAGTTGAACTCAAGACTCAACTGATTAGAATTTGGTGACTCATGACTATTATGACTATGACCAAATTTGTGTGTAATAGGATAAAATGATGAAGTGATGAAATTTTTTTATCCAAAGATCAACTTCACTGTGACATCATAATGTAAAATAAACTTACTTAGTATCATATCTCAAGAACGGAAGGGGAGACATTTGGTCAGATACTTAATTAGTGACACGAATCTTGGGTTGGTACAGAACGTTGCTGCTCGTCTCTTAACAGGTACACGGAAGCATGAGCACATCACCCCTGTTCTAGCGTCCCTTCACTGGCTTCCTGTGCATCTTAGGATTGATTTTAAAATCTTATTGTTTGCTTTTAAGTGCCTAAATGGACTTGCACCCACCTACCTCTCTGACCTGCTGGAACCCTATGTTCCCGCGAGGTCCCTCAGGTCCTCCGATCAGCTTCTCCTGGCTGTCCCTAAGTCCAGGATGAAGCTCAGGGGAGACCGGGCCTTCACAGTAGTGGCCCCAAAGCTGTGGAACAAGCTGCCCCTGCATGTCAGACGAACCCCCACACACCCCACTGCAGATTTTTTAAATCACGCTTAAAGGTACATTTTTATTCCTTGGCTTTTGAAGCACGAGTGACTGTCCTTTCGGCATGTGACACCATATGTTGTTTTTTATGTTATCTTTTGTTGATCTGTGTGTTTGTTTTTTCCTGATCTGTACAGCACTTTGGTCTCAACTCTGTTGTTTTAAATGTGCGATATAAATAAATGTGGTATGGTATGGTATGGTTGGGTGTCCACCTTAAAACTGTGTTGATTGTATAGATCGTCTGTGCTGCCAGGTTGAAGATGTGTGTGAAGCATCCATGTTTTCATGGACATGGATTTAAACTGTAACTTGTATTGGTCTTTAAGGTGCAACACAAATATGTCTGTTTGCCAGCCCACAACTGTAAATAATTTGCTCTTAATGATTTGCCTGAATAAATACGGATTACACTGTAAAGAAAATGGACCAACTCACTTGTAATAAGATAACTTGAATTTTATTTTACTTGTTCTTTCTTTTTCACACATTTAGACATTGGTTACCAGACAAAAGTGATCTGATTCTCTTAAAATATTACTGCACTGGTCAATCGGCATCTTGTTCCACCCTGAAGGCCACAGTCCTGCTGACGCCTGCAAATGTTCACAAAGCTTCACAAAACAATTAGCTTGTCATTCACTGTGGATACATCAGACCAATAACAGCTGACACATCTCAGTCACATATTATACCAGCAACAGTCTTCTACTGTATGAATACATCCTCCTCATTATGACAAGTTATATTTTGACCATAATAATATTTAGGAAATTTCCCTGTTGATTACAGTCCCAATCATCAATATATTTTGAACAAACTATCATTTTAAAGTTCCAAACACCTCCTCAAAACCATGTTTGTCCACCACATGTCCAAAACGAGTGGAGAAATACATTGTCTGTGGACTGCTGTATCTCTTCAATTTCAATATCGTCTCATTTAAAGAGTCCCCTGTATCCCCGATGGTCATAACATCAGACACAGGCAGGTAAATATCGTGACGCCTGCCCCAGAAGGTGAGGTGGGACACTTTGAGTGGTTTGGGACGGGTCCAGGTACATTATTCCCACAACCCTCCTGAGGAAGTGACTGGCAGTGTACAGCATGACACCAGCGAACAGCGCTATCCCTGTTGTGTAGCTGACAAGAAAGAAGGAGACATCTCCCTGGAGGTAGAAGAAATACACTGGGGGAAGGACGACCCCGGTGATTGCAGTTTGGAGCAGTTTGATCCTGGACACGGCTCTGAGGATCTTAATGTGCAGCAGCTTGTAAATCATGGTGTACTTCTCTGTGGACAAGTCTGAGTATCTGACCAGGGCTGTGATTCTGGGTATAAGGGCTCCATGGAAGTGAATCAAAATGTGTCCACCATAAACCGTACTGTAAACAGCTAATGCAATTTCTAACTAAATAAACCTCCGGTGGTCATGAAAAAAAGACAATATTTTGCTGTCAGGATAGATTAAAAGTGTTTTATTTTATGGTTTATGGTTTATGGTTTATGGTTTATTTTTAGGTTTCTGGGCGTCCACATTGAGGAGGACTTAACCTGGCGCATAAACACCATGACCATCATCAAGAAGGCACAACAGAGACTGTACTTCCTGAGAGTACTCAGGAAAAACCACCTCACTCAGAAACTGCTGGTGTCCTTCTATCGTTGCTCCATAGAGAGCATCTTAACCTACTGCATGTGTGTGTGGTTCGCCAGCTGCACAGTAGCAGAAAGGAAAATGCTCCAGGGGGTTGTCAACATGGCCCAAAAAATCATTGGTTGCCCTCTCCCCACCCTGGAAGATCTGTACAGTTCCCGCTGCCTCAGGAGGGCTAACAACATTCTCAGGGACTCATCTCACCCAGGACACTCGCACTTTGAACTGCTGCCCTCGGGCAGACGTTTCAGGTCACTAAAATCAAGGACAAACAGACTAAAAAACAGTTTTTATGCAAAAGCCATAACCTCAATTAATAAAGCAGGATCATGACATTCTACAACTGTGCAATAATAATAATTATGAATCGTGAAATGCTGCAGATGTGAATTGAATGGGAATGCTGGTGTGTATGTATGTTAATGTTCTTATTGCGTTTTTTATGTTTGTATTGAGTTTCTAATGTTCTTATTTATAAGTATGCACTTTAAGAGACTGCACTTTCAATTTCGTTGTACTTGTACAATGACAATAAAGACTATTCTATTCTATTCTATTCTATTTCAGAATTGTACGTCAGAAACTGAATTTTTGACATCATTTTGAATTGTGGTAGCCTATCATGTAGCCTTCCTCAGCCAATGGGAAAAGAGTTTCTCTAAGAATCATTTCTTAACTTATGGATCAATAAATCTTTGTAAAAATACATTTCAGGTGTTTTCTATGTTGTCTAGATAAAGTATGCAGACTCTCAGAATTTTGTCTTGATAACTGTATTTTTGACACTAGTTTAAAATCCGCTGTGTAAATACATGCAGGGCTTATGCTGCCCCCTGGTGATTGACTGTGTTATTGTGTGAAGTCGCGACTAAATTGTACACTGGTGAGGTAACTCAACTTGATAACACGTTGCTGTTGGTTCCTAAAAGCTGTGAGATCAAGTCTCTGATGCAGATTAAACATCGTTCCTCCATTTTGCTGTGTGGGTCAGAAACGCATGATTTTAAAGCTTTTTCAAGGACTTATAATATTTTTGGCCCAGAAAGTTCTACTGATGGAGCCTCATGGATTCATTTGTCTCTTCCTCCTCTTCTTCCTTTTCCTGCTTTTCACCCTCACCTTCTTCTTCTTCTTTTCATTTTATTCTTCTTCCTCTCTTTATAAACTCTTCTCCATAGGTATGTTAGCTATCAGGCTTTACGCACGGTTTGTCTATCCGTAGGGGTTTCCCAGCTCAGATACTTGGATCCTGGATCACAATTAGCGTCTGGTGTCACAAGTTGTCAGTTCATCTCACACAGTTCTGGGCAGAAAACATGCAGTTCTTCACATGCACTTCATCTGTTATTCTCACCTATGTGTATTTGACTATTTCTGCATACTGGGGTCCCTAAACAGTCTTGGGATTGCATAAATTGGACATTAGTGGATGGCTGAGACTCTTGTGGATCAAGCGAGACCAATTGTTTTCATCTGTGATGATGTAAAACCCCATAACTGACTATTTTAATGAGACTATTTATTGAAATGACCTCACTGCACTAAATTACCTATTGTGATCTCTAGGATTATCACAGTAATAACGGGCACCTAACCAGAATGCAACGTTTATTATAGAGTTTATTATTATCAAATTAATCTTTAGGTTCCCAGCTTATATATGGTGTATACTTCTTGAATGTGGCATCTACTGCTGACCTGCTATAGTAGGATTTTTATGCCATACCTATGGCAGACTCTCTCCGTCAATGCAGAGGCTACGCTGTACCCTATGCTGTAGCCTTACCGTGCACCTTCCCAAAATGCAAACGTGTCGTGGCAATGCAGACCTCCTGTGTATCTGTGTATGCTGAAACCATTTCCCTCAGTGGACACGAAGCTTTTATTTACTTTTATTTCACAGATAAGAAACAATAAAGTATGAAGGCAATAAAACCTCCACACACAAAAAAATGTCTTGTGTTTGATCTGTCCTAGCATCATACAGTAAGTAGAGGACATCTCTGCTAGCCTCTTGGCTTATTTACAATGTAAAATGCCATAGGCTCGTGCTAATAACATTAGCATGTTGTATTTGTGGGGAAAATGTGTCCAGATAAAGACAAGTGTTTTGTTTGTGAATGCTGCCAGTTATAATTTGTGTACTGGTGTTTGAAATTGTGGCTATTGTGTGTGTTTCAAACAATTCAATTTTACAGCACTTTACAGAAACTCCACCCCACTCTAGTGTTTAAGAGGTGTAACTGCAGAGTGACACAGACCACCTCCAAGTACAAAAGCCCACAACAATGTAGGCTCAACAAAAATATGTATTAAGAGCCATGGCTACCTTTCATTTTTCATCCCGCAAATTATTTTCACATACCACATCATACTGAAGATCTGAATGATTATGGAATATCTTTGTTTAACATGAATAATACCAATTAACACTAACTGCCCACAACCAACATGTGGCTGCTGGTGATGTGAATCTAATTTCAGACAACCCTCTGACTATTTTCAGGACAACAACAGCGTGCAGGGAGTCTGCTGTGAAAAGAACCAGGCAGGACAAGAAAGATGTATAGAGACTTCAGAAGAGCCTGGACAGCTTCACAAGAAGTCACGAATGTCATTCACTGTCATGCGCTTAGGGTGGATATCATCTGCATTTCCTGCTACGCTCTCATGTTCTCTTGGGAAACATCAAAAGCTCACAGCGATCACAAATCCTTCAATGCCTTTATCTCCAGATGAATCCAGCTCAAGCTATTCAAAGACCCTCGTCCTACACTAAGGTCTCTTTTTGACAGAAAGGTTTTCACATGTGTGCCGTACACCTTTTGTCACATCCCCTCCAAATTCATGTCTGCAAGGCCTGAAGCTCAGATCATTGCACAGGATCTTTTTTTCATATTTAACTGTTACTGACAGAGGACCATTACTGTCGAAAATAACTTTTAACAAACAATGTTTGTGAAAATTGTGCAGTCTCTGCCACAATGTGAATCCTACTGTCCAGGTAAAACTTTTTCTTACTTTTGTTAGTCATAGATTTCATCTGAGAACCAAAGATTATGATTGGTGTTTGATGGAGGAGGAGCCAGTCAGGACATTACTGACAGTCATCATTCTCTTATAGTTGGATGGAGGTCTGCAGCAGAGGGCGAGTGGGTGAGGTACATATCAGATGTTTGACAGGAAGAGACGGCACAGTGTGGTCTGAGAAAAACTGAGGTGAATACACTCTTTGTAAATCCACAGAAACCTATACACTGGTGTACCCCATACTGTAGATAGGCCCACTTTACAACATACACACACACACAGTCACATTATTTGTTTTTGATATTTTATTGTAATTGTAATTTTCATGCACTTTGTGAAGCACCTTGTAACCTTGTTCAGATAAGTGCTAAACAAATAAAATTATTATTATTATCACTATTATTACTATTAATATTACTGCTATTAATATTATTATTATTACTATTATGTGTATTAGGTGACCTGCTGTGTTGTACATGTTGAACCGTTCTTCGTCTGACCCTTCGCCCAGAACCAATCTGCCATGGGAAGCCTACCAGGGGCAAAATGCCCCGACAGCACAGCTCCTAGGGTCATTAGGGCACTCAAACTCCTCCACCACGATAAGGTGACGGAGCAGTCAATGACAGCATCCTCTGATCTGGTGGGGACAGGGCACTCAGTGTTTCATCTGGTGGGCGAAGACAGTGGTGTCCTGGGTGGAGGTGGAGGTGCAGGGGCATCCTGGACTCACTCGAGTGCTGAGAGTGGGCCAGTGGTCTGCTGTGGTGTCAGGTCTACCTGGGATGATTGACGTCCACTCTCAGCTGCCCCAGGAGCACCAAAACCTCAGAGGAGTCCTGTCCTAGAAAACAGAAACACAAGTAATGAAGACTTTGAACTCAACTATACATGGAATGATATTATAAACAATGAATAATATTCAACAAGGCTCCTGTAATAAAAATAATTCACATATGGAAAGTTAACTTTCTCAGCACCACTTAATGTCACTATGGTACTTTTGTAGTCTTAGTGAGGGGATTACTTACTGAGCCCACTGAATGAAACACGCCCATCACTCTCCATCTAGTCCTGGAGTCATCCATCCTTCTCATCTGGTCCTGGAGTCATCCATCCTTCTCATCTGGTCTTGTCTTGGTCTTTCACGGTGTCGCATCTTGTGTGGGGGGGATCTGGTCCACCTATAAATACCTAAGTAAAAGAGACTTGGAGACTTTTCTTGCTGTTAGTAATAATTACTTTCCCTCTGTTGCATCCACCTCCACCTGAAGACACAGGCCAATACAGCAGAGGGAGTAAAGACAATGTGATATTATTAAGACAGACAGACTTCAGTTCATCTCCATCAATAACTGCAATTCCCCACTGCACCCCTCCTCAAAAGTGTCCTCCAAGGTTCAGTTTGGTCCCTCCTCTTCATCATGTACCTTTTCTCCCTTGGTCACATAATACACCATCATGGTGTCCAGCTCCATCGCATCGTCCATGATATCCAGCTCCTAATCTCCACCAAGACAATCTCCACTGCCACCCACTCAACCCTGACAAACTGCATCACTGAAATAAAATCCTGGCTTCAAACCAACTTCCTCAATTAAACTGCCACAAATCCTAAATTATCATCATTATACCAAAAGCAGTCGCCAAATCCACCTATAACTTCACCCTCAACATCGACGGCTCCACAATATCCACCTCACCCACATCCGAAATCTTAGCTTCATTTTCAATTAATTCCTCTCCTTCAACCAACACATCAAACACATCACCAAAACAGCCTTCTTTCACCTCAGGAATATCGCCTGCCTCTGTCCATCCCTCTCCTCCTAACCTGCAGGACTACACACTCTCCTCATAATATACAAATACCTGTCTGAGCTCCTCCACTATCACATTCCAACGGCACACTCCGTAATGTTGTAAATGTAAATAAAAAAGCTCTGGTGCAAGACGCTACCGAGGGCTGTGTTAGCCTCGCCAGATGCAAAGACTAACTGAGACTTTATCAGTCCTGCCAGGCACAAAGGTTTCCCAATCACTGGTAAATGCATCCAGCAATATCAACTATATAAAAGATTAAAATGTAAATAAAAAGCCCTGGTGCAAGACGCTACGAGGGCTGTGCTAGCCTCGCCAGACGCAGAGGTTGCCTGGGCCTTTATCGGTCCTTCCAGACACAAAGGTTTCCCAATCAGGTCCATCAGTCTTCATCAGAGTCGCTGTCATCGGGCCACCTCGGGCACTGGAAAGAACTTGGCCACTATCTTCTGGGCATGGAGGAGCTGGTGCTGCAGTGGAGGGTCTTGGCTCTTCATCACAGTCCCACAGGTCTTCCTCTGCCTCTTCCCACTTGCCTGAGGAGTGTCGCTGTCCTCCTGCTCCTCTTGGTGGATGAGCTGAGGCCGGAGGCTGGGGGAGCAGAGTCTTCAGACCTAGGAGAGCCTGGGGGAAGATCTTCAGGACGCTCCACTGGCTGTGCAAAAGGCTCCCGGGGAGGAACAGGAAAATAACGCCATACTGGCTGAAATCGGTCATCATCAACGTCCTCTTCCTCCTCTTCCCCCTCGCTGGAATCTTCGCTCTCCAGGTCAGACCGGTCCTCTCCATTGTCGTCCTCCTCATCCTCATCCTCTTCATCAGAGAGAAGTAGGGGAATGAAGTCAGCTAAAAGTATATCACCTACCTGTACATTACCTACCTGAACCTCTCTTCATCGTTGTTGATGAATCCAATTTCTTCAGGGGGAAAAAATCAAATACTCAAATTAAAATATCAGAGTGACTATTTGTACCCAGTATAAATAGCCTTGGCCTCTCAGCTCGGCTATTTTCACCCCTGTATGACATGTGACAACAAACTTTGTGCATATAAAAAACCTAACTGACGCAGACCTGTCTGTTTCTGTATACTGAAACCATTTCCCTCAGTGGAAACAAACCTTTTATTTTTCTCTTATTTCACAGTGAAGAAACTATAAATTGTGAAGACAGTAAAGCCTCCACTAAAATAGCATTTAGTTTTGTGTGTAATTTATCCTTCAGATTTATACTTCGGGATTTATCCAGGTTTCATATGAGCAGAGGAAATCTCCGCTCGTCGCTAGGCTAATTTATACAATGTAAAATTGCCATAGGCTGGCGCTAATAACGTTAGCCTGTTATATTTGTCTGGAAAACCTGTTTAGTATTACAGTTGTTTTGTCGGTGAATCTTGTGAGTTGTAATGGAGCCAAACTGTGTGCTGTTACCCTTGTTAGATGTCGCTGTAGGCCCTGATTTTATATGAGAAGTGGGAAAGATCGCTAGTTGCTAGGCTAATTTATACAATGTAAAATGCCATAGGCTTATGCTAATAACGTTAGCATGTTATATTTGTTCGGAAAACGTGTTTAGTATAAGACTGTTGTTTTGTCAGTGAAGTTTTGAGTTGTAATGGAGCCAAACTGTGTGCTGTTACCTTTGTTAAATGTCGCTGTTGTCCCTGGTTTATATGAGAAGAGGGAAAGATCGCTAGTTGCTAGGCTAATTTATACAATGTAAAATGCCATAGGCTTGTGCTAATAACGTTAGCATGTTGCATTTGTGGGGAAAATGTGTCCAGATTAACACAAGTGTTTGTCTGTGAATGCTGAGAGTTATAGTGAAGCTGGTGTGTGTATGTATCTCTATTAAGACATGTTTAATGCGTGTTCTGGGTGTGATTTGAATCAACTAAACTTTACAGCGCTTCACAGAAACCTCTGCCGCAAACTAGTGTGTTGGATGTGTAACTGCAGAGTGACACACACACACACACACACACACACACACACACACACACACACACACACACCACCGCAGAGGTGAAAATGCTCACAATGGTGGGCGACGTGCATAAGGTCTACGCACAACCATCAATCCGCAAAAAGAAATGGCACTTGGCTTGGTTGCATTGTAATGGTAGGATAGTTAACTATGTAGCTAACCTAGGTCCTGAGGGTTGAGGTTGAATAATAATAGTTTAGTTGTACAAAATGAGGGTACAAATATTTGCACCAAGGTGGGCATAAGCAGCACACATCACTATAATCCAGGGTACGAATAGCATCCGCTTGTAATTGTAGGCTGGGTGTAAATAGCATCCACTGCTATATAGCCTACACCAGCATAAATACCATCAGCTTCTAATTGTACCCGGTACAAATAGTAATATGTTATTATTAATATTAATATAGTAATAGCAACAATAATAATAATAATAATAATAATAACAATAATAATAATAGCCATATATTATAAGGATTTCTGATTAAGTCTCTCTTTAAATATTTTAGATTAAATAAACAGCAATCAAAATGTAAATTGGAAAACACTACAACATACACATATAGTAAATACAGCTGCACTACATCAGTATCAAGTCCACCAACACACAGGAGGCTACACCTTCTAACAGTAATATCAAATACTGCGCAGCTCAGCCTCCTAGTTTGAGGGTCAGTGACAAATAAAGGTTGGCAAGATGAGCAATTCAGAAATATCTTCAAAATAGTTTTCAAAGCATGAATCAGATTTGCACCATTTTTTATGAAAAGAAAGACTGAATGCTCCTGAAAATGTCAAATGGTTTAACCAAGAAGAATGATAATATTAAATATTTTATCCACCTTCAGTATATTTAAGTGTACTTATAAAAATAATAATCTTTATTTCATATTTAAATTTTAATGCATTTTGGCAATACTGAGCAGGACATTTCCTAAAAACACCCTTTTTTTCTAAATAATGCTTGACAAATTATGTAAAATTTGTTGAAAAAAACCCCCACAGTGTTGCACTGCAAAAGTGGATTACATTTATTCCACATTTTACTCCACATTTATTTTCTGAATATATCATATTTTTTTATGAAAAATACCAGTTACGCCAAATGACACTGGGTTGTGTCAATTGGTGTAACTAGTATTTTTCGTAAAATTTGATACACTGCCTGACAATTTTTTTCATGTTATTTCAGTTCAGAAAAAAAGACAATCTGACAACAGTGAGCTAATTTCTTCTACTGTAAATTCTTTGCTGAAAAAATATTTCACAATCATGTTTCATTTTACAATTTAACTCATGTTTTGTATCTTAAGATCTGATAAGAAAAAAGTCACCTGCAACAACAACTCGTAAGGACGTAATTGGCCCTTGCTGCAGCATTAGCATTCATTAGCATTCATTTGCATTAGCACTCTATGACGAGCCACTTTTTCCTTGTTAGAAACTGGCATCTAATGGGGAAAAACTGATTTTATTTATTTAGTTTGATTACTTTAGTTTTCAATAAATGTACCAGATATTAGTAATGAAATTGCAGAAATGTAAATAATTGTATTTTACAGACAGAAATTTGAATGTTTGAGTAACATTTATACTTTAAATGAATTATTGGATTTTAGGTATTTTAAGCTACCGTACAGTTCAAAAGTAGCTTTTTTTATAATACATCTTTAATTAGCATCATAAACTACTGATATCTAACAAATTACTATCACAAACTGCTGATATTTGACATCATTGGCCTATAACAGAAAGGCTCTTAATAGGAGTCAAATGGTGTAACCGGTTACACCATTTCCTTTTAAAATCAAATTTGACAGGCATTACCATGGACACCTGTGTAAGCACATGGCCTTAGTCTCAATATTTCATAACATAATTTTTAAATTGAATATTCATTTTAATGATTTGTATGAATTATTAATGTTTTTCTAGGGTATACCATTTGACATGTAAACTTACTAAACCTGACCAGAGTCTAAAAACGTCAATATATTAGTACTTTTAAGAGATTCTAACCTTGTCATGCAGCAGTTGTGATCATCAGGGATCCTTCTCTGTAACACCATTTCCTGTCAAATGGCCTTCTTTACAATACTAACAAAACGGCCTCTTAAATGGTGGTTACACCACTTGACACTTCATGTAGTTTACTTGACTTTCATGATCCCCCAAATAAAATTTCATTTTAGAACAATTGTATTGCATTACTTTTATTGAATATAAAAAGTAATAATTTAAAGATCATGTCGAACTAGTTGATATGGTGTTTCATTGAAAATTTTAGTGTTTTTAAGCAAGTTTAATTATTTGGGTCAAGTTTTTATGGTTACACCACTTAGACGTTTTTGCCATTATACTCTAATATAGGCTATTCTCTCAAATGTATTAAACGCAGAAATTTTATACTGGATCCACACAAAATTCAACTTTGTAAGTTAATCATACATTTATTTTCAAATTTTAACCCTTTTAAATTTGACTAAACCACATGGACACAAAAAGTAGCCTCACGTCATTGACCCTTGAACAGATGACGGCATGATAATCAATTAATGCTGCATTAGATAGCATAAAATAAAGTTGCAGTAACAATGTGATCAATCCACATCACTTCAGTGAAGACAAAACGCCGATGGTTTGCATAAACAGCGTAAATGTAGTCTGTTTCATATGAGTCGCACTACATGCGTCATTACGCACAGTGCGCCATGGCTACATTAATCCAAATACCGCAGTGAGCTCTGGGCAGACCGAACTACAAGTTTATAACACATCTCAAAGTTTATGAGCTGCAAATCACAGTGCGTGTAGCAGGTGATCTCATCCTGGGCGCAGGACGCACACACACAGTCATTCACATACAGTTACATAACAAATCATTCTCTTGTCTCTAGTAAACAAAATACCACACTAACGAGCGAAGCGCATTTCAATATTAAATGTTAAAATAGACTAAGTTTATTTAAATATAATATTACTTTGACACTGAGAGAACCAGATACAAACAGCCAGGCTTCAACAATCAAAACAAACGAACTCAGGAGACCGTGAGTCTCATTACCTGTGCGTCCTCGCGTCCGGACCTTCCATCGTTGCCATGGCGCACAACATGATAACATTTTTGATAGGCCTAATGTTGAAGATTCAGCCCGGTCACCATCTTTTTATTTTCAGAGGAAACTGATCACAGATTGTCACATGTCGATGAATTGATACCCTCACACAAATTAGCAGTGTTTCAAATCACTACATTAATTATTAACACATTCCGCACCTGTCCCGGTAGATTTAACACATCTTTTCCATCAAATAGTTGTTTTCCGACAGACCTAATAACGTGCTGTGAACTGTCCAACTTTTAAACTGATAACGCTTTTAACAATTTCAGAGGTCGTGTCAACCATTAAAATGCAAAAATAAATCTGGAAGTTGTCTTACCTGGGAGGTATATGTCGCTCAGAGACAGCTGGTACGCCTGGGGTCCGCCTGGAGCCATCTTCGGGTTTTCCACAAAGTTGAGTTGTCCAAAGGGCTGAAAAAGTGTTTTTGAAGAAGTTTTGCTTTCTGCTTTCAATCTCAGAGAGTATCTTTCCACAGGTTGGTTCTGGTCCAAAGCCAAGTGCAAAGTGACAGATCACAATGATTTGAACGTATTTGCACGTGACCTTGGCCGGGGCATCGTTCTGTTTCTATGACATTTGATGTCATAGAAACAGAAAGCGCTGCGAGTGAGACAGACACGCGACATTAAATTTGATCATTTCTCTCTTTTATGACAGTGCAGCTGCTGGCTCTGTGTAATTACTGCTACATACATAACTAAAAACATTATAAACCAAACCATCGCACCCTTCACATTATAATGCACTGGGCCTTATTGTTTTCCCAGTCACAGACATTTTCGGGCCTGTTCTTCTTCTTCTTCTTCTTTGAGTTTGCTGCTAACTGCTGCTAGCTGCTTTTTAAATTTTCACACACATAAGATGCCATCTAAACAACACCTCCATCCTGTCTATGGTCCTGTCCTTGCAGCTCTCACCTTCACACAGACATTGATTTGGCGCTGTATACTGCCGGCTTAGAAGCAAGACAACTGTGCTCCCTCATTCTGCAATTGTTCCTTCTCTTTAAAAAAAAAAAGCGAGGCCATAATCAAAGAACAGCTCACATTAAAACAAAAATGGTGCTATTTTCCATACATGCCCTAAATAAGACAAACCCATCTCCATCATGGCTTTTGGTTTTGTACAACAGTCTCAATCTATAAACAAATTATAAACTTATTCTACATAAAACTATTTAAAAAAACTATAATTTACCAATAAAAAACTATCATGTTAAGCTAATGATTTCATAAATTTGTCTTATAGGCCTACAGATATGTGATGATTGCTGTGTAATATGTATGTTACTGTGTCCAATATCAAGTATATGCAAGTGCATGTAATGTAAAAGCAGCAGTAACACACTGTTGCTCAAATATATATACACTTAAACTGTGTGTGTGTGTGTGTGTGTGTGTGTGTGTGTGTGGTGTGTGTGTGTGTGTGTGTGTGTGTGTGTGTGTGTGTGCTTCATAACTTGTAACTAGGGCGTAATAGCGCGCACTGGGGCCCATTGTAACTACCTTACGCCCACTGCTTTGTAGTTAAGAGAAAAGTTCTTCATCAGCTGCATGACTCTGCTATGTTGCATCATGTGACTGTGAAAAAAGGGAAGATGGGATGATGGAATAACCAAGGGAGGATGAGGAAGAGGAGGAGGGATGAGCAGAAATAACAGATACAACAAACAGACTGACAAAAGCAGCTATAGGCCTGTAGCAGACAGTGATGAGGAGGATGACTGGGGAGTTGAGGAGTGCCGTAAGAGATCAGTGAGCTGCACTATGTCTTGTACGATCAGAGAAGTGCTTGAGCTCAGCAGGTTCAGGTCGTCACTCTCCACAGTGCTGGATGATGGACAGCCTGGAGGGAGAGGAGCTCTGTTACCTCAGCCCCGTTTGGACCCTCACGTGTCCTGCAGGGGTTTAATGCGTCCTCGCTTTGAGGCCGTCCTTCTCTACACGCTTTTCTCCTCCATCACTGTGCTCACTGTATATGGCTGGCTTATGCTGAAAATGTAAACAATCAGGCAAACCCTATCTGCTGATGAAGGTCATGTGATGCACTGAAAAGCTCTTAAAAGGCCAGTAAACAGACTTTTGCAGTTAAGATTATTTTCCTGGTCCAGAATTACTTTGAACTTCAGCTGTTTTCTTGTCTCTGCTCAGAGCCTGATAATGTCTGGTTGGTGGGTGGAGGCAGTCGCTGCGCTGGAAGATGGAAATGAAACTTCGTGATGATTGGAAACCATTGGAAGGCTTGGAGGTGAAACTGGAGTCAGCAGCTTTTAGTGTGTAGAAAACTGAAATGTGGTTTTGCCATTTCAGCTGCAATAAAGTCTTCTGCCCTGACACAAGCGTGGGGGATCGATTCCTCCAGAGTTCAGCCTGGATCTGTGCGAAGGGAGGACGTATCAACAAGGCCCTGGCACTCTTTAACCTACTGGAGATCAGCTGCTCAGGTAACACTCTCAGTGACATCAGACATGACGGTAATCTCAACTGACAGAGGTTTAGTGTAACTCACTGTAAAGTTATCCAGGTGTTATTGGTCATTATTGCTATTGGTTATTATTTGCTCCAGCGTTCCAGTGTCTTTGTCTCAGTCATATGAGAATGACTGGAGATCTGCTCCTTCAACCAACCCCTTGTCTTTACAGATCTGCTGTTGCAGCCGATGATCTCCATCACTCCCTCCACCGATGTTCTTAATGAGTTCTCCAACTTCACCATCAGTGCTCCATTAAACCACAGTACCAGGAGGCTCTTTCCAGCTCACCTTCACCACCTCCAACACAAAACACAGCTATACCAGCAGGCTGTAAATCACACAGTCTACTTCTTGTTCCCTCCTGCAAACCATAGCCACCAAAGGAACTACAGCTGTGTTTATCACATCTATGTTAGCTCTCAGAAATTCTCCTCAGAGAGCCGGCCACTTCATCGCAGTATCTTAGGTAACATAAAGGAAAGCATACGGCTGAATCAGACAGGAAGATGATCTAAAATGACAAAAACATGGCATGGAGAACTTGTAATCAGTTGTTTCTAGGTCACATTTTAAACCTAACTAATAATAATTGGTTATATCTTAAAAGAAAAAATACTTATGTTATGTTATGTTATGTTATGTTATGTTATGTTATGTTATGTTGTGATCTCGTACCCCAGGGAATAAGTCTTAAATAGGCAATTGATATGACTTTTTACAGGAGGTATATTTTGTACAGTACCTTTTCATATTTCAACAAAAAAGTTATTACAAAGAGAATCAGCAATATTTAATGTTATCTTAAAACCACCTTTATTCCAGTCTGTTGATTTGAATTACCTACAGATAATTATTTGAAGTGAGTAAGGCAGCTGCAAACTAATACAAAACTACTTCAGTTTTGTGATATTAGAGATTTAATGCATCTTCTTTTAAGTGAAGGTGTTGTGCTCATGATATGCTATGATTTAATGTGATTGCTTTGACTTTGTTTCAGCCTCTCCAGTCGTTTTCTTCACAAGACTTGCGGGCCTGCTGCTGACTTTGATATTGTGTATATCTGCCATTTGTTACAGCAATAAGGCAGGTACACATGTTTGATCAAGAGAGGTTCGGGTGATGTATTTTGTCCGTATACAGTGTATAACTTACTGGTGTCTACTGCCATGTCTCTCCAGGCTGCCATGTCTATCCAGGCTGCCATGTCTCTCCAGGCTGCCATGTCTATCCAGGCTGCCATGTCTCTCCAGGCTGCCATGTCTATCCAGGCTGCCATGTCTCTCCAGGCTGCCATGTCTATCCAGGCTGCCATGTCTCTCCAGGCTGCCATGTCTCTCCAGGCTTGGGGGCAGGAACAGCAGGCCAACAGAACGCTGAGCTTGAATATTATAACCTTGGTGCTTCCAGAGCTGAAGGTGGGCCAATTGAAGAGGCTGAAGATGAGGGAACAGATCTCTGAGGAGCTAATCTTGTGTTCAGCTGGAGCATGCAAACTGTTTATTTCATCTTAATCAAAGCTATTACAGAAACAGCATGTACTTAAGTATATATATGTAAGAGACCAGCTTCTCTCACTAGCAGCATTTAAAAATGTACTCTGCTTCATTACTTACCATAAAAAAGGTTTAGAGAAGGAATTTCAGCATAATGGAGTCCAAGTCATTGTTTTCATTGTTTGCAAGTCACAGTGAAGTGCCAAGTCTTGGCATTCAAGCCCTGAGTCCTCAACTTTGAGTTTTGAGTCCTAAACAAGTCAAAATGCTCTGCTAAATGTTGTTTACAAGTGTGACTGAAATAAACCATAAAAAATACACTTTCATAGATATAACCCTATTAACCAGTACCACGACAGAGTAAATTTGAGTACTTGGATTCGATTTTGGTGGTCATAGGTCAAAGGTCAGTGTTACTGTGACCTGGTTTATCTCACCCTTGTCAATGCAATCCCTCAACTTTGAGGGAAATTTTCAACGTGGCACCAACATCTACTTGAACTCAAGAATGAACTAATTATATTTTGGTGGTCAGAGGTCAAGGTCACTGTGACCTCTCCATCTCATTCTCATGAACTTGATTATTAAATAGCACCTTGAGGGAATTCTTTCCAGTCTGTCACAGATGTCAACTTTGAGTCAAGGAGACTGATCAAAAATTTGTTGGTCAAAGTTCAAGGTCACTGTGAGCTTGCGTCCGTCTAATTTCTCGTGAATGCGATACTGTATCTCAAGAACACCTGGAGAGAATTTCTTAAAATTTGGCACAAACATCCAGTTGAACTCAAGACTCAACTGATTAGAATTTGGTGACTCATGACTATTATGACTATGACCAAATTTGTGTGTAATAGGATAAAATGATGAAGTGATGAAATTTTTTTTATCCAAGAGATCAACTTCACTGTGACATCATAATGTAAAATAAACTTACTTAGTATCATATCTCAAGAACGGAAGGGGAGACATTTGGTCAGATACTTAATTAGTGACACGAATCTTGGGTTGGTACAGAACGTTGCTGCTCGTCTCTTAACAGGTACACGGAAGCATGAGCACATCACCCCTGTTCTAGCGTCCCTTCACTGGCTTCCTGTGCATCTTAGGATTGATTTTAAATCTTATTGTTTGCTTTTAGTGCTTAAATGGACTTGCACCCACCTACCTCTCTGACCTGCTGGAACCCTATGTTCGCGAGGTCCCTCAGTCCTCCGATCAGCTTCTCCTGGCTGTCCCTAAGTCCAGGATGAAGCTCAGGGAGACCGGGCCTTCACAGTAGTGGCCCCAAAGCTGTGGAAACAAGCTGCCCCTGCATGTCAGACGAGCCCCCACACCCCACTGCAGATTTTTAAATCACGCTTAAAGTACATTTTTATTCCTTGGCTTTTGAAAAGCACGAGTGACTGTCCTTTCGGCATGTGACACCATATGTTGTTTTTTATGTTATCCTTTGTTGATCTGTGTGTTTGTTTTTTCCTGATCTGTACAGCACTTTGGTCTCAACTCTGTTGTTTTAAATGTGCGATATAAATAAATGTATGGTATGGTATGGTTGGGTGTCCACCTTAAAACTGTGTTGATTGTATAGATCGTCTGTGCTGCCAGTTGAAGATGTGTGTGAAGCATCCATGTTTTCATGGACATGGATAAACTGTAACTTGCATTGGTCTTTAAGTGCAACACAAATATGTCTGTTTGCCAGCCCACAACTGTAAATAATTTGCTCTTAATGATTTGCCTGATTAAATACGGATTACACTGTAAAGAAAATGGACCAACTCACTTGTAATAAGATGACTTGAATTTATTTTGCTTGTTTTTTTTTTTTCACACATTTAGACATTGGTTACCAGACAAAAGTGATCTGAATTCTCTTAAAATATTACTGCACTGGTCATTCGGCATCTTGTTCCACCCTGAAGGCCACAGTCCTGCTGAGCCTGCAATGTTCACAAAGCTTCACAAAACAATTAGCTTGTCATTCACTGTGGATACATCAGACCAATAACAGCTGACACATCTCAGTCACATATTATACCAGCAACAGTCTTCTACTGTATGAATACATCCTCCTCATTATGACACAATATTTTGACCATAATAATATTTAGGAGATTTCCCTGTTGTTACAGTCCCAATCATCAATATATTTTGAACAAAACTATCATTTTAAAGTTCCAAACACCTCCTCAAAACCATGTTTGTCCACCACATGTCCAAAAACGAGTGAGAGAAATACATTGTCTGTGGACTGCTGTATCTTCAATTTCAATATCGTCTCATTTAAAGAGTCCCCTGTATCCCCGATGGTCATAACATCAGACACAGGCAGGTAAATATCGTGACGCCTGCCCCAGAAGGTGAGGTGGGACACTTTGAGTGTGGTTTGGGACGGGTCCAGGTACATTATTCCCACAACCCTCCTGAGGAAGTGACTGGCAGTGTACAGCATGACACCAGCGAACAGCGCTGTCCCTGTTGTGTAGCTGACAAGAAAGAAGGAGACATCTCCCTGGAGGTAGAAGAATACACTGGGGGAAGGACGACCCCGGTGATTGCAGTTTGGAGCAGTTTGATCCTGGACACGGCTCTGAGGATCTTAATGTGCAGCAGCTTGTAAATCATGGTGTACTTCTCTGTGGACAAGTCTGAGTATCTGACCAGGGCTGTGATTCTGGGTATAAGGGCTCCATGGAAGTGAATCAAATGTGTCCACCATAAACCGTACTGTAACAGCTAATGCAATTTCTAACTAAATAAACCTCCAGTGGTCATGAAAAAAAGACAATATTTTGCTGTCAGGATAGATTAAAAGTGTTTTATTTCAGAATTGTACGTCAGAAACTGAATTTTTGACATCATTTTGAATTGTGGTAGCCTATCATGTAGCCTTCCTCAGCCAATGGGAAAAGAGTTTCTTAAGAATCATTTCTTAACTTATGGATCAATAAATCTTTGTAAAAATACATTTCAGGTGTTTTCTATGTTGTCTAGATAAAGTATGCAGACTCTCAGAATTTTGTCTTGATAACTGTTTTTTGACACTAGTTTAAAATCCGCTGTGTAAATACATGCAGGGCTGTTATGCTGCCCCCTGGTGATTGACTGTGTTATTGTGTGAAGTCGCGACTAAATTGTACACTGGTGAGGTAACTCAACTTGATAACACGTTGCTGTTGGTTCCTAAAAGCTGTGAGATCAAGTCTCTGATGCAGATTAAACATCGTTCCTCCATTTTGCTGTGTGGGTCAGAAACACATGATTTTAAAGCTTTTTCAAGGACTTATAATTTTTGGCCCAGAAAGTTCTACTGATGGAGCCTCATGGATTTATTTGTCTCTTCCTCCTCTTCTTCCTTTTCCTGCTTTTCACCCTCACCTTCTTCTTCTTCTTTCATTTTATTCTTCTTCCTCTCTTTATAAACTCTTCTCCATAGGTATGTTAGCTATAGGCTTTACGCACGGTTTGTCTATCCGTAGGGGTTTCCCAGCTCAGATACTTGGATCCTGGATCACAATTAGCCTCTGGTGTCACAAGTTGTCAGTTCATCTCACACAGTTCTGGCAGAAAACATGCAGTCTTCACATGCACTTCATCTGTTATTCTCACCTATGTGTATTTGACTATTTCTGCATACTGGGTCCCTAAACAGTCTTGGGATTGCATAAATTGGACATTAGTGGATGGCTGAGACTCTTGTGGATCAAGCGAGACCAATTGTTTTCATCTGTGATGATGTAAAACCCCATAACTGACTATTTTAATGAGACTATTTATTGAAATGGCCTCACTGCAACTAAATTACCTATTGTGATCTCTAGGATTATCACAGTAATAACGGGCACCTAACCAGAATGCAACGTTTATTATAGAGTTTTATTATTATCAAATTAATCTTTAGGTTCCCAGCTTATATATGGTGTATACTTCTTGAATGTGGCATCTACTGCTGACCTGCTATAGTAGGATTTTTATGCCATACCTATGGCAGACTCTCTCCGTCAATGCAGAGGCTACGCTGTACCCTATGCTGTAGCCTTACCGTGCACCTTCCCAAAATGCAAACGTGTCGTGGCAATGCAGACCTCCTGTGTATCTGTGTATGCTGAAACCATTTCCCTCAGTGGACACGAAGCTTTTATTTACCTTTATTTCACAGATAAGAAACAATAAAGTATGAAGGCAATAAAACCTCCACACACAAAAAAAAGTCTTGTGTTTGATCTGTCCTAGCATCATACAGTAAGTAGAGGACATCTCTGCTAGCCTCTTGGCTTATTTATACAATGTAAAATGCCATAGGCTCGTGCTAATAACATTAGCATGTTGTATTTGTGGGGAAAATGTGTCCAGATAAAGACAAGTGTTTTGTTTGTGAATGCTGCCAGTTCTAATTTGTGTACTGGTGTTTGAAATTGTGGCTATTGTGTGTGTTTCAAACAATTCAATTTTACAGCACTTTACAGAAACTCCACCCCACTCTAGTGTTTAAGAGGTGTAACTGCAGAGTGACACAGACCACCTCCAAGTACAAAAGCCCACAACAATGTAGGCTCAACAAAAATATGTATTAAGAGCCATGGCTACCTTTCATTTTTCATCCCGCAAATTATTTTCACATACCACATCATACTGAAGATCTGAATGATTATGGAATATCTTTGTTTAACATGAATAATACCAATTAACACTAACTGCCCACAACCAACATGTGGCTGCTGGTGATGTGAATCTAATTTCAGACAACCCTCTGACTATTTTCAGGACAACAACAGCGTGCAGGGAGTCTGCTGTGAAAAGAACCAGGCAGGACAAGAAAGATGTATAGAGACTTCAGAAGAGCCTGGACAGCTTCACAAGAAGTCACGAATGTCATTCACTGTCATGCGCTTAGGGTGGATATCATCTGCATTTCCTGCTACGCTCTCATGTTCTCTTGGGAAACATCAAAAGCTCACAGCGATCACAAATCCTTCAATGCCTTTATCTCCAGATGAATCCAGCTCAAGCTATTCAAAGACCCTCGTCCTACACTAAGGTCTCTTTTTGACAGAAAGGTTTTCACATGTGTGCCGTACACCTTTTGTCACATCCCCTCCAAATTCATGTCTGCAAGGCCTGAAGCTCAGATCATTGCACAGGATCTTTTTTTCATATTTAACTGTTACTGACAGAGGACCATTACTGTCGAAAATAACTTTTAACAAACAATGTTTGTGAAAATTGTGCAGTCTCTGCCACAATGTGAATCCTACTGTCCAGGTAAAACTTTTTCTTACTTTTGTTAGTCATAGATTTCATCTGAGAACCAAAGATTATGATTGGTGTTTGATGGAGGAGGAGCCAGTCAGGACATTACTGACAGTCAACATTCTCTTATAGTTGGATGGAGGTCTGCAGCAGAGGACGAGTGGGTGAGGTACATATCAGATGTTTGACAGGAAGAGACGGCACAGTGTGGTCTGAGAAAAACTGAGGTGAACATCACTCTTTGTAAATCCACAGAAACCTATACACTGGTGTACCCCATACTGTAGATAGGCCCACTTTACAACATACACACACACACACAGTCACATTATTTGTTTTTGATATTTTATTGTAATTGTAATTTTCATGCACTTTGTGAAGCACCTTGTAACCTTGTTCAGATAAGTGCTAAACAAATAAAATTATTAATAAAATCACTATCATTACTATTAATATTACTGCTATTAATATTATTATTATTACTATTATAATAATTATTATTTGTACTCTTACTCGTACTTGTCTTCCTCCACTTAATCCGGGTCCAGGTCGCGGGAGCAGCAGCCTCAGCGAAGAAGCCCAGACAGTCTTCTCCCCAGCCACTTCCGTCAGCTCTTCCGAGATTCGGGCCCCAACCCAAGGCCTGGCTCCAGGGCAGGGCCCCGGTGACTTGTTGTTGTCCATGTTGAACCGTTCTTCGTCTGACCCTTCGCCCAGAACCAATCTGCCATGGGAAGCCCTACCAGGGGCAAAATGCCCCGACAACACAGCTGTTGGAGCCACAGTTATAGTTTTGTTTTGTTTCTTGTTTAATCAATGGAGGTCATTGTTTGTAAATAGAAATGCAGTGTTGTTGTTTGGACACAGGGTGGCGCACTAGAACACAAACACAGGTAATTTAGGTAAGGTACAGGTGATGAGCAGCAGGTGTGTGAACCGGGACAGGCAAACAGTTTTTCGACCGTGTGTGTGGCAGCATGGAAAAATGGTACTGTGAACCTGTTGAATGGAAACTTGCCTGAGATGAATTGTGGACATATTTTACCTGTGTAAAGGAGAACACGAGTGTAAAATAAATGGGTCGACGCACTCAAAGACAGCAGTATTGGACAGTGGTTTATTGTTGTTACCCACGACACGCGTCCGAACAAGTTCTTCCCGTTCGCCCCTCAGTGGCTCTAAATGTAAGTTTTTATTTTGATTTAAAGACTTTACATTTAAGTCGAAAAACTCGCTTGAAGGAACTCGCCGGGATCGCCGTTCAAGGGATCAGCTGATAGAGGACGTCTTCGCTGGATTTTTGTGCTCGAGACGGATCGTTTGGACAATCAGGACAGCGCCTGCTAGGCCGTCGACAGAGACAACGAACTGAACAGAGGCCACGGACCACCACCGGGACACTCTTCGCTGTCGATCAACACGTTAATGGACCGGAGGTATGTGTAGCGCTACCATCTATGGCCATTTAAACTTTGTGTGCACACATTACGACTGAAAACCCAATGCATTGGTACCGGTACCGGTTATTACATAAACTGTGGGGTGGTCTTTTTTATGTATGGTATCTGAGTATTTCTGATTGTGTTTATTATGGATTCAGACAAGTGTGTAAATCAAGGTAATGATGACAATGGGTCCGCCGCAGCAGACACGCAGCCCAGTGGGGGCGCGGCCTGCGGTGAAACTGAAACACACTCTGTTACTAAACGTCCCATTAAATTAACACAAAAGGCACTGATTGATAAACTGGAAACGTTGCAAAAAACAAGAAAATCCAAACTAACTAAAGCATCAAATCTAAAAGGGACGATTCAGGAGCTCATGCAGGACCGAGAATACGAAACTGAGGTACACTGTGCTTTTGACAAATACCAAACTCTGTGCAATGAAGCAAAGGAAACACATGCTTCTCTGTTACATCTTTTACCTCCTGCAGAAAAAGAGAAACAAGAAATATGGTTCAAAGCAAAACTGCTTGGTGTCAACGAATTTATTGACTGTGTGAAAAGGTGGTTGTCGAATCCAGACGTTCAAAAACCTGCTGAAAAGGACGATGATGATTGTGATGAGGGTGAAGTGAAGCCGTGTGACAGTATTTCCAATGTTGAAACAAATGTATCTAGCAAAAAATCATGTCAGAAAAGTCACACCAGCTCAAGATCTGGTAGATCATCTACTGCATCAGCACGCATTCAGGCCGAGGCAGAGAGAGCTGCACTTGAAGCTCGCGCTGCAGCCTTAAAGGAGAAACACGCTCTGGAGGAGCAAACAGAGCAGCTGAGGAGGAGAAAGGAGAGGCTGGAGCTTGACACGGAAATGGCCGCTTCTGCTGCTAAATTAGCAGTGTTATCAGCTTCCAGTCACCAAGCTCACTCAACTACACACTCAAATGGAATGGAGTCTTATTTTGAAAAGGCAGCAAAATTAAAGGACACGTCCACCATTTTCAACCCTCATGAAAAAGGAGCCAGATTAAAGGAAACTTCCTCAATGCTCAACCCACAGGCAAAAGAATATGAACCTGCCCTTGTGGGTTCACAACAACCACCACCTGTACAGCAACAAAAACAACCTGCATATAGGAATGCAAACCAAGACAGTCAGGAAGATCAAGCAAATAAAATATGGAAAACCTCAAGTGAACTGCTTTTGGACTCTCATGTGCAACAAACAAACCCAAAAACCATTCAGTCTCGCTTACCTCTTCAAAAAATGGACGACACATCAGCACTCTGCAACCTACTGCAAAAGCAAAATGAAATATCAGCATTACTGATCCAAAAACAAACTGCTCATTTACTACCACCAAGAGAAATTCCGTTTTTTGATGGGGATCCTCTGCAGTACAGAACATTCATCAGAGCCTTTGAATATTGTGTAGAAAATAATGCAAGCAGTAAAGGTGATTGTTTGTATTTTCTAGATAAATACACAAGAGGCCAGCCAAAAGAGCTAGTGCGTAGCTGTCAGCACATGGCTCCAGACAGAGGCTATCCTATGGCTAAGCATCTGCTAGAAGAACACTTTGGCAATGAACACAAGATCACTGCAGCATACATGGAAAGTCATGAAAGTCCTCAATTGGCCTGTAGTGAAACCGGAGGATGTCAAATCTCTGCAAGCATATGCACTCTTTTTGCGTGAATGTTGTAATGCTATGGAGGATGTTCAATACATGAGAGAACTGGACATGCCGGCGAATATGAGAACTGTGATTTTGAAGCTTCCATACAAGCTAAGAGAAAAATGGAGAGTTTCTGCGTGTGATATACTGGAAAGACTCAATCGCAGAGCACAGTTCACCGACATCGTCACATTCATCGAGCATCAAGTGAAAGTAGTGTCTGACCCAGTCTTTGGAGACATTCAGAATACAGCACTTGTTACAGTAAGTAAAAATGTGAGCAGGACAAAATCACAAAACAAGCCAAGGTTTAAAGGAGACAGTTTTGCAACCACTGTTACCCCATTGGAACCCCTGCATGTAAAGATTCCAAAAGGTCTAACCAGGTTCAACGGCAAAGTAGTGCATCTGCTATGAACACCAGCATTTGTGTGTGTTGCTCTCGAGGTCACTCACTGGAACAGTGTCCACGATTGGAGGAGAAAACGCACAGAGACAAAATCAACTTTCTAAAGGAGAAAGGAGTTTGCTTTGGTTGCCTTTGCATTGGGCATAAAAGCCAGGACTGCGATAAGCGCTTGACTTGTAAGATGTGCAGCCAAAACCATCCCAGCATTCTTCACATCCATCAAAAGGTGAGAGCAGACAACAGAGACTCAAAACAGCCAAAGGAACCATCTGTGAGCAGTGCATTGGTCTCTCTGCAAACATGTGGTCATACAGGGGCCGGGAACAGTGACGGAATTCTCTCCATTTTACCAGTTCAGGTAAAGTCTAGTAAAGGAGACAAAATCATACAAACGTACATTTCTTGATCCAGGCAGTACAGCCACATTTTGTTCAGAAAACCTGATGAGAAAGCTGAATATGAATGGAAGGAAAACTCAAATCAGTCTACGTACCATGGGCTCAAGAGCATCAGTTTCCAGCTACAGGTTGACAGGTTTGGAGATTTCCAGTCTCAGTGGAAAACACTTCTATGGCTTACCAGAGGTCTACACCCAGAAGAGGATGCCTGTAAATACAGAAAACATCATTAAAGAAGAGGAAGTGGCTAAGTGGCCATACTTGGATGGTGTTGATGTTCCTCGCATTCAAGCTGACATGGAGTTATTGATAGGCACCAATGCCTCCAAAATGCTCGAACCCTGGGAAGTAGTAAACAGTCATGGAAATGGACCCTACGCCATTAGGACCCTATTGGGGTGGGTAATTAATGGCCCCCTTCAAGGATGCAGTGAAGAGCGGTGTGAAAGTGGCCACCCCACTGCAACAGTAAATAGGATCTCCATAGAAAGGCTGGAGGAGTTACTGAATAATCAGTACAATCATGATTTTAATGAAAATGCTTCAGGAGACAAAGAAGAAATGTCGAGAAATGATATGAAGTTCATGGAAATCATGAAGGATTCAGTGAAGCTACAAGATGGACATTACAGCTTGAAACTCCCCTTTAAAAAAGAATAGGTGTCTCTCCCAAACAATCATTGTGTAGCTAAGCACCGCATTCTGGGTTTGAAGAGGAGGTTTGAGAGAGACGAGAAGTTCCACCAAGAATATGCCAATTTTCTCGGTGATGTCATCAAGGAGGGGTATGCTGAGCGTGTTCCTGAACATCAGCTAAAAAGGTCTGATGGAAAGGTATGGTACATTCCACACCACGGAGTGTACCATCCTAAGAAAAGAAATCTTCGTGTTGTGTTTGACTGTGGAGCCGAGTTCAGAGGACAATCCCTCAACAGTCAGCTTCTACAGGGCCCATACCTTACCAGTTCTTTGTTAAGAGTCCTCACACGATTCAGACAAGAACCCGTGGCTGTGATGGCTGATGTTCAAGCCATGTTCCATCAAGTCAAGGTAGCCCAGGATGACCAAGACTTCCTACGTTTTTTGTGGTGGCCTGAAGGGGATATAAAGCAAGATCTTGTGGAATATAGGATGACTGTACATCTGTTCGGGGCAGTGTCTTCACCCAGCTGTGCGTGTTATGCCTTAAGAAAAACTGCAGAAGATAACCAGAACAGTTTCCCTGCTGAGGTAATTGATACAGTCAATCGGAACTTTTACATGGACGACTGTCTTAAGAGCTTGCCGTCTGAAGAGGAGGCTGTCAAAATGTTCCAAGATTTGTCAGCTGTTTGCCATAATGGAGGCTTCCATTTGACAAAATGGATTAGCAACAGTCGTGGAGTGTTGCTATCCATTCCAGAGGAGCAGAGAGCCAAGATTCTGCATGAGTTGGACTTGGACAGGGACCAACTACCTGTTGAGAGAGCCCTTGGCCTTCATTGGTGCGTCGAGACAGACATTTTCAGGTTCAAGATGGCACTCAAGGAACAGCCCCATACTCGACGTGGCATTCTATCGGTGGTCAGCTCAGTTTATGATCCTTTGGGATTTCTTGCACCACTGACACTTACAGCGAAGTTCATACTACAGAATCTGTGTAGGAAGAGTCATGGATGGGACGATCAGATTCCCACACCTATACAACAGCAGTGGAACAAATGGTTAAAAGCCTTGGAAAGGATGACGGCATTTAAGGTTGACAGATGCCTCAAACCACCAGATTTTGGAAGAGCCACTCATGGCCAGTTACATCACTTTTCAGATGCCAGTGAAAGTGGATATGGTACTGTGACGTATCTCAGGATGCAAAACAGCAGCAACAATATTCATGTCTCTTTCATGTTAGGCAAAGCCAGAGTGGCACCATTAAAACAAGTGACGATTCCTCGGTTAGAACTCACTGCTGCTGTCCTTGCTGTTTGAGTGGACACGATGCTCAGAACGGAATTACAGCTTCCACTTGAAAGGTCATGTTTCTGGACTGATAGTACATCAGTTTTGAAGTACATCAGAAATGAGGACAGGAGATTTCAAACCTTTGTGGCCAACAGAATATCTACCATCAGAAGAGCAACCGATGTACAACAGTGGAGGTATGTTCATACCACTCAGAACCCTGCAGACAAAGCCTCAAGAGGATTTACAGTGGATCATTTGTTGACCAACAGAGGATGGATTGAAGGCCCTGAATTTCTGTGGAAAAGGGAAGAAGAGTGGCCAGAAACCACCTTGGATTCTGACATTGCTGCAGACGACCCAGAGGTCAAAAAGGAGCTCACAGCTAATGCAGTGATTGTAGAGGACACACCAAGTGCTACGCATCGGCTGATAACCTACTTTTCTGACTGGAAAAGGTTAAAGAGGTCAGTTGCGTGGATCCTGAAAATAAGGAAGGCTCTACAGGAGATGAGCCAAAAAAGAAAAGAGCTAAGTCAAAAGGATGTTGACATCGACGACAACCATGTAAAACAGGAAATGCAACGCATTAAAGCTGCATTTGGAGGACAGAATTTGACTCCAGACAATCTTTCAGAAGCAGAAATATCCATCATTCGCTTCGCCCAGCTAGAAAGGTTTCCTGACGAGCTTGCTGCATTATCATCTGGCAAATGTGAGGTGAAAAAGGAGAGTCGAATCTACAAACTGGACCCCACTCTAGAAGATGGATTACTTAGAGTTGGAGGGAGATTGAGTAAGGCAGCCATGCCTGAGGAGACAAAACATCCAGTCATCCTGTCCAAAGACCAGCATGTATCCTCTCTAATACTAAAGTACATTCATGAACAAGTGGGCCATGGTGGGAGAAACCACGTTCTCTCCAAACTACGGAGCAAATATTGGATCACCAGTGCTAACGCAGCAACAAGAAAGATCCTGTCTAACTGTGGTTTCTGTAGGCGACATAAAGGGAAGTTGGGTGAGCAGAAAATGGCTGACCTGCCTTTAGAAAGAATCGTCCCAGATCTTCCTCCATTCACCAATGTTGGAGTCGACTATTTTGGACCAATCGAGGTCAAAAGAGGTCGTAAGCTGGAAAAGCGTTATGGAGTCATTTTTACATGCATGGCATGTAGAGCAGTCCACTTGGAAGTTGCCTACTCATTGGATACTGACTCATGTATAAATGCTTTGCGCAGGTTTGTTTGTAGAAGAAGACAGGTCTCTCATCTACGCTCTGACAATGGAACAAACTTCATTGGAGCTGAAAGGGAGCTAAGGGAAGCTCTTGCTGTTTTAAATCACAGCAAAATACAGGATGCTTTTCTACAGGAAGGGATAAAGTGGAGCTTTAACCCACCAGCAGCTTCACACTATGGAGGTGTATGGGAGCAAATCATAAGGATGGTAAGACGGATACTAACATCAGTATTACATCAACAAACCCTGACTGATGAAGGATTCCATACAGTTCTGTGTGAAGTCGAAGCCATTCTAAATGATCGCCCCATCACCAAATTATCTGAGGATCCAAATGATCTGGAAGCTCTCACACCCAATCACCTGCTTACAATGAAAAGAAAACCTGTCTTATCACCTGGACTGTTTGAGAAGGCCGATCTGTACATCAAAAGAAGATGGAGGCAAGTACAGTACATCTCTGACCTTTTTTGGAAGCGCTGGCTGAGACAATACTTACCTTTGCTACAAGAACGTCAACGATGGAGTAAGAAAAAGAGGAGTCTTGTGCCTGGAGACGTTGTGCTCATTGCAGATCCCTCAGCCCCACGCAGTTCCTGGTTGCTTGGAAGAGTTCTGCAGACTTACCCAGACAGGAAAGGACTGGTGCGTTCTGCACAAGTGCAAACCAAGACCAGCATACTGGATAGGCCAGTGACTAAGCTTTGTCTTTTACAAGAAGCTGAAACATGAGTTGAACTATAGTTATTTTTGGTGACCTCTGACCTATAGAAGAGTTTTGGTTTATTGATTCATTTTCAAATGATTTGTTGGCTCCATTATGTAAATATGTATTGAATTGTTTATGCCCTCCTGCCATTAACAATTAGGGGCCGGTGTGTTGGAGCCACAGTTATAGTTTTGTTTTGTTTCTTGTTTAATCAATGGAGGTCATTGTTTGTAAATAGAAATGCAGTGTTGTTGTTTGGACACAGGGTGGCGCACTAGAACACAAACACAGGTAATTTAGGTAAGGTACAGGTGATGAGCAGCAGGTGTGTGAACCGGGACAGGCAAACAGTTTTTCGACCGTGTGTGTGGCAGCATGGAAAAATGGTACTGTGAACCTGTTGAATGGAAACTTGCCTGAGATGAATTGTGGACATATTTTACCTGTGTAAAGGAGAACACGAGTGTAAAATAAATGGGTCGACGCACTCAAAGACAGCAGTATTGGACAGTGGTTTATTGTTGTTACCCACGACACGCGTCCGAACAAGTTCTTCCCGTTCGCCCCTCAGTGGCTCTAAATGTAAGTTTTTATTTTGATTGTAAGACTTTACAACAGCTCCTAGGGTCATTAGGGCACTCAAACTCCTCCACCACGATAAGGTGACGGTTCTCGGAGGAGCTAACTATTATTATTATTACCATTACTATCAATATTACTATTATTATGTATTAACATTACTATTATTACTATTGATATTACCATTACTATTATTATTATTTTTGCTATTATTATTATTAGTAGTAGTATCATTACTATTTTTATTAATATTACAATTATTACTACTGTTATTATTACTATTATTATATTAGTATTAGCATTATTATTACTATTAATATTACTATTAATATTATTATATATTACTATTATTATTACCAATATTTTATTATTATTATTATTATTATTATTATTATTATTATAAATATTATTATTATCATTATTACTATTTCTATTATTACTGTTATAATTATTATTATTATAATCAATATTATTATTGTTATTACTATTTCTATTATTACTGTTATTATTACTATTATTATAATCAATATTACTATTATTATTATTACAATTAATATTACTATTAGTATTATTATTACTATTATTATAATCAATATTACTATTATTATTATTATTAGTAGTAGTATTATTATAATTAATATTGTTATTGCTATCATTACTATTTTTATTAATATTACTATTAATATTATTAGTTATTATTACTATTATTTTATTATTATTATTATTTAGTAGTAGTAGTAGTAGTAGTATTATCAGTAATATTGTTATTGCTATCATTACTATTTTTATTAATATTACTATTTCTGTTATTACTGTTATTATTACTATTATTATATTATTATTACTATTAATATTACTATTATCAATATTACTGTTATTATTAATAATTTTATTACTATTATTATTACTATTATTATAAGCAATATTACGATTATATTATTATTATTGCTATTAATATTACTATTACTATTATTATCATTATTACTCGGTGCATGTGAGGAGCGCCATAATCCCACCAGTACAGAGGGAGCAGTCAATGACAGCATCCTCTGAGCTGGTGGGGACAGGGCTCTCAGTGTTTCATCTGGTGGGCGAAGACAGTGGTGTCCTGGGTGGAGGTGGAGGTGCAGGGCATCCTGGACTCACTCGAGTGCTGAGAGTGGGCCAGTGGTCTGCTGTGGTGTCAGGTCTACCTGGGATGATTGACGTCCACTCTCAGCTGCCCCAGGAGCACCAAAACCTCAGAGGAGTCCTGTCCTAGAAAACAGAAACACAAGTAATGAAGACTTTGAACTCAACTATACATGGAATGATATTATAAACAATGAATAATATTCAACAAGGCTCCTGTAATAAAAATAATTCACATATGGAAAGTTAACTTTATCTCAGCACCACTTAATGTCACTATGGTACTTTTGTAGTCTTAGTGAGGGGATTACTTACTGAGCCCACTGAATGAAACACGCCCATCACTCTCCATCCTGAGTCATCCATCTGGTCCTGGAGTCATCCATCCTTCTCATCTGGTCCTGGAGTCATCCATCCTTCTCATCTGGTCCTGGAGTCATCCATCCTTCTCATCTGGTCCTGGAGTCATCCATCCTTCTCATTCGGTCTTGTCTTGGTCTTTCACAGTGTCGCATCTTGTGTGGGGGGGATCTGGTCCACCTATAAATACCTAAGTAAAAGAGACTTGGAGACTTTTCTTGTTTAGTAATAATTACTTTCCCTCTGTTGCATCCACCTCCACCTGAAGACACAGGCCAATACAGCAGAGGGAGTAAAGACAATGTGATATTATTAAGACAGACAGACTTCAGTTCATCTCCATCAATGACTGCAATTCCCCCACTGCTCCCCTCCTCAAAAGTGTCCTCCAAGGTTCAGTTTGGTCCCCTCCTCTTCATCATGTACCTTTTCTCCCTTGGTCAAATAGCATAGATTAAACTTTCAGTGGTTACCAGACTTAGTTTTTATTAAAGTAATTTGTAGTTACATATATTTAATATACCAGTCACATTTGGTGTTTTCAGCAAAATGAGTACTTTTACTTTAATGCCAAGTAAATTTAATTGATATTCTTCCATACTTTTTAAATGCATGTCTAAATGAACTAATGAAGCCTACAAAACAACTTCACATCAGTTGCTGAAGCTAGCGTGCATGTACACAGACACACACGCACACCCACACACAGAGTCCATGTCAACATAGCAGCACACAGACAACAGATATTGTTAAAAGGTGGTTTAACTCCCTCTTGTAGACACTGTCCTGAAGCTCAGGGGGGGAGAAAAATCAATAAACTGTGTACTGTGGGTACAGGTTTGCAATACTTTGCAATCCAATGAAACTTTGCCAGAATCTCCATCAGCCAATCATGATGCTACTGCGAAATTTTAAATCTGCTCTCTCTTCTGCCGCAGTCCACCGTCAATTGATTTAGAGCTGTAGTGCCCTCTTCCACCCTGTTCACCTCCAGCCAGTGTATCCAGAGTCCAGGACAAGCTCAACAAAGGCTCATTCCTCTACTCATCCAGATCATCAGCACTTCTCCATCTTCCTCACATCTCATCTTCACCACCTCTGCCATCACCACTATGTAGACCTCTTGGGGGTTCCCTATTGGACGACGGATTCATCATGCTCCCTAAATCATACAATCTCAATGGGGTCTAATGGCCAAAGATTTTCCACATTTTTCATTCTTCCGTGCACATGTTAATAAATATAGCCTGGAAATCCAGACCCAAATCTAAAAAGATTTAGGGTCTGACTATGAGTAATGCAAATGGCCCAACTCGAGGGGCGGCACCAAGCATGCATTTGAAAATATCACTGCACGCAATTGGATAACACTACGACCAATGAGCACAATACATGGGGTGACGTATCCAGAGCGCTACAAGCGGAGCTAACTGGTAGATAGTCATCTTGCAATGTTTACTGACTGATTCCGGACTTCATCGTCACAGCGCTGTGGCCATCTGTTTAGCTTGCCTGTGGCCCGCCTATATCAGATACACAGATATCAGATACTCTGATTGCCAGAGTGACTCGCTGAGCTTTAGAGACCAAGCATATAGGTAAAAGTAAAACTCCATAGTCTGTGTTCTTTCTTTTAAAATGTTTACTAAAAACGTTGTTCTTCATATACAAAATGAAACAGTACCTAAACATCTTACAAAAACATAATAAGCACGGTCAAAGACTAGTGTGCTCTCAAGGCTCCATAGCTTCAACAGAAAACCTACCAAACAGGCAAAATACATCATGCCTTTTAACCACTCAGAAGCTAGAGTTGACTACACAATTACACAGCTTATTGGTCCTTATTGAGCATGCTACACTGAGACTATGCTTATTCTCAGCAAATTAAATACATGAAAATATGTTTATGAATATTTTACAAATGGCTCTAACAGCATATTAAGTCATCAAACTATCATTAAAAACATCATAGTATAGTATGTTGTCAACATGTCATTGAAAAACATTGTACTATATTATGTCATCAAAAAGTCATTGAATAACGTCATAGTATAGTATGTCGTCAAAATGTCGTTGAATAACGTCAAAGTATAGTATGTCATCAAAATGTCATTGAAAAACATGGTAGTATATAGTATGTCGTCAAAATGTCATTGAAAAACGTCATAGTATAGTGTAGTAATAGTGCAGTGGCAGTAGTAAGCGTATATTTTGGTAGGGAGGCGTCAATTGAAAGATGAAAGGCTACATGTGTCTGTGATTGATATGGATACAGATTGAGGTGTATATGTTTAATCAGTTGTTTATGAAGTTGTCGTAAAGTCTTGTGTTTGGCTTTTAGCATTGACACTGCAGGGAGTCGAACCCCATTTCACTAATGTGAAAGTACCACTACCAGTGTCGGTTTGGTTTGATATTGGGAAAGCGATGAGTGCATGCAGCAGGTCTAAGAGATGTCCATCTCAGAGACATCCATCTCAGAAAGATCCGTCATAGAGACATCCATCACCAAGACTTCAGCCGTCTCCATGGGAGTCACGGGCTCCTGTTGGCGTCGGCCATCATGTGGTCCCTCCTCTCGTCGGGCCCTTTTTCTCGGTGGCTGACAGCTGTCTTCTTTCTCAGCCTTGACCTTCATTGAGATCTCATGGTTGAGACAGAGATGGTTTAGCTGGGTGAACAGCTCCTCCATCTCATCAGTCCACAGGGATTTTCGCTTAGCCAGGCGTTGTGTCTCCTGGCTAAGTTGGTTTTCCTCTGCTGTATGACGGTCCTCCTGTTACGTTTGAAGACTCCGTTGCGCTGCATCTTGCAAAGATTTCTCTTGTAGTTCAAACTTTTTGAAAGGTCTGCAGTGATTTAACCCACTGTAGTCATGAGGAAAATGCTTAGTTAACAGGTCCTACTTTACCAACTCTCAGAACCTTGCGCTGTGATGTCACAAAGACTTTCTTCCTTATCACATTCCGTGTCAGTGTTCTGATGATGTCATTCTATTCCGCTTTGATGTTTCTGTAACCCCGGTTACCAGAAACCTGCAAAAGAGGTGATTAGTATGAGGAAACACATTTAAAAAAAACAAAAAAAAAAACTGTGGGAAGTTGAATCTGTGGTTGGAAGACCGAATTTTGTAAATATTTCATGGTTAACTTTATTGATGTTACCCACGTGTATCAAAAAGGTTAAACCCGCCCCTTATGTTGTTGAGAAGCTGTGAGGAGACGCAGCACGTCCCCTTTTCCTACTGAAAGGTGACTGAGGCAGATGTATGTTGAAGCAGAGAGAAGAGTAGACACGTGTAAGTAAAATATGTGTGCTTACTACTGGTGAATCACTGTAGTTTTCTAAAGGCTGATACTGAGTGTAAAGAAAAATATTTTCCCCAACCAGATTCACCGACCCCTAAAAGGCCTGTGGTAGTAACAACCCTGCTGCTATTTGCCGAAGGAAAAGTCTCGGTGAGTTGACTGAGATGCAGATGTGTCAATTAACAGCTTGCTGTGATAGAAATATGGAGCTTATAAACTGTTAGACATGATGAAATAATGTGAAAACGTTATAACTGGTAGATAGTCATCTTGCAATGTTTTCTGACTGATTCCGGACTTCATCGTCACAGCGCTGTGGCCATCTGTTTAGCTTGCCTGTGGCCCGCCTATATCAGATACACCGATGTGATCGATGCAGCTGGGCTCCAGCGGCATGGGTAATGAGCAGCATTACTGATTGCCAGAGTGACTCGCTGAGCTTTAGAGACCAAGCATAGGTGACGCGTGCTTCAGTAAAACTCCATAGTCTGTGTTCTTTCTTTTAAAATGTTTACTAAAAACGTTGTTCTTCATATACAAAATGAAAGCAGTACCTAAACATCTTACAAAAACATAATAAGCACGGTCAAAGACTAGTGTGCTCTCAAGGCTCCATAGCTTCAACAGAAAACCTACCAAACAGGCAAAATACGTCATGCCTTTTAACCACTCAGAAGCTAGAGTTGACTACACAATTACACAGCTTATTGGTCCTTATTGAGCATGCTACACTGAGACTATGCTTATTCTCAGCAAATTAAATACATGAAAATATGTTTATGAATATTTTACAAATGGCTCTAACAGTATATTAAGTCATAAACTATCATTAAAAACATCATAGTATAGTATGTTGTCAAACATGTCATTGAAAAACATTGTACTATATTATGTCATCAAAATGTCATTGAATAACGTCATAGTATAGTATGTCGTCAAAATGTCATTGACTCCAGGACAATTTCTTCACTGGCCACAGTTTTCCACCTCTGTGCTAGATTTCTATTCAAATGTTTTTATTTATTTTATTTGTAAGGACAACGCACATTAATCAACATTTCTGTAAATGTGCCAGTGTCAGCCAGCTGACTAATTTCAACTACAGTCCTTTGGCAAGATGTTTTGAAACCAATCAAAGGATAAAAAAAATCACAGGACAATCCACAGGACAACGACAGCATAGAGACATAGGGCTCTAGTTTCCCGGCGCGGCGCAGGGTGGTGAATCCCAGTTTGGAGCAGCGCAACCCGAGGCGTACTCAGTTTGGTAATTTGGCAGACCGAGGTGCTCTGAGATGGGCGTGGCGGCGCAGCAGGGGGAGGTGTCGACAGATCCATCATGGCGCAGTGACAGTTTGCCCTCTTTCCGACTTGCAGGTAGGAGGGACGGAGGTGGAAAGAGGAGTAGCTGCGCCAGCGCGCATGGCGTGCCAAACTTGCAAAATCCGCCTGGCCCCACCCAGTTGGCAAAGCGCAGGTGCGTTGTGCCTCAGCCTAGCCCGGTCTGCCAAAGTAGAGGCTATAAAGATAGGGATCGACCGATATGGGTTTTTTTGGGCCGATACCGATTATTAGTAGTCAAGGAAACCAATAACCAATATTTAGAACTGATATACATTTGCAGTAAAAATTAAAATTTTGGTGTCAAAATTTAGAATGACACACCTGGGATTAGACTGAATACAACAGTATACTGTTTGTTTTTGTACACTGAAAATCTGTGATAAAAAGACCTTAAACTTTTGTAGAATGACACAAACTCTGACGGAAATCTTGGTTGAAATGGTTGGTTGTTTTATTATATAAAAAACAAAAAGTGCAGAGTGTCTTAAAGTTCACTGAAAATGAAATGGCTGCCTGATTTTTTGTAAGATCAACGTAAAAACTGAACTGCACAGTACTGAAATTTGAGTCTCGGCAATAAGTTAAATTATCTAAAAACAAGACGTTCAGGGATCTTCTAGCAGCATTTATGAAAGTTCACTGAAATAAATTAATGATGTCTTATGTTCTCTCAGGTACATCTGATCCAGCCTGATTAAATGCAAACCAATAAAGAGGGTGGCAGGAACAGGAACCTTGGCTCACTTCATTATATTGATAGCTTTAGTAGTTATTACTTTTCGGCTTTTTTTTTTTTTTTTTTTTTACATCAAATAGCATAGATTAAACTTTCAGTGGTTACCAGACTTAGTTTTTATTAAAGTAATTTGTAGTTACATATATTTAATATACCAGTCACATTTGGTGTTTTCAGCAAAATGAGTACTTTTACTTTAATGCCAAGTAAATTTAATTGATATTCTTCCATACTTTTTAAATGCATGTCTAAATGAACTAATGAAGCTACAAAACAACTTCACATCAGTTGCTGAAGCTAGCGTGCATGTACACAGACACACACGCACACCCCACACAGAGTCCATGTCAACATAGCAGCACACAGACAACAGATATTGTTAAAAGGTGGTTTAACTCCCTCTTGTAGACACTGTCCTGAAGCTCAGGGGGGGAGAAAAATCAATAAACTGTGTACTGTGGGTACAGGTTTGCAATACTTTGCAATCCAATGAAACTTTGCCAGAATCTCCATCAGCCAATCATGATGCTACTGCGAAATTTTAAATCTGCTCTCTCTTCTGCCGCAGTCCACCGTCAATTGATTAGAGCTGTAGTGCCCTCTTCCACCCTGTTCACCTCCAGCCAGTGTATCCAGAGTCCAGGACAAGCTCAACAAAGGCTCATTCCTCTACTCATCCAGATCATCAGCACTTCTCCATCTTCCTCACATCTCATCTTCACCACCTCTGCCATCACCACTATGTAGACCTCTTGGGGGTTCCCTATTGGACGACGGATTCATCATGCTCCCTAAATCATACAATCTCAATGGGGTCTAATGGCCAAAGATTTTCCACATTTTTCATTCTTCCGTGCACATGTTAATAAATATAGCCTGGAAATCCAGACCCAAATCTAAAAAGATTTAGGGTCTGACTATGAGTAATGCAAATGGCCCAACTCGAGGGGCGGCACCAAGCATGCATTTGAAAATATCACTGCACGCAATTGGATAACACTACGACCAATCAGCACAATACATGGGGTGACGTATCCAGAGCGCTACAAGCGGAGCTAACTGGTAGATAGTCATCTTGCAATGTTTACTGACTGATTCCGGACTTCATCGTCACAGCGCTGTGACCATCTGTTTAGCTTGCCTGTGGCCCGCCTATATCAGATACACAGATATCAGATACTCTGATTGCCAGAGTGACTCGCTGAGCTTTAGAGACCAAGCATATAGGTAAAAGTAAAACTCCATAGTCTGTGTTCTTTCTTTTAAAATGTTTACTAAAACGTTGTTCTTCATATACAAAATGAAAACAGTACCTAAACATCTTACAAAAACATAATAAGCACGGTCAAAGACTAGTGTGCTCTCAAGGCTCCATAGCTTCAACAGAAAACTACCAAACAGGCAAAATACGTCATGCCTTTTAACCACTCAGAAGCTAGAGTTGACTACACAATTACACAGCTTATTGGTCCTTATTGAGCATGCTACACTGAAACTATGCTTATTCTCAGCAAATTAAATACATGAAAATATGTTTATGAATATTTTACAAATGGCTCTAACAGTATATTAAGTCATTAAACTATCATTAAAAACATCATAGTATAGTATGTTGTCAACATGTCATTGAAAAACATTGTACTATATTATGTCATCAAAATGTCATTGAATAACGTCATAGTATAGTATGTCGTCAAAATGTCATTGACTCCAGGACAATTTCTTCACTGGCCACAGTTTTCCACCTCTGTGCTAGATTTCTATTCAAATGTTTTTAGATTTATTTTATTTGTAAGGACAACGCACATTAATCAACATTTCTGTAAATGTGCCAGTGTCAGCCAGCTGACTAATTTTCAACTACAGTCCTTTGGCAAGATGTTTTGAAACCAATCAAAGGATAAAAAAAATCACAGGACAATCCACAGGACAACGACAGCATAGAGACATAGGGCTCTAGTTTCCCGGCGCGGCGCAGGGTGGTGAATCCCAGTTTGGAGCAGCGCAACCCGAGGCGTACTCAGTTTGGTAATTTGGCAGACCGAGGTGCTCTGAGATGGGCGTGGCGGCGCAGCAGGGGGAGGTGTCGACAGATCCATCATGGCGCAGTGACAGTTTGCTCCCTCTTTCCGACTTGCACAGGTAGGAGGGACGGAGGTGGGAAAGAGGAGTAGCCTGATAATGTCTGGTTGGTGGGTGGAGGCAGTCGCTGCGCTGGAAGACTGGAAATGAAACTTCGTGATGATTGGAAATCATTGGAAGGCTTGGAGGTGAAACTGGAGTCAGCAGCTTTAGTGTGTAGAAAAACTGAAATGTGGTTTTGCCATTTCAGCTGCAATAAAGTCTTCTGCCCTGACACAAGCGTGGGGGATCGATTCCTCCAGAGTTCAGCCTGGATCTGTGCGAAGGGAGGACGTATCAACAAGGCCTGGCACTCTTTAACCTACCTGGAGATCAGCTGCTCAGGTAACACTCTCAGTGACATCAGACATGACGGTAATCTCAACTGACAGAGGTTTAGTGTAACTCACTGTAAAGTTATCCAGGATGTTATTGGTCATTATTGCTATTTGGTTATTATTTGCTCCAGCGTTCCAGTGTCTTTGTCTCAGTCATATGAGAATGATGGAGATCTGCTCCTTCAACCAACCCCTTGTCTTTACAGATCTGCTGTTGCAGCCGATGATCTCCATCACTCCTCCACCGATGTGCTTAATGAGTTCTCCAACTTCACCATCAGCTGCTCCATTAAACCACAGTACCCAGGAGGCTCTTTCCAGCTCACCTTCACCACCTCCAACACAAAACACAGCTATACCCAGCAGGCTGTAAATCACACAGCCTACTTCTTGTTCCTCCTGCAAACCATAGCCACCAAAGGAACTACAGCTGTGTTTATCACGTCTATGTTAGCTCAGAAATTCTCCTCAGAGAGCGGCCACTTCATCGCAGTATCTTAGGTAACATAAAGGAAAGCATACGGCTGAATCAGACAGGAAGATGATCTAAAATGACAAAAACATGGCATGGAGAACTTGTAATCAGTTGTTTCTAGGTCACATTTTTAAACCTAAGTAATAATAATTGGTTATATCTTAAAGAAAAAATACTTATGTTATGTTATGTTATGTTATGTTATGTTATGTTATGTTATGTTATGTTATGTTATGTTATGTTGTGATCTCGTACCCCAGGGAATAAGTCTTAAATAGGCAATTGATATGACTTTTTTACAGGAGGTATATTTTGTACAGTCCCTTTTCATATTTCAACAAAAAAAGTTATTACAAGAGAATCAGCAATATTTAATGTTATCTTAAAACCACCTTTATTCCAGTCTGTTGATTTGAATTACCTACAGATAATTATTTGAAGTGAGTAAGGCAGCTGCAAACTAATACAAACTACTTCAGTTTTGTGATATTAGAGATTTAATGCTCTTCTTTTAAGTGAAGGCTGTTGTGCTCATGATATGCTATGATTTAATGTGATTGCTTTGACTTTGTTTCAGCCTCTCCAGTCGTTTCTTCACAAGACTTGCGGGCCTGCTGCTGACTTTGATATTGTGTATATCTGCCATTTGTTACAGCAATAAGGCAGGTACACATGTTTGATCAAGAGAGGTTCGGGTGATGTATTTTGTCCGTATACAGTGTATAACTTACTGGTGTCTACTGCCATGTCTCTCCAGGCTGCCATGTCTATCCAGGCTGCCATGTCTCTCCAGGCTGCCATGTCTCTCAGGCTGCCATGTCTCTCCAGGCAGCCATGTCTATCCAGGCTGCCATGTCTCTCCAGGCTGCCCATGTCTCTCCAGGCTTGGGGGCAGGAACCAGCAGGCCAACAGAACGCTGAGCTTGAATATTATAACCTTGTGCTTCCAGAGCTGAAGGTGGGCCAATTGAAGAGGCTGAAGATGAGGGAACAGATCTCTGAGGACTAATCTTGTGTTCAGCTGGAGCATGCAACTGTTTATTTCATCTTAATCAAAGCTATTACAGAAACAGCATGTACTTAAGTATATATATATGTAAGAGACCAGCTTCTCTCACTAGCAGCATTTAAAAATGTACTCTGCTTCATTACTTACCATAAAAAAGGTTTTAGAGAAGGAATTTCAGCATAATGGAGTCCAAGTCATTGTTTTCATTGTTTGCAAGTCACAGTGAAGTGCCAAGTCTTGGCATTCAAGCCCTGAGTCCTCAACTTTGAGTTTTGAGTCCTAAACAAGTCAAAATGCACTCTGCTAAATGTTGTTACAAGTGTGACTGAAATAAACCATAAAAAAATACACTTTCATAGCATATAACCCTATTAACCAGTACCACGACAGAGTAAATTTGAGTACTTGGATTCGATTTTGGTGGTCATAGGTCAAAGGTCAGTGTCACTGTGACCTGGTTTATCTCACCCTTGTCAATGCAATCCCTCAACTTTGAGGGAATATTTTCAAACGTGGCACCAACATCTACTTGAACTCAAGAATGAACTAATTATATTTTGGTGGTCAGAGGTCAAGGTCACTGTGACCTCTCCATCTCATTCTCATGAACTTGATTATTAAATAGCACCTGAGGGAATTCTTTCCAGTCTGTCACAGATGTCAACTTTGAGTCAAGGAGAGACTGATCAAAATTTGTTGGTCAAAGTTCAAGGTCACTGTGAGCTTGCGTCGTCTAATTCTCGTGAATGCGATACTGTATCTCAAGAAACACCTGGAGAGAATTTCTTAAAATTGGCACAAACATCCAGTTGAACTCAAGACTCAACTGATTAGAATTTGGTGACTCATGACTATTATGACTATGACCAAATTTGTGTAATAGGATAAAATGATGAAGTGATGAAATTTTTTTATCCAAGAGATCAACTTCACTGTGACATCATAATGTAAAATAAACTTACTTAGTATCATATCTCAAGAACGGAAGGGGAGACATTTGGTCAGATACTTAATTAGTGACACGAATCTTGGGTTGGTACAGAACGTTGCTGCTCGTCTCTTAACAGGTACACGGAAGCATGAGCACATCACCCCTGTTCTAGCGTCCCTTCACTGGCTTCTGTGCATCTTAGGATTGATTTTAAAATCTTATTGTTTGCTTTTAAGTGCTTAAATGGACTTGCACCCACCTACCTCTCTGACCTGCTGGAACCCTATGTTCCCGCGAGGTCCCTCAGGTCCTCCGATCAGCTTCTCCTGGCTGTCCCTAAGTCCAGGATGAAGCTCAGGGGAGACCGGGCCTTCACAGTAGTGGCCCCAAAGCTGTGGAACAAGCTGCCCCTGCATGTCAGACGAGCCCCACACACCCCACTGCAGATTTTTAAATCACGCTTAAAGGTACATTTTTATTCCTTGGCTTTTGAAAAGCACGAGTGACTGTCCTTTCGGCATGTGACACCATATGTTGTTTTTTATGTTATCCTTTGTTGATCTGTGTGTTTGTTTTTCCTGATCTGTACAGCACTTTGGTCTCAACTCTGTTGTTTTAATGTGCGATATAAATAAATGTGGTATGGTATGGTATGGTTGGGTGTCCACCTTAAATCTGTGTTGATTGTATAGATCGTCTGTGCTGCCAGGTTGAAGATGTGTGTGAAGCATCCATGTTTTCATGGACATGGATTTAAACTGTAACTTGTATTGGTCTTTAAGGTGCAACACAAATATGTCTGTTTGCCAGCCCACAACTGTAAATAATTTGCTCTTAATGATTTGCCTGATTAAATACGGATTACACTGTAAAGAAAATGGACCAACTCACTTGTAATAAGATGACTTGAATTTTATTTTGCTTGTTTTTTTTCTTTTTCACACATTTAGACATTGGTTACCAGACAAAAGTGATCTGAATTCTCTTAAAATATTACTGCACTGGTCATTCGGCATCTTGTTCCACCCTGAAGGCCACAGTCCTGCTGACGCCTGCAAATGTTCACAAAGCTTCACAAAACAATTAGCTTGTCATTCACTGTGGATACATCAGACCAATAACAGCTGACACATCTCAGTCACATATTATACCAGCAACAGTCTTCTACTGTATGAATACATCCTCCTCATTATGACAAGTTATATTTTGACCATAATAATATTTAGGAGATTTCCCTGTTGATTACAGTCCCAATCATCAATATTTTGAACAAACTATCATTTTAAAGTTCCAAACACCTCCAAAAACCATGTTTGTCCACCACATGTCCAAAACGAGTGGAGAAATACATTGTCTGTGGACTGCTGTATCTCTTCAATTTCAATATCGTCTCATTTAAAGAGTCCCCTGTATCCCCGATGGTCATAACATCAGACACAGGCAGGTAAATATCGTGACGCCTGCCCAGAAGGTGAGGTGGGACACTTTGAGTGTGTTGGGACGGGTCCAGGTACATTATTCCCACAACCCTCCTGAGGAAGTGACTGGCAGTGTACAGCATGACACCAGCGAACAGCGCTGTCCCTGTTGTGTAGCTGACAAGAAAGAAGGAGACATCTCCCTGGAGGTAGAAGAAATACGCTGGGGGAAGGACGACCCCGGTGATTGCAGTTTGGAGCAGTTTGATCCGGACACGGCTCTGAGGATCTTAATGTGCAGCAGCTTGTAAAATCATGGTGTACTTCTCTGTGGACAAGTCCGAGTATCTGACCAGGGCTGTGATTCTGGGTATAAGGGCTCCATGGAAGTGAATCAAAATGTGTCCACCATAAACCGTACTGTAAACAGCTAATGCAATTTCTAACTAAATAAACCTCAGTGGTCATGAAAAAAAGACAATATTTTGCTGTCAGGATAGATTAAAAGTGTTTTATTTCAGAATTGTACGTCAGAAACTGAATTTTTGACATCATTTTGAATTGTGGTAGCCTATCATGTAGCCTTCCTCAGCCAATGGGAAAAGAGTTTCTCTAAGAATCATTTCTTAACTTATGGATCAATAAATCTTTGTAAAAACATTTCAGGTGTTTTCTATGTTGTCTATAAAGTATGCAGACTCTCAGAATTTTGTCTTGATAACTGTATTTTTGACAATAGTTTAAAATCCGCTGTGTAAATACATGCAGGGCTGTTATGCTGCCCCTGGTGATTGACTGTGTTATTGTGTGAAGTCGCGACTAAATTGTACACTGGAGGTAACTCAACTTGATAACACGTTGCTGTTGGTTCCTAAAAGCTGTGAGATCAAGTCTCTGATGCAGATTAAACATCGTTCCTCCATTTTGCTGTGTGGGACAGAAACACATGATTTTAAAGCTTTTTCAAGGACTTATAATATTTTTGGCCCAGAAAGTTCTACTGATGGAGCCTCATGGATTTATTTGTCTCTTCCTCCTCTTCTTCCTTTTCCTGCTTTTCACCCTCACCTTCTTCTTCTTCTTTTCATTTTATTCTTCTTCCTCTCTTTATAAACTCTTCTCCATAGGTATGTTAGCTATCAGGCTTTACGCACGGTTTGTCTATCCGTAGGGGTTTTCCCAGCTCAGATACTTGGATCCTGGATCACAATTAGCCTCTGGTGTCACAAGTTGTCAGTTCATCTCACACAGTTCTGGGCAGAAAACATGCAGTTCTTCACATGCACTTCATCTGTTATTCTCACCTATGTGTATTTGACTATTTCTGCATACTGGGGTCCCTAAACAGTCTTGGGATTGCATAAATTGGCATTAGTGGATGGCTGAGACTCTTGTGGATCAAGCGAGACCAATTGTTTTCATCTGTGATGATGTAAAACCCCATAACTGACTATTTTAATGAGACTATTTATTGAAATGGCCTCACTGCACTAAATTACCTATTGTGATCTCTAGGATTATCACAGTAATAACGGGCACCTAACCAGAATGCAACGTTTATTATAGAGTTTATTATTATCAAATTAATCTTTAGGTTCCCAGCTTATATTGGTGTATACTTCTTGAATGTGGCATCTACTGCTGACCTGCTATAGTAGGATTTTTATGCCATACCTATGGCAGACTCTCTCCGTCAATGCAGAGGCTACGCTGTACCTATGCTGTAGCCTTACCGTGCACCTTCCCAAAATGCAAACGTGTCGTGGCAATGCAGAGCTCCTGTGTATCTGTGTATGCTGAAACCATTTCCCTCAGTGGACACGAAGCTTTTATTTACCTTTATTTCACAGATAAGAAACAATAAAGTATGAAGGCAATAAAACCTCCACACACAAAAAAAGTCTTGTGTTTGATCTGTCCTAGCATCATACAGTAAGTAGAGGACATCTCTGCTAGCCTCTTGGCTTATTTATACAATGTAAAATGCCATAGGCCCGTGCTAATAACATTAGCATGTTGTATTTGTGGGGAAAATGTGTCCAGATAAAGACAAGTGTTTTGTTTGTGAATGCTGCCAGTTCTAATTGTGTACTGGTGTTTGAAATTGTGGCTATTGTGTGTGTTTCAAACAATTCAATTTTACAGCACTTTACAGAAACTCCACCCCACTCTAGTGTTTAAGAGGTGTAACTGCAGAGTGACACAGACCACCTCCAAGTACAAAAGCCCACAACAATGTAGGCTCAACAAAAATATGTAATTAAGAGCCATGGCTACCTTTCATTTTTCATCCCATAAATTATTTTCACATACACATCATACTGAAGATCTGAATGATTATGGAATATCTTTGTTTAACATGAATAATACCAATTAACACTAACTGCCCACAACAACATGTGGCTGCTGGTGATGTGAATCTAATTTCAGACAACCTCTGACTATTTTCAGGACACAACAGCGTGCAGGGAGTCTGCTGTGAAAAGAACCAGGCAGGACAAGAAAGAGTTGTATAGAGACTTCAGAAGAGCCTGGACAGCTTCACAAGAAGTCACGAATGTCATTCACTGTCATGCGCTTAGGGTGGATATCATCTGCATTTCCTGCTACGCTCTCATGTTCTCTTGGGAAACATCAAAAGCTCACAGCGATCACAAATCCTTCAATGCCTTTATCTCCAGATGAATCCAGCTCAAGCTATTCAAAGACCCTCGTCCTACACTAAGGTCTCTTTTGACAGAAAGGTTTTCACATGTGTGCCGTACACCTTTTGTCACATCCCCTCCAAATTCATGTCTGCATGGCCTGAAGCTCAGATCATTGCACAGGATCTTTTTTTCATATTTAACTGTTACTGACAGAGGACATTACTGTCGAAAATAACTTTTAACAAACAATGTTTGTGAAAATTGTGCAGTCTCTGCACAATGAATCCTACTGTCCAGGTAAAACTTTTTCTTACTTTTGTTAGTCATAGATTTCATCTGAGAACCAAAGATTATGATTGGTGTTTGATGGAGGAGGAGCCAGTCAGGACATTACTGACAGTCAACATTCTCTTATAGTTGGATGGAGGTCTGCAGCAGAGGACGAGTGGGTGAGGTACATATCAGATGTTTGACAGGAAGAGACGGCACAGTGTGGTCTGAGAAAAAACTGAGGTGAACATCACTCTTTGTAAATCCACAGAAACCTATACACTGGTGTACCCCATACTGTAGATAGGCCCACTTTACAACATACACACACACACAGTCACATTATTTGTTTTTGATATTTTATTGTAATTGTAATTTTCATGCACTTTGTGAAGCACTTGTAACCTTGTTCAGATAAGTGCTAAACAAATAAAATTATTATTATTATCACTATTATTACTATTAATATTACTGCTATTAATATTATTATTATTACTATTATGTGTATTAGGTGACCTGTGTGTTGTACATGTTGAACCGTTCTTCGTCTGACCCTTCGCCCAGAACCAATCTGCCATGGGAAGCCCTACCAGGGGCAAATGCCCCGACAGCACAGCTCCTAGGGTCATTAGGGCACTCAAACTCCTCCACCACGATAAGGTGACGGTTCTCAGAGGAGCTAACTATTATTATTATTATTACTATTACTATCAATATTACTATGATTATGTATTAACATTACTATTATTATTATTATTACTATTGATATTACCATTACTATTATTATTATTTTTGCTATATTATTATAGTAGTAGTAGTAGTATCATTACTATTTTTATTAATATTACAATCATTACTACTGTTATTATTATTACTATTATTATTAGTATTAGTATTATTATTTACTATTAACATTATATAATCAATATTATTATTATTATTATTACTATTAATATTACTATTATTATCAATATTACTATTATTATTATTGTTATTATTATTTAGTAGTATTATTATCATTAGTATTGTTATTGCTATCATTACTATTTTTATTAATATTACTATTAATATTATTACTATTATTATTACTATGATTTATATTATTATTACTATTATTATTATCAATATTATTATTATTATTATTATTATTATTATTATCACTATTATTATTACTATTAATTTTATTACTGTCATTATTACTAACATTATATATTATATTATTATTATAATCAATATTATTTTTATTATTACTATTTCTATTATTACTGTTATTATTACTATTATTATAATCAATATTACTATTATTATTATTATTACAATTAATATTACTATTAGTATTATTATTACTATTATTATAATCAATATTGCTATTACTATTATTACTGTTATTATTATATTATTATTATTATTATTATTATTATATTATTATTACTATTATTATTGTTACTATTGATATTACCATTACTATTATTATTATTTTTCTATTATTATTATTAGTAGTAGTATTATCATTACTATTTTTATTAATATTACTATTATTATTACTGTTATTATTACTATTATTATATTCGTTTTAGTATTACTATTAATATTACTATTATTATCAATATTACTGTTATTATTATTAGTAGTAGTAGTATTATTACCATTGATATTGTTATTGCTATCATTACTATTTTTATTAATAGTACTATTAATTATTACTGTTATTATTACTAATATCACTATTATTATAATCAATATTATTATTATTATTATTATTACTATTTCTATTATTACTGTTATTATTGCTAATATATATTATTATTATTATTATCAATATTACTATTATTATTATTACTATTTCTATTATACTGTTATTATTACTATTATTATATTATTATTACTATTAATATTACTATTATTATCAATATTACTGTTATTATTAATAATATTATTACTATTACTATTATCATTACTATTATTATAAGCAATATTGCTATTATTATTATTATTACTATTTCTATTATTACTGTTATTATTGCTAATATTATATTATTATTATTATAATTATCAATATTACTGTTATTATTAAAATATATTACTATTACTATTATATTACTATTATTATAAGCATATTGCTATTATTATTACTATTTCTATTATTACTGTTATATTACTATTATTATATTATTATTACTATTGATATTACTATTATCAATATATTACTGTTATTATTAATAATATTTTACTGTTACTATTATCATTACTATTATTAAGCAATATTACTATTATTATTATTGCTATTAATATTACTATTACTATTATTATCATTATTACTAGGTGCATGTGAGGAGCGCCATAATCCCACCAGTACAGAGGAGCAGTCAATGACAGCATCCTCTGAGTGGTGGGGACAGGGCTCTTCAGTGTTTCATCTGGTGGGCGAAGACAGTGGTGTCCTGGGTGGAGGTGGAGGTGCAGGGGCATCCTGGACTCACTCGAGTGCTGAGAGTGGGCCAGTGGTCTGCTGTGGTGTCAGGTCTACCTGGGATGATTGACGTCCACTCTCAGCTGCCCCAGGAGCACCAAAACCTCAGAGGAGTCCTGTCCTAGAAAACAGAAACAAGTAATGAAGACTTTGAACTCAACTATACATGGAATGATATTATAAACAATGAATAATTCAACAAGGCTCCTGTAATAAAAATAATTCACATATGGAAAGTTAACTTTATCTCAGCACCACTTAATGTCACTATGGTACTTTTGTAGTCTTAGTGAGGGATTACTTACTGAGCCCACTGAATGAAACACGCCCATCACTCTCCATCTAGTCCTGGAGTCATCCATCCTTCTCATCTGGTCCTGGAGTCATCCATCCTTCTCATCTGGTCCTGGAGTCATCATCCTTCTCATCTGGTCCTGGAGTCATCCATCTTCTCATTCGGTCTTGTCTTGGTCTTTCACGGTGTCGCATCTTGTGTGGGGGGGATCTGGTCCACTATAAATACCTAAGTAAAAGAGACTTGGAGACTTTTCTTGCTGTTAATAATTACTTTCCCTCTGTTGCATCCACCTCCACCTGAAGACACAGGCCAATACAGCAGAGGGAGTAAAGACAATGTGATATTTTAAGACAGACAGACTTCAGTTCATCTCCATCAACAACTGCAATTCCCCCACTGCACCCCTCCTCAAAAGTGTCCTCCAAGGTTCAGTTTGGTCCCCTCCTCTTCATCATGTACCTTTCTCCCTTGGTCACATAATACACCATCATGGTGTCCAGCTCATTGCATCGTCCATGATATCCAGCTCCTAATCTCCACCAAGACAATCTCCACTGCCACCCACTCAACCCTGACAAACTGCATCATGAAATAAAATCCTGGCTTCAAACCAACTTCCTCCAATTAAACTGCCACAAATCCTAAATTATCATCATTATACCAAAGCAGTCGCCAAATCCACCTATAACTTCACCCTCAACATCGACGGCTCCACAATATCCACCTCACCACATCTGAAATCTTAGCTTCATTTTCAATTAATTCCTCTCCTTCAACCAACACATCAAACACATCACCAAAAACAGCCTTCTTTCACCTCAGGAATATCGCCTGCCTCTGTCCATCCTCCTAACCTGCAGGACTACACACCTCTCCTCATAACATACAAATACTGTCTGAGCTCCTCCACTATCACATTCCAACGGCACACTCCGTAATGTTGTAAATGTAAATAAAAAAGCTCTGGTGCAAGACGCTACCGAGGGCTGTGTTAGCCTCACCAGATGCAAAGACTAACTGAGACTTTATCAGTCCTGCCAGGCACAAAGGTTTCCCAATCACTGGTAAATGCATCCAGCAATATCAACTATAATAAAAGATTAAAATGTAAATAAAAAGCCCTGGTGCAAGATGCTACCGAGGGCTGTGCTAGCCTCGCCAGACGCAGAGGTTGCCTGGGCCTTTATCGGTCCTTCCAGACACAAAGGTTTCCCAATCAGGTCCATCAGTCTTCATCAGAGTCGCTGTCATCGGGCCACCTCGGGCACTGGAAAGAACTTGGCCACTATCTTCTGGGCATGGAGGAGCTGGTGCCTGCAGTGGAGGGTCTTGGCTCTTCATCACAGTCCTCACAGGTTTTCCTCTGCCTCTTCCCACTTGCCTGAGGAGTGTCGCTGTCCTCCTGCTCCTCTTGGTGGATGAGCTGAGGCCGGAGGTGGGGGAGCAGAGTCTTCAGACTAGGAGAGCTGGGGGAAGATCTTCAGGATGCTCCACTGGCTGTGCAAAAGGCTCCCGGGGAGGAACAGGAAAATAACGCCATACTGGCTGAAATCGGTCATCATCAACGTCCTCTTCCTCTCTTCCCCTTGCTGGAATCTTCGCTCTCCAGGTCAGACCGGTCCTCTCATTGTCGTCCTCCTCATCCTCATCCTCTTCATCAGAGAAGTAGGGGAATGAAGTCAGCTAAAGTATATCACCTACCTGTACATTACCTACCTGAACCTCATCTTCATCGTTGTTGATGAATCCAATTTCTTCAGGGGGGAAAAAATCAATACTCAAATTAAAATATCAGAGTGACTATTTGTACCCAGTATAAATAGCCTTGGCCTCTCAGCTCGGCTATTTTCACCCCTGTATGACATGTGACAACAAACTTTGTGCATATAAAAAACCTAACTGACGCAGACCTGTCTGTTTCTGTATACTGAAACCATTTCCCTCAGTGGAAACAAACCTTTTATTTTCTCTTATTCACAGTGAAGAAACTATAAATTGTTGAAGACAGTAAAGCCTCCACTAAAATAGGCATTTAGTTTTGTGTGTAATTTATCCTTCAGGAATTTATACTTCGGGATTTATCCAGGTTTCATATGAGCAGAGGAAATCTCGCTCGTCGCTAGGCTAATTTATACAATGTAAAATGCCATAGGCTGGCGCTATAACGTTAGCCTGTTATATTTGTCTGGAAAACCTGTTTAGTATTACAGTTGTTTTGTCGGTGAATCTTGTGAGTTGTAATGGAGCCAAACTGTGTGCTGTTACCTTTGTCAAATGTCGCTGTTGTCCATGGTTTTATATGAGAAGAGGAAAGATCGCTAGTTGCTAGGCTAATTTATACAATGTAAAATGCCATAGGCTTATGCTAATAACGTTAGCATGTTGCATTTGTGGGGAAAATGCGTCCAGATTAACACAAGTGTTTGTCTGTGAATGCTGAGAGTTATAGTGAAGCTGGTGTGTGTATGTATCTCTATTAAGACATGTGTGCGTGTTCTGGGTGTGATTTGAATCAACTAAACTTTACAGCGCTTCACAAACCTCTGCCGCAAACTAGTGTGTTGGATGTGTAACTGCAGAGTGACACACACACACACACACACACACACACACCACCGCAGAGGTGAAAATGCTCACAATGGCGTGGGCGACGTGCATAAGGTCTACGCACAACCATCAATCCGCAAAAAGAAATGGCACTTGGCTTGGTTGCATTGTAATGGTAGGATAGTTAACTATGTAGCTAACCTAGGTCCTGAGGAGGTTGAATAATAATAGTTTAGTTGTACAAAATGAGGGGTAACAAATATTTGCACCAAGGTGGGCATAAGCAGCACACATCACTATAATCCAGGGTACGAATAGCATCCGCTTGTAATTGTAGGCTGGGTGTAAATAGCATCCACTGCTATATAGCCTACACCAGCATAAATACCATCAGCTTGTAAATTGTACCCGGTACAAATATAATCTGTTATTATTAATATTAATAATAGTAATAGCAACAATAATAATAATAATAATGATAATAATAGCCATATATTATAAGGATTTCTGATTAAGTCTCTCTTTTAAATATTTTAGATTAAATAAACAGCAATCAAAATGTAAATTGGAAAACACTACAACATACACATATAGTAAATACAGCTGCACTACATCAGTATCAAAGTCCACCAACACACAGGAGGCTACACCTTTAACAGTAATATCAAATACTGCGCAGCTAGCCTCCTAGTTTGAGGGTCAGTGACAAATAAAGGTTGGCAAGATGAGCAATTCAGAAATATCTTCAAAAATAGTTTTCAAAGCATGAATCAGATTTGCACCATTTTTTATGAAAAGAAAGACTGAATGCTCCTGAAAATGTCAAATGGTTTAACCAAGGAAGAATGATAAATATTAAATATTTTATCCACTTCAGTATATTTAAGTGTACTTATAAAAATAAAATCTTTATTTCAATATTTAAATTTTAATGCATTTTGGCAATACTGAGCAGGACATTTCCTAAAAACACCCCTTTTTTTTCTAAATAATGCTCGACAAATTATGTAAAATTTGTTGAAAAAAACCCCCACAGTGTTGCACTGCAAAAGTGGATTACATTTATTCCACATTTTACTCCACATTTATTTTTCTGAATATAATCATATTTTTTTATGAAAAATACCAGTTACGCCAAATGACACTGGTTGTGTCAATTGGTGTAACTAGTATTTTCGTAAAATTTGATACACTGCCTGACAATTTTTTTCATGTTATTTCAGTTCAGAAAAAAAGACAATCTGACAACAGTGAGCTAATTTTCTACTGTAAATTCTTTGCTGAAAAAATATTTCACAATCATGTTTCATTTACAATTTAACTCATGTTTTGTATCTTAAGATCTGATAAGAAAAAGTCACCTGCAACAACAACTCGTAAGGACGTAATTGGCCCTTGCTGCAGCATTAGCATTATTAGCATTCATTTGCATTAGCACTCTATGACGAGCCACTTTTTCCTTGTTAGAAACTGGCATCTAATGGGGAAAACTGATTTTATTTATTTAGTTTGATTACTTTAGTTTTCATAAATGTACCAGTATTAGTAATGAAATTGCAGAAATGTAAATAATTGTATTTTACAGACAGAAATTTGAATGTTTGAGTAACATTTATACTTTAAATGAATTATTGGATTTTTAGGTAATTTAAAGCTACCGTACAAGTTCAAAAGTAGCTTTTTTTATAATACATCTTTAATTTAGCATCATAAACACTGATATCTAACAAATTACTATCACAAACTGCTGATATTTGACATCATTGGCCTATAACAGAAAGGCTCTTAATAGGAGTCAAATGGTGTAACCGGTTACACCATTTCCTTTTAAAATCAAATTTGACAGGCATTACATGGACACCTGTGTAAGCACATGGCCTTAGTCTCAATATTTCATAACATAATTTTTAAATTGAATATTCATTTTAATGATTTGTATGAATTATTAATGTTTTTCTAGGGTCATACCATTTGACATGTAAACTTACTAAACCTGACCAGAGTCTAAAAACGTCAATATATTAGTACTTTTAAGAGATTCTAACCTTGTCATGCAGCAGTTGTGATCATCAGGGATCCTTCTCTGTAACACCATTTCCTGTCAAATGGCCTTCTTTACAATACTAACAAAACGGCCTCTTAAATGGTGGTTACCCACTTGACACTTCATGTAGTTTACTTGACTTTCATGATCCCCAAATAAAATTTCATATTTAGAACAATTGTATTGCATTACTTTTATTGAATATAAAAAAAGTATAATTTAAAGATCATGTCGAACTAGTTGATATGGTGTTTCATTGAAAATTTTAGTGTTTTTAAGCAAGTTAATTATTTGGGTCAAGTTTTTATGGTTACACCACTTAGACGTTTTTGCCATTATACTCTAATATAGGCTATTCTCTCCAATGTATTAAACGCAGAAATTTTTATATGGATCCACACAAATTCAACTTTGTAAGTTAATCATACATTTATTTTCAAATTTTAACCCTTTTAAATTTGACTAAACCACATGGACACAAAAAAGTAGCGTCACGTCATTGACCCTTGAACAGATGACGGCATGATAATCAAATTAATGCTGCATTAGATAGCAAAAATAAAGTTGCAGTAACAATGTGATCAATCCACATCACTTCAGTGAAGACAAAACGCCCGATGGTTTGCAATAAACAGCGTAAATGTAGTCTGTTTCATATGAGTCGCACTACATGCGTCATTACGCACAGTGCGCCATGGCTACATTAATCCAAATACCGCAGTGAGTCTGGGCAGACGAACTACAAGTTTATAACACATCTCAAAGTTTATGAGCTGCAAATCACAGTGCGTGTAGCAGGTGATCTCATCCTGGGCGCAGGACGCACACACACAGTCATTCACATACAGTTACATAACAAATCATTCTCTTGTCTCTAGTAAACAAATACCACACTAACGAGCGAAGCGCATTTCAATATTAAATGTTAAAATAGACTAAGTTTATTTAATATAATATACTTTGACACTGAGAGAACCAGATACAAACAGCCAGGCTTCAACAATCAAAACAAAACGAACTCAGGAGACCGTGAGTCTCATTACACCTGTGCGTCCTCGCGTCCGGACCTTCCATCGTTGCCATGGCGCACAACATGATAACATTTTTGATAGGCCTAATGTTGAAGATTCAGCCCGGTCACCATCTTTTTATTTTCAGAGGAACTGATCACAGATTGTCACATGTCGATGAATTGATACCCTCACACAAATTAGCAGTGTTTCAAATCACTACATTATTATTAACACATTCCGCACCTGTCCCGGTAGATTTAACACATCTTTTCCATCAAATAGTTGTTTTCCGACAGACCTAATAACGTGCTGTGAACTGTCCAACTTTTAAACTGATAACGCTTTTAACAATTTCAGAGGTCGTGTCAACCATTAAAATGCAAAAATAAATCTGGAAGTTGTCTACCTGGGAGGTATATGTCGCTCAGAGACAGCTGGTACGCCTGGGTCCGCCTGGAGCCATCTTCGGGTTTTCCACAAAGTTGAGTTGTCCAAAGGGCTGAAAAAGTGTTTTTGAAGAAGTTTTGCTTTCTGCTTTCAATCTCAGAGAGTATCTTTCCACAGGTTGGTTCTGGTCCAAAGCCAAGTGCAAAGTGACAGATCACAATGATCTGAAGGTATTTGCACGTGACCTTGGCCGGGGCATCGTTCTGTTTTCTATGACATTTGATGTCATAGAAACAGGAAAGCGCTGCGAGTGAGACAGACACGCGACATTAAATTTGATCATTTCTCTCTTTATGACAGTGCAGCTGCTGGCTCTGTGTAATTACTGCTACATACTAAAAAATTATAAACCAAACCATCGCCACCCTTCACTTATAATGCACTGGGCCTTATTGTTTTCCCAGTCACAGACATTTTCGGGCCCTGTTCTTCTTCTTCTTCTTCTTTGAGTTTGCTGCTAACTGCTGCTAGCTGCTTTTTAAATTTTCACACACATAAGATGCCATCTAAACAACACCTCCATCCTGTCTATGGTCCTGTCCTTGCAGCTCTCACCTTCACACAGACATTGATTTGGCGCTGTATACTGCCGGCTTAGAAGCAAGACAACTGTGCTCCCTCATTCTGCAATTGTTCCTTCTCTTTAAAAAAAAAAAAGCGAGGCCATAATCAAAGAACAACTCACATTAAAACAAAAATGGTGCTATTTTCCATACATGCCCTAAATAAGACAAACCCATCTCCATCATGGCTTTCTGGTTTTGTACAACAGTCTCAATCTATAACAAATTATAAACTTATTCTACATAAACTATTTAAAAAACTATAATTTACCAATAAAAAACTATCATGTTAAGCTAATGATTTCATAAATTTGTCTTATAGGCCTACAGATATGTGATGATTGCTGTGTAATATGTATGTTACGTGTCCAATATCAAGTATATGCAGTGCATGTAATGTAAAAGCAGCAGTAAGACTCACTGTTGGCTCAAATATATATACACCTTAAACTGTGTGTGTGTGTGTGTGTGTGTGTGTGTGTGTGTGTGTGTGTGTGTGTGTGTGTGAGTGTGTGTGCTTCATAACTTGTAACTAGGGCGTAATAGCGCGCACTGGGGCCATTGTAACTACCTTACGCCACTGCTTTGTAGTTAAGAGAAAAGTTCTTCATCAGCTGCATGACTCTGCTATGTTGCATCATGTGACTGTGAAAAAAAGGGAAGATGGGATGATGGAATAACCAAGGGAGAGATGAGGAAGAGGAGGAGGGATGAGCAGAAATAACAGATACAACAAACAGACTGACAAAAGCAGCCTATAGGCCTGTAGCAGACAGTGATGAGAGGATGACTGGGGAGTTGAGGAGTGCCGTAAGAGATCAGTGAGCTGCACTATGTCTTGTACGATCAGAGAAGTGCTTGAGCTCAGCAGGTTCAGGTCGTCACCTCTCCACAGTGCTGGATGATGGACAGCCTGGAGGGAGAGGAGCTCTGTTACCCTCAGCCCCGTTTGGACCCTCACGTGTCATGCAGGGGTTTAATGCGTCCTCGCTTTGAGGCCGTCCTTCTCTACACGCTTTTCTCCTCCATCACTGTGCTCACTGTATATGGCTGGCTTATGCTGAAAATGTAAACAATCAGGCAAACCCTATCTGCTGATGAAGGTCATGTGATGCACTGAAAAGCTCTTAAAAGGCCAGTAAACAGACTTTTGCAGTTAAGATTATTTTCCTGGTCCAGAATTACTTGAACTTCAGCTGTTTTCTTGTCTCTGCTCAGAGCCTGATAATGTCTGGTTGGTGGGTGGAGGCAGTCGCTGCGCTGGAAGAACTGGAAATGAAACTTCGTGATGATTGGAAACCATTGGAAGGCTTGGAGGTGAAACTGGAGTCAGCAGCTTTAGTGTGTAGAAAACTGAAATGTGGTTTTGCCATTTCAGCTGCAATAAAGTCTTCTGCCCTGACACAAGCGTGGGGGATCGATTCTCCAGAGTTCAGCCTGGATCTGTGCGAAGGGAGGACGTATCAACAAGGCCCTGGCACTCTTTAACCTACCTGGAGATCAGCTGCTCAGGTAACACTCTCAGTGACATCAGACATGACGGTAATCTCAACTGACAGAGGTTTAGTGTAACTCACTGTAAAGTTATCCAGGATGTTATTGGTCATTATTGCTATTGGTTATTATTTGCTCCAGCGTTCCAGTGTCTTTGTCTCAGTCATATGAGAATGACTGGAGATCTGCTCCTTCAACCAACCCCTTGTCTTACAGACTGCTGTTGCAGCCGATCTCCATCACTCCCTCCACCGATGTTCTTAATGAGTTCTCCAACTTCACCATCAGCTGCTCCATTAAACCACAGTACCCAGGAGGCTCTTTCCAGCTCACCTTCACCACCTCCAACACAAAACACAGCTATACCCAGCAGGCTGTAAATCACACAGTTCTACTTCTTGTTCCCTCCTGCAAACCATAGCCACCAAAGGAACTACAGCTGTGTTTATCACATCTATGTTAGCTCTCAGAAATTCTCCTCAGAGAGCCGGCCACTTCATCGCAGTATCTTAGGTAACATAAAGGAAAGCATACGGCTGAATCAGACAGGAAGATGATCTAAAATGACAAAAACATGGCATGGAGAACTTGTAATCAGTTGTTTCTAGGTCACCTAACTAATAATAATTGGTTATATCTTAAAAGAAAAAATACTTATGTTATGTTATGTTATGTTATGTTATGTTATGTTATGTTATGTTATGTTATGTTGTGATCTCGTACCCCAGGGAATAAGTCTTAAATAGGCAATTGATATGACTTTTTACAGGAGGTATATTTTGTACAGTCCCTTTTCATATTTCAACAAAAAAAGTTATTACAAAGAGAATCAGCAATATTTAATGTTATCTTTAAAACCACCTTTATTCCAGTCTGTTGATTTGAATTACCTACAGATAATTATTTGAAGTGAGTAAGGCAGCTGCAAACTAATACAAAACTACTTCAGTTTTGTGATATTAGAGATTTAATGCATCTTCTTTTAAGTGAAGGCTGTTGTGCTCATGATATGCTATGATTTAATGTGATTGCTTTGACTTTGTTTCAGCCTCTCCAGTCGTTTTCTTCACAAGACTTGCGGGCCTGCTGCTGACTTGATATTGTGTATATCTGCCATTTGTTACAGCAATAAGGCAGGTACACATGTTTGATCAAGAGAGGTTCGGGTGATGTATTTTGTCCGTATACAGTGTATAAACTTACTGGTGTCTACTGCCATGTCTCTCCAGGCTGCCATGTCTCTCCAGGCTGCCATGTCTATCCAGGCTGCCATGTCTCTCCAGGCTGCCATGTCTATCCAGGCTGCCATGTCTCTCCAGGCTGCCATGTCTCTCCAGGCTGCCATGTCTCTCCAGACTGGAGGTAGGAACCAGCAGGCAACAGAACGCTGAGCTTGAATACTGAAATAAACCATAAAAAAAATACACTTTCATAGCATATAACCCTATTAACCAGTACCACGACAGAGTAAATTTGAGTACTTGGATTAGATTTTTGGTGGTGATAGGTCAAAGGTCAGTGTCACTGTGACCTGGTTTCTTTCACCCTTGTCAATGCAATCCCTCAACTTTGAGGAATATTTTCAAACGTGGCACCAACATCTACTTGAACTCAAGAATGAACTAATTATATTTTGGTGGTCAGAGGTCAAGGTCACTGTGACCTCTCCATCTCATTCTCATGAACTGATTATTTAATAGCACCTTGAGGAATTCTTTCCAGTCTGTCACAGATGTCAACTTTGAGTCAAGGAGAGACTGATCAAAATTTGTTGGTCAAAGTTCAAGGTCACTGTGAGCTTGCGTCCGTCTAATTCTCGTGAATGCGATACTGTATCTCAAGAACACCTGGAGAATTTTAAAATTTGGCACAAACATCCAGTTGAACTCAAGACTCAACTGATTAGAATTTGGTGACTCATGACTATTATGACTATGACCAAATTTGTGTGTAATAGGATAAAATGATGAAGTGTGATGAAATTTTTTTATCCAAGAGATCAACTTCACTGTGACATCATAATGTAAAATAAACTTACTTAGTATCATATCTCAAGAACGGAAGGGGACATTTGGTCAGATACTTAATTAGTGACACGAATCTTGGGTTGGTACAGAACTTTACTGCTCGTCTCTTAACAGGTACACGGAAGCATGAGCACATCACCCCTGTTCTAGCGTCCCTTCACTGGCTTCCTGTGCATTTTAGGATTGATTTTAAAATCTTATTGTTTGCTTTTAAGTGCCTAAATGGACTTGCACCCACCTACCCTCTGACCTGCTGGAACCCTATGTTCCCGCGAGGTCCCTCAGGTCCTCCGATCAGCTTCTCTGGGCTGTCCCTAAGTCCAGGATGAAGCTCAGGGGAGACGGGCCTTCACAAGTAGTGGCCCCAAAGCTGTGGAACAAGCTGCCCTGCATGTCAGACGAGCCCCCACACACCCCACTGCAGATTTTTAAATCACGCTTAAAGGTACATTTTTATTCCTTGGCTTTTGAAAAGCACGAGTGACTGTCCTTTCGGCATGTGACACCATATGTTGTTTTTTATGTTATCTTTTGTTGATCTGTGTGTTTGTTTTTTCCTGATCTGTACAGCACTTTGGTCTCAACTCTGTTGTTTTAAATGTGCGATATAAATAAATGTGGTATGGTATGGTATGGTTGGGTGTCCACCTTAAAACTGTGTTGATTGTATAGATCGTCTGTGCTGCCAGGTTGAAGATGTGTGTGAAGCATCCATGTTTTCATGGACATGGATTTAAACTGTAACTTGCATTGGTCTTTAAGGTGCAACACAAATGTCTGTTTGCCAGCCCACAACTGTAAATAATTTGCTCTTAATGATTTGCCTGAATAAATACGGATTACACTGTAAAGAAAATGGACCAACTCACTTGTAATAAGATAACTTGAATTTTATTTTACTTGTTCTTTCTTTTTCACACATTTAGACATTGGTTACCAGACAAAAGTGATCTGAATTCTCTTAAAATATTACTGCACTGGTCAATCGGCATCTTGTTCCACCCTGAAGGCCACAGTCCTGCTGACGCCTGCAAATGTTCACAAAGCTTCACAAAACAATTAGCTTGTCATTCACTGTGGATACATCAGACCAATAACAGCTGACACATCTCAGTCACATATTATACCAGCAACAGTCTTCTACTGTATGAATACATCCTCCTCATTATGACAAGTTATATTTTGACCATAATAATATTTAGGAGATTTCCTGTTGATTACAGTCCCAATCATCAATATATTTTGAACAAACTATCATTTTAAAGTTCCAAACACCTCCTCAAAACCATGTTTGTCCACCACATGTCCAAAACGAGTGGAGAAAACATTGTCTGTGGACTGCTGTATCTCTTCAATTTCAATATCGTCTCATTTAAAGAGTCCCTGTATCCCCGATGGTCATAACATCAGACACAGGCAGGTAAATATCGTGACGCCTGCCCCAGAAGGTGAGGTGGGACACTTTGAGTGTGGTTTGGGACGGGTCCAGGTACATTATTCCCACAACCCTCCTGAGGAAGTGACTGGCAGTGTACAGCATGACACCAGCGAACAGCGCTATCCCTGTTGTGTAGCTGACAAGAAGAAGGAGACATCTCCCTGGAGGTAGAAGAAATACGCTGGGGGAAGGACGACCCCGGTGATTGCAGTTTGGAGCAGTTTGATCCTGGACACAGCTCTGAGGATGTTAATGTGCAGCAGCTTGTAATCATGGTGTACTTCTCTGTGGACAAGTCCGAGTATCTGACCAGGGCTGTGATTCATGGAAGTGAATCAAAATGTGTCCACCATAAACCGTACTGTAAACAGCTAATGCAATTTCTAACGAAATAAACCTCCAGTGGTCATGAAAAAAAGACAATATTTTGCTGTCAGGATAGATTAAAAGTGTTTTTATTTCAGAATTGTACGTCAGAAAACTGAATTTTTGACATCATTTTGAATTGTGGTAGCCTATCATGTAGCCTTCCTCAGCCAATGGGAAAAGAGTTTCTCTAAGAATCATTTCTTAACTTATGGATCAATAAATCTTTGTAAAAATACATTTCAGGTGTTTTCTATGTTGTCTAGATAAAGTATGCAGACTCTCAGAATTTTGTCTTGATGACTGTATTTTTGACACTAGTTTAAAATCCGCTGTGTAAATACATGCAGGGCTGTTATGCTGCCCCCTGGTGATTGACTGTGTTATTGTGTGAAGTCGCGACTAAATTGTACACTGGTGAGGTAACTCAACTTGATAACACGTTGCTGTTGGTTCCTAAAAGCTGTGAGATCAAGTCTCTGATGCAGATTAAACATCGTTCCTCCATTTTGCTGTGTGGGTCAGAAACGCATGATTTTAAAGCTTTTTCAAGGACTTATAATATTTTTGGCCCAGAAAGTTCTACTGATGGAGCCTCATGGATTCATTTGTCTCTTCCTCCTCTTCTTCCTTTTCCTGCTTTTCACCCTCACCTTCTTCTTCTTCTTTTCATTTTATTCTTCTTCCTCTCTTTATAAACTCTTCTCCATAGGTATGTTAGCTATCAGGCTTTACGCACGGTTTGTCTATCCGTAGGGGTTTCCCAGCTCAGATACTTGGATCCTGGATCACAATTAGCCTCTGGTGTCACAAGTTGTCAGTTCATCTCACACAGTTCTGGGCAGAAAACATGCAGTTCTTCACATGCACTTCATCTGTTATTCTCACCTATGTGTATTTGACTATTTCTGCATACTGGGGTCCCTAAACAGTCTTGGGATTGCATAAATTGGACATTAGTGGATGGCTGAGACTCTTGTGGATCAAGCGAGACCAATTGTTTTCATCTGTGATGATGTAAAACCCCATAACTGACTATTTTAATGAGACTATTTATTGAAATGACCTCACTGCACTAAATTACCTATTGTGATCTCTAGGATTATCACAGTAATAACGGGCACCTAACCAGAATGCAACGTTTTATTAGAGTTTATTATCAAATTAATCTTTAGGTTCCCAGCTTTATATATGGTGTATACTTCTTGAATGTGGCATCTACTGCTGACCTGCTATAGTAGGATTTTTTTATGCCATACCTATGGCAGACTCTCTCCGTCAATGCAGAGGCTACGCTGTACCCTATGCTGTAGCCTTACCGTGCACCTTCCCAAAATGCAAACGTGTCGTGGCAATGCAGACCTCCTGTGTATCTGTGTATGAAAGCATTTCCCTCAGTGGACACGAAGCTTTATTTTACTTTTATTTCACAGATAAGAAACAATAAAGTATGAAGGCAATAAAACCTCCCACACACAAAAAAAAGTCTTGTGTTTGATCTGTCCTAGCATCATACAGTAAGTAGAGGACATCTCTGCTAGCCTCTTGGCTTATTTATACAATGTAAAATGCCATAGGCTCGTGCTAATAACATTAGCATGTTGTATTTGTGGTGAAAATGTGTCCAGATAAAGACAAGTGTTTTGTTTGTGAATGCTGCCAGTTCTAATTTGTGTACTGGTGTTTGAAATTGTGGCTATTGTGTGTGTTTCAACAATTCAATTTTACAGCACTTTACAGAAACTCCACCCCACTCTAGTGTTTAAGAGGTGTAACTGCAGAGTGACACAGACCACCTCCAAGTACAAAGCCCACAACAATGTAGGCTCAACAAAAATATGTATTAAGAGCCATGGCTACCTTTCATTTTTCATCCCGCAAATTATTTTCACATACCACATCATACTGAAGATCTGAATGATTATGGAATATCTTTGTTTAACATGAATAATACCAATTAACACTAACTGCCCACAACCAACATGTGGCTGCTGGTGATGTGAATCTAATTTCAGACAACCCTCTGACTATTTTCAGGACAACAACAGCGTGCAGGGAGTCTGCTGTGAAAAGAACCAGGCAGGACAAGAGATGTATAGAGACTTCAGAAGAGCCTGGACAGCTTCACAAGAAGTCACGAATGTCATTCACTGTCATGCGCTTAGGATGGATATCATCTGCATTTCCTGCTACGCTCTCATGTTCTCTTGGGAAACATCAAAAGCTCACAGCGATCACAAATCCTTCAATGCCTTTATCTCCAGATGAATCCAGCTCAAGCTATTCAAAGACCCTCGTCCTACACTAAGGTCTCTTTTTGACAGAAAGGTTTTCACATGTGTGCCGTACACCTTTTGTCACATCCCTCCAAATTCATGTCTGCAAGGCCTGAAGCTCAGATCATTGCACAGGATCTTTTTTTCATATTTAACTGTTACTGACAGAGGACCATTACTGTCGAAAATAACTTTTAACAAACAATGTTTGTGAAAATTGTGCAGTCTCTGCCACAATGTGAATCCTACTGTCCAGGTAAAACTTTTTCTTACTTTTGTTAGTCATAGATTTCATCTGAGAACCAAAGATTATGATTGGTGTTTGATGGAGGAGGAGCCAGTCAGGACATTACTGACAGTCAACATTCTCTTATAGTTGGATGGAGGTCTGCAGCAGAGGACGAGTGGGTGAGGTACATATCAGATGTTTGACAGGAAGAGACGGCACAGTGTGGTCTGAGAAAAAACTGAGGTGAACATCACTCTTTGTAAATCCACAGAAACCTATACACTGGTGTACCCCATACTGTAGATAGGCCCACTTTACAACATACACACACACACAGTCACATTATTTGTTTTTGATTTTATTGTAATTGTAATTTTCATGCACTTTGTGAAGCACCTTGTAACCTTGTTCAGATAAGTGCTAAACAAATAAAATTATTATTATTTATCACTATTATTACTATTAATATTACTGCTATTAATATTATTATTATTACTATTATGTGTATTAGGTGACCTGCTGTGTTGTACATGTTGAACCGTTCTTCGTCTGACCCTTCGCCCAGAACCAATCTGCCATGGGAAGCCCTACCAGGGGCAAAATGCCCCGACAGCACAGCTCCTAGGGTCATTAGGGCACTCAAACTCCTCCACGATAAGGTGACGGTTCTCAGAGGAGCTAACTATTATTATTATTATTACTATTACTATCAATATTACTATGATTATGTATTAACATTACTATTATTATTATTATTACTATTGATATTACCATTACTATTATTATTATTTTTGCTATTATTATTAGTAGTAGTAGTAGTATCATTACTATTTTTATTAATATTACAATCATTACTACTGTTATTATTATTACTATTATTATATTAGTATTAGTATTATTATTACTATTAACATTATAATCAATATATTATTATTATTATTATTATTACTATTAATATTACTATTATTATCAATATTACTATTATTATTATTGTTATTATTATTATTAGTAGTATTATTATCATTAGTATTGTTATTGCTATCATTACTATTTTTTATTAATATTACTATTAATATTTATTACTATTATTATTACTATGATTATATTATTATTACTATTATTATTATCAATATTATTATTATTATTATTATTATTACTATTATTATTACTATTAATTTTATTACTGTCATTATTACTAACATTATATTATTATAATTATTATTATAATCAATATTATTTTTATTATTACTATTTCTATTATTACTGTTTATTATTACTATTATTATAATCAATATTACTATTATTATTATTATTACAATTAATATTACTATTAGTATTATTATTACTATTATTATAATCAATATTGCTATTACTATTATTACTGTTATTATTATTATTATTATTATTATTATTATTATTATTATTATATTATTATTACTATTATTATTGTTACTATTGATATTACCATTACTATTATTATTATTTTTCCTATTATTATTATTAGTAGTAGTATTTATCATTACTATTTTTATTAATATTACTATTATTATTACTGTTATTATTACTATTATTATATTCGTTTTAGTATTACTATTAATATTACTATTATTATCAATATTACTGTTATTATTATTAGTAGTAGTAGTATTATTACCATTGATATTGTTATTGCTATCATTACTATTTTTATTAATAGTACTATTAATTATTACTGTTATTATTACTAATATCACTATTATTATAATCAATATTATTATTATTTATTATTATTACTATTTCTATTATTACTGTTATTATTGCTATATTATATTATTATTATTATTATCAATATTACTATTATTATTATTACTATTTCTATTATTACTGTTATTATTACTATTATTATATTATTATTACTATTAATATTACTATTATTATCAATATTACTGTTATTATTAATAATATTATTACTATTACTATTATCATTACTATTATTATAAGCAATATTGCTATTATTATTATTATTACTATTTCTATTATTACTGTTATTATTGCTAATATTATTTATTATTATTATAATTATCAATATTACTATTATTATTACTATTTCTATTATTACTGTTATTATTACTATTATTATATTATTATTACTATTGATATTACTATTATTATCAATATTACTGTTATTATTAATAATATTATTACTGTTACTATTATCATTACTATTATTATAAGCAATATTACTATTATTATTATTATTGCTATTAATATTACTATTACTATTATTATCATTATTACTAGGTGCATGTGAGGAGCGCCATAATCCCACCAGTACAGAGGGAGCAGTCAATGACAGCATCCTCTGAGCTGGTGGGGACGGGGCACTCAGTTTCATCTGGTGGGCGAAGAAAGTGGTGTCCTGGGTGGAGGTGGAGGTGCAGGGGCATCCTGGACTCACTCGAGTGCTGAGAGTGGGCCAGTGGTCTGCTGTGGTGTCAGGTCTACCTGGGTGATTGACGTCCACTCTCAGCTGCCCCAGGAGCACCAAAACCTCAGAGGAGTCCTGTCCTAGAAAACAGAAACACAAGTAATGAAGACTTTGACTCAAACTATACATGGAATGATATTATAAACAATGAATAATATTCAACAAGGCTCCTGTAATAAAAATAATTCACATATGGAAAGTTAACTTTATCTCAGCACCACTTAATGTCACTATGGTACTTTTGTAGTCTTAGTGAGGGGATTACTTACTGAGCCCACTGAATGAAACACGCCATCACTCTCCATCTGGTCCTGGAGTCATCCATCCTTCTCATCTGGTCCTGGAGTCATCCATCCTTCTCATCTGGTCCTGGAGTCATCCTCCTTCTCATCTGGTCCTGGAGTCATCCATCCTTCTCATCTGGTCCTGGAGTCATCCATCCTTCTCATCTGGTCCTGGAGTCATCCATCCTTCTCATCTGGTCCTGGAGTCATCCATCCTTCTCATTCGGTCTTGTCTTGGTCTTTCACGGTGTCGCATCTTGTGTGGGGGGGATCTGGTCCACCTATAAATACCTAAGTAAAAGAGACTTGGAGACTTTTCTTGCTGTTAGTAATAATTTACTTTCCCTCTGTTGCATCCACCTCCACCTGAAGACACAGGCCAATACAGCAGAGGGAGTAAAGACAATGTGATATTATTAAGACAGACAGACTTCAGTTCATCTCCATCAACAACTGCAATTCCCCCACTGCTCCCCTCCTCAAAAGTGTCCTCCAAGGTTCAGTTTGGTCCCCTCCTCTTCATCATGTACCTTTTCTCCCTTGGTCACATAATACACCATCATGGTGTCCAGCTCCATTGCATCGTCCATGATATCCAGCTCCTAATCTCCACCAAGACAATCTCCACTGCCACCCACTCAACCCTGACAAACTGCATCACTGAAATAAAATCCTGGCTTCAAACCAACTTCCTCCAATTAAACTGCCACAAATCCTAAATTATCATCATTATACCAAAAGCAGTCGCCAAATCCACCTATAACTTCACCCTCAACATCGACGGCTCCACAATATCCACCTCACCCACATCTGAAATCTTAGCTTCATTTTCAATTAATTCCTCTCCTTCAACCAACACATCAAACACATCACCAAAACAGCCTTCTTTCACCTCAGGAATATCGCCTGCCTCTGTCCATCCCTCTCCTCCTAACCTGCAGGACTACACACCTCTCCTCATAACATACAATACCTGTCTGAGCTCCTCCACTATCACATTCCAACGGCACACTCCGTAATGTTGTAAATGTAAATAAAAAAGCTCTGGTGCAAGACGCTACCGAGGGCTGTGTTAGCCTCACCAGATGCAAAGACTAACTGAGACTTTATCAGTCCTGCCAGGCACAAGGTTTCCCAATCACTGGTAAATGCATCCAGCAATATCAACTATAATAAAAGATTAAAATGTAAATAAAAAGCCCTGGTGCAAGATGCTACCGAGGGCTGTGCTAGCCTCGCCAGACGCAGAGGTTGCCTGGGCCTTTATCGGTCCTTCCGACACAAAGGTTTCCCAATCAGGTCCATCAGTCTTCATCAGAGTCGCTGTCATCGGGCCACCTCGGGCACTGGAAAGAACTTGGCCACTATCTTCTGGGCATGGAGGAGCTGGTGCCTGCAGTGGAGGGTCTTGGCTCTTCATCACAGTCCTCACAGGTTTTCCTCTGCCTCTTCCCACTTGCCTGAGGAGTGTCGCTGTCCTCCCTGCTCCTCTTGGTGGATGAGCTGAGGCCGGAGGCTGGGGGAGCAGAGTCTTCAGACCTAGGAGAGCCTGGGGGAAGATCTTCAGGACGCTCCACTGGCTGTGCAAAAGGCTCCCGGGGAGGAACAGGAAAATAACGCCATACTGGCTGAAATCGGTCATCATCAACGTCCTCTTCCTCCTCTTCCCCCTTGCTGGAATCTTCGCTCTCCAGGTCAGACCGGTCCTCTCCATTGTCGTCCTCCTCATCCTCATCCTCTTCATCAGAGAGAAGTAGGGGAATGAAGTCAGCTAAAAGTATATCACTACCTGTACATTACCTACCTGAACCTCATCTTCATCGTTGTTGATGAATCCAATTTCTTCAGGGGGGAAAAAATCAAATACTCAAATTAAAATATCAGAGTGACTATTTGTACCCCAGTATAAATAGCCTTGGCCTCTCAGCTCGGCTATTTTCACCCCTGTATGACATGTGACAACAAACTTTGTGCATATAAAAAACCTAACTGACGCAGACCTGTCTGTTTCTGTATACTGAAACCATTTCCCTCAGTGGAAACAAACCTTTTATTTTCTCTTATTTCACAGTGAAGAAACTATAAATTGTGAAGACAGTAAAGCCTCCACTAAAATAGCATTTAGTTTTGTGTGTAATTTATCCTTCAGGAATTTATACTTCGGGATTTATCCAGGTTTCATATGAGCAGAGGAAATCTCCGCTCGTCGCTAGGCTAATTTATACAATGTAAAATGCCATAGGCTGGCGCTAATAACGTTAGCCTGTTATATTTGTCTGGAAAACCTGTTTAGTATTACAGTTGTTTTGTCGGTGAATCTTGTGAGTTGATGGAGCCAAACTGTGTGCTGTTACCTTTGTTAGATGTCGCTGTAGGCCCTGATTTTATGAGAAGTGGGAAAGATCGCTAGTTGCTAGGCTAATTTATACAATGTAAAATGCTATAGGCTTGTGCTAATAACGTTAGCATGTTATATTTGTTCGGAAAACGTGTTTAGTATAAGACTGTTGTTTTGTCAGTGAAGTTTTTGAGTTGTAATGGAGCCAAACTGTGTGCTGTTACCTGTTAAATGTCGCTGTTGTCCCTGGTTTTATATGAGAAGAGGGAAAGATCGCTAGTTGCTAGGCTAATTTATACCATGTAAAATGCCATAGGCTTGTGCTAATAACGTTAGCATGTTGCATTTGTGGGGAAAATGTGTCCAGATTAACACAAGTGTTTTGTTTGTGAATGCTGAGAGTTATAGTGAAGCTGGTGTGTGTATGTATCTCTATTAAGACATGTTTAATGCGTGTTCTGGTGTGATTTGAATCAACTAAACTTTACAGCGCTTCACAGAAACCTCTGCCGTAAACTAGTGTGTTGGATGAGTAACTGCAGAGTGACACACACACACACACACACACACCACCGCAGAGGTGAAAATGCTCACAATGGCGTGGGCGACGTGCATAAGGTCTACGCACAACCATCAATCCGCAAAAAGAAATGGCACTTGGCTTGGTTGCATTGTAATGGTAGGATAGTTAACTATGTAGCTAACCTAGGTCCTGAGGGTTGAGGTTGAATAATAATAGTTTAGTTGTACAATGAGGGTACAAATATTTGCACCAAGGTGGGCATAAGCAGCACACATCACTATAATCCAGGGTACGAATAGCATCCGCTTGTAATTGTAGGCTGGGTGTAAATAGCATCCACTGCTATATAGCCTACACCAGCATAAATACCATCGCTTGTAATTGTACCCCGGTACAAATAGTAATATGTTATTATTAATATTAATAATAGTAATAGCAACAATAATAATAATAATAATGATAATAATAGCCATATATTATAAGGATTTCTGATTAAGTCTCTCTTTAAATATTTTAGATTAAATAAACAGCAATCAAAATGTAAATTGGAAAACACTACAACATACACATATAGTAAATACAGCTGCACTACATCAGTATCAAAGTCCACCAACACACAGGAGGCTACACCTTCTAACAGTAATATCAAATACTGCGCAGCTCAGCCTCCTAGTTTGAGGGTCAGTGACAAATAAAGGTTGGCAAGATGAGCAATTCAGAAATATCTTCAAAAATAGTTTTCAAAGCATGAATCAGATTTGCACCATTTTTTATGAAAAGAAAGACTAAATGCTCCTGAAAATGTCAAATGGTTTAACCAAGGAAGAATGATAAATATTAAATATTTTATCCACCTTCAGTATATTTAAGTGTACTTATAAAAATAATAATCTTTATTTCAATATTTAAATTTTAATGCATTTTGGCAATACTGAGCAGGACATTTCCTAAAAACACCCCTTTTTTTTCTAAATAATGCTCGACAAATTATGTAAAATTTGTTGAAAAAAACCCCCACAGGGTTGCACTGCAAAAGTGGATTACATTTATTCCACATTTTACTCCACATTTATTTTTCTGAATATAATCATATTTTTTTTATGAAAAATACCAGTTACGCCAAATGACACTGGGTTTGTGTCAATTGGTGTAACTAGTATTTTTCGTAAAATTTGATACACTGCCTGACAATTTTTTTCATGTTATTTCAGTTCAGAAAAAAAGACAATCTGACAACAGTGAGCTAATTTCTTCTACTGTAAATTCTTTGCTGAAAAATATTTCACAATCATGTTTCATTTTACAATTTAACTCATGTTTTGTGTCTTAAGTTCTGATAAGAAAAAGTCACCTGACAACAACAACTCGTAAGGACGTAATTGGCCCTTGCTGCAGCATTAGCATTCATTAGCATTCATTTGCATTAGCACTCTATGACGAGCCACTTTTTCCTTGTTAGAAACTGGCATCTAATGGGGAAAACTGATTTTATTTATTTAGTTTGATTACTTTAGTTTTCAATAAATGTACCAGATATTAGTAATGAAATTGCAGAAATGTAAATAATTGTATTTTACAGACAGAAATTTGAATGTTTGAGTAACATTTATACTTTAAATGAATTATTGGATTTTTAGGTATAGCTACCGTAAGCTACCGTACAAGTTCAAAAGTAGCTTTTTTTATAATACATCTTTAATTAGCATCATAAACTACTGATATCTAACAAATTACTATCACACAAACTGCTGATATTTGACATCATTGGCCTATAACAGAAAGGCTCTTAATAGGAGTCAAATGGTGTAACCGGTTACCATTTCCTTTTAAAATCAAATTTGACAGGCATTACCATGGACACCTGTGTAAGCACATGGCCTTAGTCTCAATATTTCATAACATAATTTTTAAATTGAATATTCATTTTAATGATTTGTATGAATTATTAATGTTTTTCTAGGGTCATACCATTTGACATGTAAACTTACTAAACCTGACCAGAGTCTAAAAACGTCAATATATTAGTACTTTTAAGAGATTCTAACCTTGTCATGCAGCAGTTGTGATCATCAGGGATCCTTCTCTGTAACACCATTTCCTGTCAAATGGCCTTCTTTACAATACTAACAAAACGGCCTCTTAAATGGTGGTTACACCACTTGACACTTCATGTAGTTTTACTTGACTTTCATGATCCCCCAAATAAAATTTCATATTTAGAACAATTGTATTGCATTACTTTTATTGAATATAAAAAGTAATAATTTAAAGATCATGTCGAACTAGTTGATATGGTGTTTCATTGAAAATTTTAGTGTTTTTAAGCAAGTTTAATTATTTGGGTCAAGTTTTTATGGTTACACCACTTAGACGTTTTTGCCATTATACTCTAATATAGGCTATTCTCTCCAATGTATTAAACGCAGAAATTTTATACTGGATCCACACAAAATTCAACTTTGTAAGTTAATCATACATTTATTTTCAAATTTTAACCCTTTTAAATTTGACTAAACCACATGGACACAAAAAAGTAGCGTCACGTCATTGACCCTTGAACAGATGACGGCATTATAATCAATTAATGCTGCATTAGATAGCATAAAATAAAGCTGCAGTAACAATGTGATCAATCCACATCACTTCAGTGAAGACAAAACGCCCGATGGTTTGCAATAAACAGCGTAAATGTAGTCTGTTTCATATGAGTCGCACTACATGCGTCATTACGCACAGTGCAGCATGGCTACATTAATCCAAATACCGCAGTGAGCTCTGGGCAGACCGAACTACAAGTTTATAACACATCTCAAAGTTTATGAGCTGCAAATCACAGTGCGTGTAGCAGGTGATCTCATCCTGGGCGCAGGACGCACACACACAGTCATTCACATACAGTTACATAACAAATCATTCTCTTGTCTCTAGTAAACAAAATACCACACTAACGAGCGAAGCGCATTTCAATATTAAATGTTAAAATACTACGTTTATTTAATATAATATACTTTGACACTGAGAGAACCAGATACAAACAGCCAGGCTTCAACAATCAAAACAAACGAACTCAGGAGACCGTGAGTCTCATTACACCTGTGCGTCCTGCGTCCGGACCTTCCATCGTTGCCATGGCGCACAACATGATAACATTTTTGATAGGCCTAATGTTGAAGATTCAGCCCGGTCACCATCTTTTTATTTTCAGAGGAACTGATCACAGATTGTCACATGTCGATGAATTGATACCCTCACACAAATTAGCAGTGTTTCAAATCACTACATTAATTATTAACACATTCCGCACCTGTCCCGGTAGATTTAACACATCTTTTCCATCAATAGTTGTTTTCCGACAGACCTAAATAACGTGCTGTGAACTGTCCAACTTTTAAACTGATAACGCTTTTAACAATTTCAGAGGTCGTGTCAACCATTAAAATGCAAAAATAAATCTGGAAGTTGTCTTACCTGGGAGGTATATGTCGCTCAGACAGCTGGTACGCCTGGGGTCCGCCTGGAGCCATCTTCGGGTTTTCCACAAAGTTGAGTTGTCCAAAGGGCTGAAAAAGTGTTTTTGAAGAAGTTTTGCTTTCTGCTTTCAATCTCAGAGAGTATCTTTCCACAGGTTGGTTCTGGTCCAAAGCCAAGTGCAAAGTGACAGATCACAATGATCTGAAGGTATTTGCACGTGACCTTGGCCGGGGCATCGTTCTGTTTCTATGACATTTGATGTCATAGAAACAGAAAGCGCTGCGAGTGAGACAGACACGCGACATTAAATTTGATCATTTCTCTCTTTTATGACAGTGCAGCTGCTGGCTCTGTGTAATTACTGCTACATACATAACTAAAAACATTATAAACCAAACCATCGCCACCCTTCACATTATAATGCACTGGGCCTTATTGTTTTCCCAGTCACAGACATTTTCGGGCCCTGTTCTTCTTCTTCTTCTTCTTTGAGTTTGCTGCTAACTGCTGCTAGCTGCTTTTTAAATTTTCACACATAAGATGCCATCTAAACAACACCTCCATCCTGTCTATGGTCCTGTCCTTGCAGCTCTCACCTTCACACAGACATTGATTTGGCGCTGTATACTGCCGGCTTAGAAGCAAGACAACTGTGCTCCCTCATTCTGCAATTGTTCCTTCTCTTTAAAAAAAAAAAAGCGAGGCATAATCAAAGAACAACTCACATAAAACAAAAATGGTGCTATTTTCCATACATGCCCTAAATAAGACAAACCCATCTCCATCATGGCTTTCTGGTTTTGTACAACAGTCTCAATCTATAACAAATTATAAACTTATTCTACATAAACTATTTAAAAAACTATAATTTACCAATAAAAAACTATCATGTTAAGCTAATGATTTCATAAATTTGTCTTATAGGCCTACAGATATGTGATGATTGCTGTGTAATATGTATGTTACTGTGTCCAATATCAAGTATATGCAAGTGCATGTAATGTAAAAGCAGCAGTAAGACACACTGTTGCTCAAATATATATACACCTTAAACTGTGTGTGTGTGTGTGTGTGTGTGTGTGTGTGTGTGTGTGTGTGTGTGTGTGTGTGTGTGTGTGTGTGTGTGTGTGCTTCATAACTTGTAACTAGGGCGTAATAGCGCGCACTGGGGCCCATTGTAACTACCTTACGCCACTGCTTTGTAGTTAAGAGAAAAGTTCTTCATCAGCTGCATGACTCTGCTATGTTGCATCATGTGACTGTGAAAAAAAGGGAAGATGGGATGATGGAATAACCAAGGGAGAGATGAGGAAGAGGAGGAGGGATGAGCAGAAATAACAGATACAACAAACAGACTGACAAAAGCAGCCTATAGGCCTGTAGCAGACAGTGATGAGGAGGATGACTGGGGAGTTGAGGAGTGCCGTAAGAGATCAGTGAGCTGCACTATGTCTTGTACGATCAGAGAAGTGCTTGAGCTCAGCAGGTTCAGGTCGTCACCTCTCCACAGTGCTGGATGATGGACAGCCTGGAGGGAGAGGAGCTCTGTTACCCTCAGCCCCGTTTGGACCCTCACGTGTCCTGCAGGGGTTTAATGCGTCCTCGCTTTGAGGCCGTCCTTCTCTACACGCTTTTCTCCTCCATCACTGTGCTCACTGTATATGGCTGGCTTATGCTGAAAATGTAAACAATCAGGCAAACCCTATCTGCTGATGAAGGTCATGTGATGCACTGAAAAGCTCTTAAAAGGCCAGTAAACAGACTTTTGCAGTTAAGATTATTTTCCTGGTCCAGAATTACTTTGAACTTCAGCTGTTTTCTTGTCTCTGCTCAGAGCCTGATAATGTCTGGTTGGTGGGTGGAGGCAGTCGCTGCGCTGGAAGACTGGAAATGAAACTTCGTGATGATTGGAAATCATTGGAAGGCTTGGAGGTGAAACTGGAGTCAGCAGCTTTAGTGTGTAGAAAACTGAAATGTGGTTTTGCCATTTCAGCTGCAATAAAGTCTTCTGCCCTGACACAAGCGTGGGGGATCGATTCCTCCAGAGTTCAGCCTGGATCTGTGCGAAGGGAGGACGTATCAACAAGGCCCTGGCACTCTTTAACCTACCTGGAGATCAGCTGCTCAGGTAACACTCTCAGTGACATCAGACATGACGGTAATCTCAACTGACAGAGGTTTAGTGTAACTCACTGTAAAGTTTATCCAGGATGTTATTGGTCATTATTGCTATTGGTTTATTATTTGCTCCAGCGTTCCAGTGTTTTGTCTCAGTCATATGAGAATGACTGGAGATCTGCTCCTTCAACCAACCCCTTGTCTTTACAGATCTGCTGTTGCAGCCGATGATCTCCATCACTCCCTCCACCGATGTGCTTAATGAGTTCTCCAACTTCACCATCAGCTGCTCCATTAAACCACAGTACCCAGGAGGCTCTTTCCAGCTCACCTTCACCACCTCCAACACAAAACACAGCTATACCCAGCAGGCTGTAAATCACACAGCCTACTTCTTGTTCCCTCCTGCAACCATAGCCACCAAAGGAACTACAGCTGTGTTTATCACGTCTATGTTAGCTCTCAGAAATTCTCCTCAGAGAGCCGGCCACTTCATCGCAGTATCTTAGGTAACATAAAGGAAAGCATACGGCTGAATCAGACAGGAAGATGATCTAAAATGACAAAAACATGGCATGGAGAACTTGTAATCAGTTGTTTCTAGGTCACATTTTAAACCTAACTAATAATAATTGGTTATATCTTAAAAGAAAAAATACTTATGTTATGTTATGTTATGTTATGTTATGTTATGTTATGTTATGTTATGTTATGTTGTGATCTCGTACCCCAGGGAATAAGTCTTAAATAGGCAATTGATATGACTTTTTTACAGGAGGTATATTTTGTACAGTCCCTTTTCATATTTCAACAAAAAAAGTTATTACAAAGAGAATCAGCAATATTTAATGTTATCTTAAAACCACCTTTATTCCAGTCTGTTGATTTGAATTACCTACAGATAATTATTTGAAGTGAGTAAGGCAGCTGCAAACTAATACAAAACTACTTCAGTTTTGTGATATTAGAGATTTAATGCATCTTCTTTTAAGTGAAGGCTGTTGTGCTCATGATATGCTATGATTTAATGTGATTGCTTTGACTTTGTTTCAGCCTCTCCAGTCGTTTTCTTCACAAGACTTGCGGGCCTGCTGCTGACTTTGATATTGTGTATCTGCCATTTGTTACAGCAATAAGGCAGGTACACATGTTTGATCAAGAGAGGTTCGGGTGATGTATTTTGTCCGTATACAGTGTATAACTTACTGGTGTCTACTGCCATGTCTCTCCAGGCTGCCATGTCTATCCAGGCTGCCATGTCTCTCCAGGCTGCCATGTCTCTCCAGGCTGCCATGTCTATCCAGGCTGCCATGTCTCTCCAGGCTGCCATGTCTATCCAGGCTGCCATGTCTCTCCAGACTGCCATGTCTATCCAGGCTGCCATGTCTCTCCAGGCTGCCATGTCTCTCCAGGCTTGGGGGCAGGAACCAGCAGGCCAACAGAACGCTGAGCTTGAATATTATAACCTTGGTGCTTCCAGAGCTGAAGGTGGGCCAATTGAAGAGGCTGAAGATGAGGGAACAGATCTCTGAGGAGCTAATCTTGTGTTCAGCTGGAGCATGCAACTGTTTATTTCATCTTAATCAAAGCTATTACAGAAACAGCATGTACTTAAGTATATATATATGTAAGAGACCAGCTTCTCTCACTAGCAGCATTTAAAAATGTACTCTGCTTCATTACTTACCATAAAAAGGTTTTAGAGAAGGAATTTCAGCATAATGGAGTCCAAGTCATTGTTTCATTGTTTGCAAGTCACAGTGAAGTGCCAAGTCTTGGCATTCAAGCCCTGAGTCCTCAACTTTGAGTTTTGAGTCCTAAACAAGTCAAAATGCACTCTGCTAAATGTTGTTACAAGTGTGACTGAAATAAACCATAAAAAAATACACTTTCATAGCATATAACCCTATTAACCAGTACCACGACAGAGTAAATTTGAGTACTTGGATTCGATTTTGGTGGTCATAGGTCAAAGGTCAGTGTCACTGTGACCTGGTTTATCTCACCCTTGTCAATGCAATCCCTCAACTTTGAGGGAATATTTTCAAACGTGGCACCAACATCTACTTGAACTCAAGAATGAACTAATTATATTTTGGTGGTCAGAGGTCAAGGTCACTGTGACCTCTCCATCTCATTCTCATGAACTTGATTATTAAATAGCACCTTGAGGGAATTCTTTCCAGTCTGTCACAGATGTCAACTTTGAGTCAAGGAGAGACTGATCAAAATTTGTTGGTCAAAGTTCAAGGTCACTGTGAGCTTGCGTCCGTCTAATTCTCGTGAATGCGATACTGTATCTCAAGAACACCTGGAGAGAATTTCTTAAAATTTGGCACAAACATCCAGTTGAACTCAAGACTCAACTGATTAGAATTTGGTGACTCATGACTATTATGACTATGACCAAATTTGTGTGTAATAGGATAAAATGATGAAGTGATGAAATTTTTTTATCCAAGAGATCAACTTCACTGTGACATCATAATGTAAAATAAACTTACTTAGTATCATATCTCAAGAACGGAAGGGGAGACATTTGGTCAGATACTTAATTAGTGACACGAATCTTGGGTTGGTACAGAACGTTGCCGCTCGTCTCTTAACAGGTACACGAAGCATGAGCACATCACCCCTGTTCTAGCGTCCCTTCACTGGCTTCCTGTGCATCTTAGGATTGATTTTAAAATCTTTATTGTTTGCTTTTAAGTGCTTAAATGGACTTGCACCCACCTACCTCTCTGACCTGCTGGAACCCTATGTTCCCGCGAGGTCCCTCAGGTCCTCCGATCAGCTTCTCCTGGCTGTCCCTAAGTCCAGGATGAAGCTCAGGGGAGACCGGGCCTTCACAGTAGTGGCCCCAAAGCTGTGGAACAAGCTGCCCCTGCATGTCAGACGAGCCCCCACACACCCCACTGCAGATTTTTAAATCACGCTTAAAGGTACATTTTTATTCCTTGGCTTTTGAAAAGCACGAGTGACTGTCCTTTCGGCATGTGACACCATATGTTGTTTTTTATGTTATCCTTTGTTGATCTGTGTGTTTGTTTTTTCCTGATCTGTACAGCACTTTGGTCTCAACTCTGTTGTTTTAAATGTGCGATATAAATAAATGTGGTATGGTATGGTATGGTTGGGTGTCCACCTTAAACTGTGTTGATTGTATAGATCGTCTGTGCTGCCAGGTTGAAGATGTGTGTGAAGCATCCATGTTTTCATGGACATGGATTTAAAACTGTAACTTGCATTGGTCTTTAAGGTGCAACACAAATATGTCTGTTTGCCAGCCCACAACTGTAAATAATTTGCTCTTAATGATTTGCCTGATTAAATACGGATTACACTGTAAAGAAAATGGACCAACTCACTTGTAATAAGATGACTTGAATTTTATTTTGCTTGTTTTTTTCTTTTTCACACATTTAGACATTGGTTACCAGACAAAAGTGATCTGAATTCTCTTAAAATATACTGCACTGGTCATTCGGCATCTTGTTCCACCCTGAAGGCCACAGTCCTGCTGACGCCTGCAAATGTTCACAAAGCTTCACAAAACAATTAGCTTGTCATTCACTGTGGATACATCAGACCAATAACAGCTGACACATCTCAGTCACATATTATACCAGCAACAGTCTTCTACTGTATGAATACATCCTCCTCATTATGACAAGTTATATTTTGACCATAATAATATTTAGGAGATTTCCCTGTTGATTACAGTCCCAATCATCAATATATTTTGAACAAACTATCATTTTAAAGTTCCAAACACCTCCTCAAAACCATGTTTGTCCACCACATGTCCAAAACGAGTGGAGAAATACATTGTCTGTGGACTGCTGTATCTCTTCAATTTCAATATCGTCTCATTTAAAGAGTCCCCTGTATCCCCGATGGTCATAACATCAGACACAGGCAGGTAATATCGTGACGCCTGCCCCAGAAGGTGAGGTGGGACACTTTGAGTGTGGTTGGGACGGGTCCAGGTACATTATTCCCACAACCCTCCTGAGGAAGACTGGCAGTGTACAGCATGACACCAGCGAACAGCGCTGTCCCTGTTGTGTACTGACAAGAAAGAAGGAGACATCTCCCTGAGGTAGAAGAAATACACTGGGGAAGGACGACCCCGGTGATTGCAGTTTGGAGCAGTTTGATCCTGGACACGGCTCTGAGGATGTTAATGTGCAGCAGCTTGTAAATCATGGTGTACTTCTCTGTGGACAAGTCTGAGTATCTGACCAGGGCTGTGATTCTGGGTATAAGGGCTCCATGGAAGTGAATCAAAATGTGTCCACCATAAACCGTACTGTAAACAGCTAATGCAATTTCTAACTAAATAAACCTCCAGTGGTCATGAAAAAAAGACAATATTTTGCTGTCAGGATAGATTAAAAGTGTTTTATTTCAGAATTGTACGTCAGAAACTGAATTTTTGACATCATTTTGAATTGTGGTAGCCTATCATGTAGCCTTCCTCAGCCAATGGGAAAAGAGGTTTCTCTAAGAATCATTTCTTAACTTATGGATCAATAAATCTTTGTAAAAATACATTTCAGGTGTTTTCTATGTTGTAGATAAAGTATGCAGACTCTCAGAATTTTGTCTTGATAACTGTATTTTTGACACTAGTTTAAAATCCGCTGTGTAAATACATGCAGGGCTGTTATGCTGCCCCCTGGTGATTGACTGTGTTATTGTGTGAAGTCGCGACTAAATTGTACACTGGTGAGGTAACTCAACTTGATAACACGTTGCTGTTGGTTCCTAAAAGCTGTGAGATCAAGTCTCTGATGCAGATTAAACATCGTTCCTCCATTTTGCTGTGTGGGTCAGAAACACATGATTTTAAAGCTTTTTCAAGGACTATAATATTTTTGGCCCAGAAAGTTCTACTGATGGAGCCTCATGGATTTATTTGTCTCTTCCTCCTCTTCTTCCTTTTCCTGCTTTTCACCCTCACCTTCTTCTTCTTCTTTTCATTTTATTCTTCTTCCTCTCTTAAAACTCTTCTCCATAGGTATGTTAGCTATCAGGCTTTACGCACGGTTTGTCTATCCGTAGGGGTTTCCCAGCTCAGATACTTGGATCCTGGATCACAATTAGCGTCTGGTGTCACAAGTTGTCAGTTCATCTCACACAGTTCTGGGCAGAAACATGCAGTTCTTCACATGCACTTCATCTGTTATTTCACCTATGTGTATTTGACTATTTCTGCATACTGGGGTCCCTAAACAGTCTTGGGATTGCATAAATTGGACATTAGTGGATGGCTGAGACTCTTGTGGATCAAGCGAGACCAATTGTTTCATCTGTGATGATGTAAAACCCCATAACTGACTATTTTAATGAGACTATTTATTGAAATGGCCTCACTGCACTAAATTACCTATTGTGATCTCTAGGATTATCACAGTAATAAACGGGCACCTAACCAGAATGCAACGTTTATTATAGAGTTTATTATTATCAAATTAATCTTTAGGTTCCCAGCTTATTATGGTGTATACTTCTTGAATGTGGCATCTACTGCTGACCTGCTATAGTAGGATTTTTATGCCATACCTATGGCAGACTCTCTCCGTCAATGCAGAGGCTACTGTACCCTATGCTGTAGCCTTACCGTGCACCTTCCCAAAATGCAAACGTGTCGTGGCAATGCAGACCTCCTGTGTATCTGTGTATGCTGAAACCATTTCCCTCAGTGGACACGAAGCTTTTATTTACCTTTATTTCACAGATAAGAAACAATAAAGTATGAAGGCAATAAAACCTCCACACACACAAAAAAAAGTCTTGTGTTTGATCTGTCCTAGCATCATACAGTAAGTAGAGGACATCTCTGCTAGCCTCTTGGCTTATTTATACAATGTAAAATGCCATAGGCTCGTGCTAATAACATTAGCATGTTGTTTGTGGGGAAAATGTGTCCAGATAAAGACAAGTGTTTTGTTTGTGAATGCTGCCAGTTCTAATTTGTGTACTGGTGTTTGAAATTGTGGCTATTGTGTGTGTTTCAAACAATTCAATTTTACAGCACTTTACAGAAACTCCACCCCACTCTAGTGTTTAAGAGGTGTAACTGCAGAGTGACACAGACCACCTCCAAGTACAAAAGCCCACAACAATGTAGGCTCAACAAAAATATGTATTAAGAGCCATGGCTACCTTTCATTTTTCATCCCGCAAATTATTTTCACATACCACATCATACTGAAGATCTGAATGATTATGGAATATCTTTGTTTAACATGAATAATACCAATTAACACTAACTGCCCACAACCCAACATGGCTGCTGGTGATGTGAATCTAATTTCAGACAACCCTCTGACTATTTTCAGGACAACAACAGCGTGCAGGGAGTCTGCTGTGAAAAGAACCAGGCAGGACAAGAAAGATGTAGAGACTTCAGAAGAGCCTGGACAGCTTCACAAGAAGTCACGAATGTCATTCACTGTCATGCGCTTAGGTGGATATCATCTGCATTTCCTGCTACGCTCTCATGTTCTCTTGGGAAACATCAAAAGCTCACAGCGATCACAAATCCTTCAATGCCTTTATCTCCAGATGAATCCAGCTCAAGCTATTCAAAGACCCTCGTCCTACACTAAGGTCTCTTTTTGACAGAAAGGTTTTCACATGTGTGCCGTACACCTTTTGTCACATCCCCTCCAAATTCATGTCTGCAAGGCCTGAAGCTCAGATCATTGCACAGGATCTTTTTTTCATATTAACTGTTACTGACAGAGGACCATTACTGTCGAAATAACTTTTAACAAACAATGTTTGTGAAAATTGTGCAGTCTCTGCCACAATGTGAATCCTACTGTCCAGGTAAAACTTTTTCTACTTTTGTTAGTCATAGATTTCATCTGAGAACCAAAGATTATGATTGGTGTTTGATGGAGGAGGAGCCAGTCAGGACATTACTGACAGTCAACATTCTCTTATAGTTGGATGGAGGTCTGCAGCAGAGGACGAGTGGGTGAAGTACATATCAGATGTTTGACAGGAAGAGACGGCACAGTGTGGTCTGAGAAAAACTGAGGTGAACATCACTCTTTGTAAATCCACAGAACCTATACACTGGTGTACCCCATACTGTAGATAGGCCCACTTTACAAACATACACACACACACAGTCACATTATTTGTTTTTGATATTTTATTGTAATTGTAATTTCATGCACTTTGTGAAGCACCTTGTAACCTTGTTCAGATAAGTGCTAAACAAATAAAATTATTAATAAAATCACTATCATTACTATTAATATTAACTGCTATTAATATTATTATTATTACTATTATAATAATTATTATTTGTACTCTTACTCGTACTTGTCTTCCTCCACTTAATCCGGGTCCAGGTCGCGGGAGCAGCAGCCTCAGCGAAGAAGCCCAGACAGTCTTCTCCCCAGCCACTTCCGTCAGCTCTTCCGAGATTCGGGCCCCAACCCAAGGCCTGGCTCCAGGGCAGGGCCCCGTGACTTGTTGTTGTCCATGTTGAACCGTCTTCGTCTGACCCTTCGCCCAGAACCAATCTGCCATGGGAAGCCCTACCAGGGGCAAAATGCCCCGACAACACAGCTGTTGGAGCCACAGTTATAGTTTTGTTTTGTTTCTTGTTTAATCAATGGAGGTCATTGTTTGTAAATAGAAATGCAGTGTTGTTGTTTGGACACAGGGTGGCGCACTAGAACACAAACACAGGTAATTTAGGTAAGGTACAGGTGATGAGCAGCAGGTGTGTGAACCGGGACAGGCAAACAGTTTTTCGACCGTGTGTGTGGCAGCATGGAAAAATGGTACTGTGAACCTGTTGAATGGAAACTTGCCTGAGATGAATTGTGGACATATTTTACCTGTGTAAAGGAGAACACGAGTGTAAAATAAATGGGTCGACGCACTCAAAGACAGCAGTATTGGACAGTGGTTTTTGTTGTTACCCACGACACGCGTCCGAACAAGTTCTTCCCGTTCGCCCCTCAGTGGCTCTAAATGTAAGTTTTTATTTTGATTTAAAGACTTTACATTTAAGTCGAAAAACTCGTTTGAAGGAACTCGCCGGGATCGCCGTTCAAGGATCAGCTGATAGAGGACGTCTTCGCTGGATTTTTGTGCTCGAGACGGATCGTTTGGACAATCAGGACAGCGCCTGCTAGGCCGTCGACAGAGACAACGAACTGAACAGAGGCCACGGACCACCACCGGGACACTCTTCGCTGTCGATCAACACGTTAATGGACCGGAGGTATGTGTAGCGCTACCATCTATGGCCATTTAAACTTTGTGTGCACACATTACGACTGAAAACCCAATGCATTGGTACCGGTACCGGTTATTACATAAACTGTGGGGTGGTCTTTTTTTGTATGGTATCTGAGTATTTCTGATTGTGTTTATTATGGATTCAGACAAGTGTGTAAATCAAGGTAATGAGACAATGGGTCCGCCGCAGCAGACACGCAGCCCAGTGGGGGCGCGGCCTGCGGTGAAACTGAAACACACTCTGTTACTAAACGTCCCATTAAATTAACACAAAAGGCACTGATTGATAAACTGGAAACGTTGCAAAAACACAGAAAATCCAAACTAACTAAAGCATCAAATCTAAAAGGGACGATTCAGGAGCTCATGCAGGACCGAGAATACGAAACTGAGGTACACTGTGCTTTTGACAAATACCAAACTCTGTGCAATGAAGCAAAGGAAACACATGCTTCTCTGTTACATCTTTACCTCCTGCAGAAAAAGAGAAACAAGAAATATGGTTCAAAGCAAAACTGCTTGGTGTCAACGAATTTATTGACTGTGTGAAAAGGTGTTGTCGAATCCAGACGTTCAAAAACCTGCTGAAAAGGACGATGATGATTGTGATGAGGGTGAAGTGAAGCCGTGTGACAGTATTTCCAATGTTGAAACAAATGTATCTAGCAAAAAATCATGTCAGAAAAGTCACACCAGCTCAAGATCTGGTAGATCATCTACTGCATCAGCACGCATTCAGGCCGAGGCAGAGAGAGCTGCACTTGAAGCTCGCGCTGCAGCCTTAAAGGAGAAACACGCTCTGGAGGAGCAAACAGAGCAGCTGAGGAGGAGAAAGGAGAGGCTGGAGCTTGACACGGAAATGGCCGCTTCTGCTGCTAAATTAGCAGTGTTATCAGCTTCCAGTCACCAAGCTCACTCAACTACACACTCAAATGGAATGGAGTCTTATTTTGAAAAGGCAGCAAAATTAAAGGACACGTCCACCATTTTCAACCCTCATGAAAAAGGAGCCAGATTAAAGGAAACTTCCTCAATGCTCAACCCACAGGCAAAAGAATATGAACCTGCCCTTGTGGGTTCACAACAACCACCACCTGTACAGCAACAAAAACAACCTGCATATAGGAATGCAAACCAAGACATTCAGGAAGATCAAGCAAATAAAATATGGAAAACCTCAAGTGAACTGCTTTTGGACTCTCATGTGCAACAAACAAACCCAAAAACCATTCAGTCTCGCTTACCTCTTCAAAAAATGGACGACACTCAGCACTCTGCAACCTACTGCAAAGCAAAATGAAATATCAGCATTACTGATCCAAAAACAAACTGCTCATTTTACTACCACCAAGAGAAATTCCGTTTTTTGATGGGATCCTCTGCAGTACAGAACATTCATCAGAGCCTTTGAATATTGTGTAGAAAATAATGCAAGCAGTAAAGGTGATTGTTTGTATTTTCTAGATAAATACACAAGAGGCCAGCCAAAAGAGCTAGTGCGTAGCTGTCAGCACATGGCTCCAGACAGAGGCTATCCTATGGCTAAGCATCTGCTAGAAGAACACTTTGGCAATGAACACAAGATCACTGCAGCATACATGAAAGGAAAGTCCTCAATTGGCCTGTAGTGAAAACCGAGGATTCAAATCTCTGCAAGCATATGCACTCTTTTTGCGTGAATGTTGTAATGCTATGGAGGATGTTCAATACATGAGAGAACTGGACATGCCGGCGAATATGAGAACTGTGATTTTGAAGCTTTCCATACAAGCTAAGAGAAAAATGGAGAGTTTCTGCGTGTGATATACTGGAAAGACTCAATCGCAGAGCACAGTTCACCGACATCGTCACATTCATCGAGCATCAAGTGAAAGTAGTGTCTGACCCAGCTTTGGAGACATTCAGAATACAGCACTTGTTACAGTAAGTAAAAATGTGAGCAGGACAAAATCACAAAACAAGCAAGGTTTAAAGGAGACAGTTTGCAACCACTGTTACCCCCATTGGAACCCCTGCATGTAAAGATTCCAAAAGGTCTAACCAGGTTCAACGGCAAAGAGTGCATCTGCTATGAAACACCAGCATTTGTGTGTGTTGCTCTCGAGGTCACTCACTGGAACAGTGTCCACGATTGGAGGAGAAAACGCACAGAGACAAAATCAACTTTCTAAAGGAGAAAGGAGTTTGCTTTGGTTGCCTTTGCATTGGGCATAAAAGCCAGGACTGCGATAAGCGCTTGACTTGTAAGATGTGCAGCCAAACCATCCCCAGCATTCTTCACATCCATCAAAAGGTGAGAGCAGACAACAGAGACTCAAAACAGCCAAAGGAACCATCTGTGAGCAGTGCATTGGTCTCTCTGCAAACATGTGGTCATACAGGGGCCGGGAACAGTGACGGAATTCTCTCCATTTTACCAGTTCAGGTAAAGTCTAGTAAAGGAACAAAATCATACAAACGTATGCATTTCTTGATCCAGGCAGTACAGCCACATTTTGTTCAGAAAACCTGATGAGAAAGCTGAATATGAATGGAAGGAAAACTCAAATCAGTTACGTACCATGGGCTCAAGAGCATCAGTTTCCAGCTACAGGTTGACAGGTTTGGAGATTTCCAGTCTCAGTGGAAAACACTTCTATGGCTTTACCAGAGGTCTACACCCAGAAGAGGATGCCTGTAAATACAGAAAACATCATTAAAGAAGAGGAAGTGGCTAAGTGGCCATACTTGGATGGTTGATGTTCCTCGCATTCAAGCTGACATGGAGTTATTGATAGGCACCAATGCCTCCAAAATGCTCGAACCCTGGGAAGTAGTAAACAGTCATGGAAATGGACCCTACGCCATTAGGACCCTATTGGGGTGGGTAATTAATGCCCCCTTCAAGGATGCAGTGAAGAGCGGTGTGAAAGTTGGCCACCCCACTGCAACAGTAAATAGGATCTCCATAGAAAGGCGGAGGAGTTACTGAATAAATCAGTACAATCATGATTTTAATGAAAATGCTTCAGGAGACAAAGAAGAAATGTCGAGAAATGATATGAAGTTCATGGAAATCATGAAGGATTCAGTGAAGCTACAAGATGGACATTACAGCTTGAAACTCCCCTTTAAAAAGAAGAGGTGTCTCTCCAAACAATCATTGTGTAGCTAAGCACCGCATTCTGGGTTTGAAGAGGTGTTTGAGAGAGACGAGAAGTTCCACCAAGAATATGCCAATTTTCTCGGTGATGTCATCAAGGAGGGGTATGCTGAGCGTGTTCCTGAACATCAGCTAAAAAGGTCTGATGGAAAGGTATGGTACATTCCACACCACGGAGTGTACCATCCTAAGAAAAGAAATCTTCGTGTTGTGTTTGACTGTGGAGCCGAGTTCAGAGGACAATCCCTCAACAGTCAGCTTCTACAGGGCCCATACCTTACCAGTTCTTTGTTAAGAGTCCTCACACGATTCAGACAAGAACCCGTGGCTGTGATGGCTGATGTTCAAGCCATGTTCCATCAAGTCAAGGTAGCCCAGGATGACCAAGACTTCCTACGTTTTTTGTGGTGGCCTGAAGGGGATATAAAGCAAGATCTTGTGGAATATAGGATGACTGTACATCTGTTCGGGGCAGTGTCTTCACCCAGCTGTGCGTGTTATGCCTTAAGAAAAACTGCAGAAGATAACCAGAACAGTTTCCCTGCTGAGGTAATTGATACAGTCAATCGGAACTTTTACATGGACGACTGTCTTAAGAGCTTGCCGTCTGAAGAGGAGGCTGTCAAAATGTTCCAAGATTTGTCAGCTGTTTGCCATAATGGAGGCTTCCATTTGACAAAATGGATTAGCAACAGTCGTGGAGTGTTGCTATCCATTCCAGAGGAGCAGAGAGCCAAGATTCTGCATGAGTTGGACTTGGACAGGGACCAACTACCTGTTGAGAGAGCCCTTGGCCTTCATTGGTGCGTCGAGACAGACATTTTCAGGTTCAAGATGGCACTCAAGGAACAGCCCCATACTCGACGTGGCATTCTATCGGTGGTCAGCTCAGTTTATGATCCTTTGGGATTTCTTGCACCACTGACACTTACAGCGAAGTTCATACTACAGAATCTGTGTAGGAAGAGTCATGGATGGGACGATCAGATTCCCACACCTATACAACAGCAGTGGAACAAATGGTTAAAAGCCTTGGAAAGGATGACGGCATTTAAGGTTGACAGATGCCTCAAACCACCAGATTTTGGAAGAGCCACTCATGGCCAGTTACATCACTTTTCAGATGCCAGTGAAAGTGGATATGGTACTGTGACGTATCTCAGGATGCAAAACAGCAGCAACAATATTCATGTCTCTTTCATGTTAGGCAAAGCCAGAGTGGCACCATTAAAACAAGTGACGATTCCTCGGTTAGAACTCACTGCTGCTGTCCTTGCTGTTTGAGTGGACACGATGCTCAGAACGGAATTACAGCTTCCACTTGAAAGGTCATGTTTCTGGACTGATAGTACATCAGTTTTGAAGTACATCAGAAATGAGGACAGGAGATTTCAAACCTTTGTGGCCAACAGAATATCTACCATCAGAAGAGCAACCGATGTACAACAGTGGAGGTATGTTCATACCACTCAGAACCCTGCAGACAAAGCCTCAAGAGGATTTACAGTGGATCATTTGTTGACCAACAGAGGATGGATTGAAGGCCCTGAATTTCTGTGGAAAAGGGAAGAAGAGTGGCCAGAAACCACCTTGGATTCTGACATTGCTGCAGACGACCCAGAGGTCAAAAAGGAGCTCACAGCTAATGCAGTGATTGTAGAGGACACACCAAGTGCTACGCATCGGCTGATAACCTACTTTTCTGACTGGAAAAGGTTAAAGAGGTCAGTTGCGTGGATCCTGAAAATAAGGAAGGCTCTACAGGAGATGAGCCAAAAAAGAAAAGAGCTAAGTCAAAAGGATGTTGACATCGACGACAACCATGTAAAACAGGAAATGCAACGCATTAAAGCTGCATTTGGAGGACAGAATTTGACTCCAGACAATCTTTCAGAAGCAGAAATATCCATCATTCGCTTCGCCCAGCTAGAAAGGTTTCCTGACGAGCTTGCTGCATTATCATCTGGCAAATGTGAGGTGAAAAAGGAGAGTCGAATCTACAAACTGGACCCCACTCTAGAAGATGGATTACTTAGAGTTGGAGGGAGATTGAGTAAGGCAGCCATGCCTGAGGAGACAAAACATCCAGTCATCCTGTCCAAAGACCAGCATGTATCCTCTCTAATACTAAAGTACATTCATGAACAAGTGGGCCATGGTGGGAGAAACCACGTTCTCTCCAAACTACGGAGCAAATATTGGATCACCAGTGCTAACGCAGCAACAAGAAAGATCCTGTCTAACTGTGGTTTCTGTAGGCGACATAAAGGGAAGTTGGGTGAGCAGAAAATGGCTGACCTGCCTTTAGAAAGAATCGTCCCAGATCTTCCTCCATTCACCAATGTTGGAGTCGACTATTTTGGACCAATCGAGGTCAAAAGAGGTCGTAAGCTGGAAAAGCGTTATGGAGTCATTTTTACATGCATGGCATGTAGAGCAGTCCACTTGGAAGTTGCCTACTCATTGGATACTGACTCATGTATAAATGCTTTGCGCAGGTTTGTTTGTAGAAGAAGACAGGTCTCTCATCTACGCTCTGACAATGGAACAAACTTCATTGGAGCTGAAAGGGAGCTAAGGGAAGCTCTTGCTGTTTTAAATCACAGCAAAATACAGGATGCTTTTCTACAGGAAGGGATAAAGTGGAGCTTTAACCCACCAGCAGCTTCACACTATGGAGGTGTATGGGAGCAAATCATAAGGATGGTAAGACGGATACTAACATCAGTATTACATCAACAAACCCTGACTGATGAAGGATTCCATACAGTTCTGTGTGAAGTCGAAGCCATTCTAAATGATCGCCCCATCACCAAATTATCTGAGGATCCAAATGATCTGGAAGCTCTCACACCCAATCACCTGCTTACAATGAAAAGAAAACCTGTCTTATCACCTGGACTGTTTGAGAAGGCCGATCTGTACATCAAAAGAAGAGGAGGCAAGTACAGTACATCTCTGACCTTTTTTGGAAGCGCTGGCTGAGACAATACTTACCTTTGCTACAAGAACGTCAACGATGGAGTAAGAAAAAGAGGAGTCTTGTGCCTGGAGACGTTGTGCTCATTGCAGATCCCTCAGCCCCACGCAGTTCCTGGTTGCTTGGAAGAGTTCTGCAGACTTACCCAGACAGGAAAGGACTGGTGCGTTCTGCACAAGTGCAAACCAAGACCAGCATACTGGATAGGCCAGTGACTAAGCTTTGTCTTTTACAAGAAGCTGAAACATGAGTTGAACTATAGTTATTTTTGGTGACCTCTGACCTATAGAAGAGTTTTGGTTTATTGATTCATTTTCAAATGATTTGTTGGCTCCATTATGTAAATATGTATTGAATTGTTTATGCCCTCCTGCCATTAACAATTAGGGGCCGGTGTGTTGGAGCCACAGTTATAGTTTTGTTTTGTTTCTTGTTTAATCAATGGAGGTCATTGTTTGTAAATAGAAATGCAGTGTTGTTGTTTGGACACAGGGTGGCGCACTAGAACACAAACACAGGTAATTTAGGTAAGGTACAGGTGATGAGCAGCAGGTGTGAACCGGGACAGGCAAACAGTTTTTCGACCGTGTGTGTGGCAGCATGGAAAAATGGTACTGTGAACCTGTTGAATGGAAACTTGCCTGAGATGAATTGTGGACATATTTTACCTGTGTAAAGGAGAACACGAGTGTAAAATAAATGGGTCGACGCACTCAAAGACAGCAGTATTGGACAGTGGTTTATTGTTGTTACCCACGACACGCGTCCGAACAAGTTCTTCCCGTTCGCCCCTCAGTGGCTCTAAATGTAAGTTTTTATTTTGATTGAAAGACTTTACAACAGCTCCTAGGGTCATTAGGGCACTCAAACTCCTCCACCACGATAAGGTGACGGTTCTCGGAGGAGCTAACTATTATTATTATTACCATTACTATCAATATTACTATTATTATGTATTAACATTACTATTATTACTATTGATATTACCATTACTATTATTATTATTTTTGCTATTATTATTATTAGTAGTATCATTACTATTTTTATTAATATTACAATTATTACTACTGTTATTATTACTATTATTATATTAGTATTAGCATTATTATTACTATTAATATTACTATTAATATTATTATATATTACTATTATTATTACCAATATTTTATTATTATTATTATTTATTATTATTATTATTATTATTATTATAAAAATATTATTATTATCATTATTACTATTTCTATTATTACTGTTATAATTATTATTATTATAATCAATATTATTATTGTTATTACTATTTCTATTATTACTGTTATTATTACTATTATTATAATCAATATTACTATTATTATTATTACAATTAATATTACTATTAGTATTATTATTACTATTATTATAATCAATATTACTATTATTAGTATAGTAGTAGTAGTAGTAGTAGTAGTAGTAGTAGTAGTATATAATTAATATTGTTATTGCTATCATTACTATTTTTATTAATATTACTATTAATATTATTAGTTATTATTACTATTATTTTATTATTATTATTATTATTAGTAGTAGTAGTATTATCAGTAATATTGTTATTGCTATCATTACTATTTTTATTAATATTACTATTTCTGTTATTACTGTTATTATTACTATTATTATATTATTATTACTATTAATATTACTATTATCAATATTACTGTTATTATTAATAATTTTATTACTATTATTATTACTATTATTATAAGCAATATTACGATTATTATTATTATTATTGCTATTAATATTACTATTACTATTATTATCATTATTACTCGGTGCATGTGAGGAGCGCCATAATCCCACCAGTACAGAGGGAGCAGTCAATGACAGCATCCTCTGAGCTGGTGGGGACAGGGCTCTCAGTGTTTCATCTGGTGGGCGAAGACAGTGGTGTCCTGGGTGGAGGTGGAGGTGCAGGGGCATCCTGGACTCACTCGAGTGCTGAGAGTGGGCCAGTGGTCTGCTGTGGTGTCAGGTCTACCTGGGATGATTGACGTCCACTCTCAGCTGCCCCAGGAGCACCAAAACCTCAGAGGAGTCCTGTCCTAGAAAACAGAAACACAAGTAATGAAGACTTTGAACTCAACTATACATGGAATGATATTATAAACAATGAATAATATTCAACAAGGCTCCTGTAATAAAAATAATTCACATATGGAAAGTTAACTTTATCTCAGCACCACTTAATGTCACTATGGTACTTTTGTAGTCTTAGTGAGGGGATTACTTACTGAGCCCACTGAATGAAACACACCCATCACTCTCCATCTAGTCCTGGAGTCATCCATCCTTCTCATCTGGTCCTGGAGTCATCCATCCTTCTCATTCGGTCTTGTCTTGGTCTTTCACATGTCGCATCTTGTGTGGGGGGGATCTGGTCCACCTATAAATACCTAAGTAAAAGAGACTTGGAGACTTTTCTTGCTGTTAGTAATAATTACTTTCCCTCTGTTGCATCCACCTCCACCTGAAGACACAGGCCAATACAGCAGAGGGAGTAAAGACAATGTGATATTATTAAGACAGACAGACTTCAGTTCATCTCCATCAATGACTGCAATTCCCCCACTGCTCCCCTCCTCAAAAGTGTCCTCCAAGGTTCAGTTTGGTCCCCTCCTCTTCATCATGTACCTTTTCTCCCTTGGTCAAATAGCATAGATTAAACTTTCAGTGGTTACCAGACTTAGTTTTTATTAAAGTAATTTGTAGTTACATATATTTAATATACCAGTCACATTTGGTGTTTTCAGCAAAATGAGTACTTTTACTTTAATGCCAAGTAAATTTAATTGATATTCTTCCATACTTTTTAAATGCATGTCTAAATGAACTAATGAAGCCTACAAAACAACTTCACATCAGTTGCTGAAGCTAGCGTGCATGTACACAGACACACACGCACACCCACACACAGAGTCCATGTCAACATAGCAGCACACAGACAACAGATATTGTTAAAAGGTGGTTTAACTCCCTCTTGTAGACACTGTCCTGAAGCTCAGGGGGGGAGAAAAATCAATAAACTGTGTACTGTGGGTACAGGTTTGCAATACTTTGCAATCCAATGAAACTTTGCCAGAATCTCCATCAGCCAATCATGATGCTACTGCGAAATTTTAAATCTGCTCTCTCTTCTGCCGCAGTCCACCGTCAATTGATTTAGAGCTGTAGTGCCCTCTTCCACCCTGTTCACCTCCAGCCAGTGTATCCAGAGTCCAGGACAAGCTCAACAAAGGCTCATTCCTCTACTCATCCAGATCATCAGCACTTCTCCATCTTCCTCACATCTCATCTTCACCACCTCTGCCATCACCACTATGTAGACCTCTTGGGGGTTCCCTATTGGACGACGGATTCATCATGCTCCCTAAATCATACAATCTCAATGGGGTCTAATGGCCAAAGATTTTCCACATTTTTCATTCTTCCGTGCACATGTTAATAAATATAGCCTGGAAATCCAGACCCAAATCTAAAAAGATTTAGGGTCTGACTATGAGTAATGCAAATGGCCCAACTCGAGGGGCGGCACCAAGCATGCATTTGAAAATATCACTGCACGCAATTGGATAACACTACGACCAATGAGCACAATACATGGGGTGACGTATCCAGAGCGCTACAAGCGGAGCTAACTGGTAGATAGTCATCTTGCAATGTTTACTGACTGATTCCGGACTTCATCGTCACAGCGCTGTGGCCATCTGTTTAGCTTGCCTGTGGCCCGCCTATATCAGATACACAGATATCAGATACTCTGATTGCCAGAGTGACTCGCTGAGCTTTAGAGACCAAGCATATAGGTAAAAGTAAAACTCCATAGTCTGTGTTCTTTCTTTTAAAATGTTTACTAAAAACGTTGTTCTTCATATACAAAATGAAAACAGTACCTAAACATCTTACAAAAACATAATAAGCACGGTCAAAGACTAGTGTGCTCTCAAGGCTCCATAGCTTCAACAGAAAACCTACCAAACAGGCAAAATACATCATGCCTTTTAACCACTCAGAAGCTAGAGTTGACTACACAATTACACAGCTTATTGGTCCTTATTGAGCATGCTACACTGAGACTATGCTTATTCTCAGCAAATTAAATACATGAAAATATGTTTATGAATATTTTACAAATGGCTCTAACAGCATATTAAGTCATCAAACTATCATTAAAAACATCATAGTATAGTATGTTGTCAACATGTCATTGAAAAACATTGTACTATATTATGTCATCAAAATGTCATTGAAAAGTCAGTATGTCGTCAAAAAGTCATTGAATAACGTCATAGTATAGTATGTCGTCAAAATGTCGAATAACGTCAAAGTATAGTATGTCATCAAAATGTCATTGAAAAACATGGTAGTATATAGTATGTCGTCAAAATGTCATTGAAAAACGTCATAGTATAGTGTAGTAATAGTGCAGTGGCAGTAGTAAGCGTATATTTTGGTAGGGAGGCGTCAATTGAAAGATGAAAGGCTACATGTGTCTGTGATTGATATGGATACAGATTGAGGTGTATATGTTTAATCAGTTGTTTATGAAGTTGTCGTAAAGTCTTGTGTTTGGCTTTTAGCATTGACACTGCAGGGAGTCGAACCCCATTTCACTAATGTGAAAGTACCACTACCAGTGTCGGTTTGGTTTGATATTGGGAAAGCGATGAGTGCATGCAGCAGGTCTAAGAGATGTCCATCTCAGAGACATCCATCTCAGAAAGATCCGTCATAGAGACATCCATCACCAAGACTTCAGCCGTCTCCATGGGAGTCACGGGCTCCTGTTGGCGTCGGCCATCATGTGGTCCCTCCTCTCGTCGGGCCCTTTTTCTCGGTGGCTGACAGCTGTCTTCTTTCTCAGCCTTGACCTTCATTGAGATCTCATGGTTGAGACAGAGATGGTTTAGCTGGGTGAACAGCTCCTCCATCTCATCAGTCCACAGGGATTTTCGCTTAGCCAGGCGTTGTGTCTCCTGGCTAAGTTGGTTTTTCCTCTGCTGTATGACGGTCCTCCTGTTACGTTTGAAGACTCCGTTGCGCTGCATCTTGCAAAGATTTCTCTTGTAGTTCAAACTTTTTGAAAGGTCTGCAGTGATTTAACCCACTGTAGTCATGAGGAAAATGCTTAGTTAACAGGTCCTACTTACCAACTCTCAGAACCTTGCGCTGTGATGTCACAAAGACTTTCTTCCTTATCACATTCCGTGTCAGTGTTCTGATGATGTCATTCTATTCCGCTTTGATGTTTCTGTAACCCCCGGTTACCAGAAACCTGCAAAAGAGGTGATTAGTATGAGGAAACACATTTAAAAAAAACAAAAAACTGTGGGAAGTTGAATCTGTGGTTGGAAGACCGAATTTTGTAAATATTTCATGGTTAACTTTATTGATGTTACCCACGTGTATCAAAAAGGTTAAACCCGCCCCTTATGTTGTTGAGAAGCTGTGAGGAGACGCAGCACGTCCCCTTTTCCTACTGAAAGGTGACTGAGGCAGATGTATGTTGAAGCAGAGAGAAGAGTAGACACGTGTAAGTAAAATATGTGTGCTTACTACTGGTGAATCACTGTAGTTTTCTAAAGGCTGATACTGAGTGTAAAGAAAAATATTTTCCCCAACCAGATTCACCGACCCCTAAAAGGCCTGTGGTAGTAACAACCCTGCTGCTATTTGCCGAAGGAAAAGTCTCGGTGAGTTGACTGAGATGCAGATGTGTCAATTAACAGCTTGCTGTGATAGAAATATGGAGCTTATAAACTGTTAGACATGATGAAATAATGTGAAAACGTTATAACTGGTAGATAGTCATCTTGCAATGTTTTCTGACTGATTCCGGACTTCATCGTCACAGCGCTGTGGCCATCTGTTTAGCTTGCCTGTGGCCCGCCTATATCAGATACACCGATGTGATCGATGCAGCTGGGCTCCAGCGGCATGGGTAATGAGCAGCATTACTGATTGCCAGAGTGACTCGCTGAGCTTTAGAGACCAAGCATATAGGTGACGCGTGCTTCAGTAAAACTCCATAGTCTGTGTTCTTTCTTTTAAAATGTTTACTAAAAACGTTGTCTTCATATACAAAATGAAAGCAGTACCTAAACATCTTACAAAAACATAATAAGCACGGTCAAAGACTAGTGTGCTCTCAAGGCTCCATAGCTTCAACAGAAAACCTACCAACAGGCAAAATACGTCATGCCTTTTAACCACTCAGAAGCTAGAGTTGACTACACAATTACACAGCTTATTGGTCCTTATTGAGCATGCTACACTGAGACTATGCTTATTCTCAGCAAATTAAATACATGAAAATATGTTTATGAATATTTTACAAATGGCTCTAACAGTATATTAAGTCATCAAACTATCATTAAAAAACATCATAGTATAGTATGTTGTCAACATGTCATTGAAAAACATTGTACTATATTATGTCATCAAAATGTCATTGAATAACGTCATAGTATAGTATGTCGTCAAAATGTCATTGACTCCAGGACAATTTCTTCACTGGCCACAGTTTTCCACCTCTGTGCTAGATTTCTATTCAAATGTTTTTAGATTTATTTTATTTGTAAGGACAACGCACATTAATCAACATTTCTGTAAATGTGCCAGTGTCAGCCAGCTGACTAATTTTCACTACAGTCCTTTGGCAAGATGTTTTGAAACCAATCAAAGGATAAAAAAAATCACAGGACAATCCACAGGACAACGACAGCATAGAGACATAGGGCTCTAGTTTCCCGGCGCGGCGCAGGGTGGTGAATCCCAGTTTGGAGCAGCGCAACCCGAGGCGTACTCAGTTTGGTAATTTGGCAGACCGAGGTGCTCTGAGATGGGCGTGGCGGCGCAGCAGGGGGAGGTGTCGACAGATCCATCATGGCGCAGTGACAGTTTGCTCCCTCTTTCCGACTTGCACAGGTAGGAGGGACGGAGGTGGGAAAGAGGAGTAGCTGCGCCAGCGCGCATGGCGTGCCAAACTTGCAAAATCCGCCTGGCCCCACCCAGTTGGCAAAGCGCAGGTGCGTTGTGCCTCAGCCTAGCCCGGTCTGCCAAAGTAGAGGCTATAAAGATTAGGGATCGACCGATATGGGTTTTTTAGGGCCGATACCGATTATTAGTAGTCAAGGAAACCAATAACCAATATTTAGAACTGATATACATTTGCAGTAAAAATTAAAATTTTGGTGTCAAAATTTAGAATGACACACCTGGGATTAGACTGAATACAACAGTATACTGTTTGTTTTTGTACACTGAAAATCTGTGATAAAAAGACCTTAAACTTTTGTAGAATGGTGTGTTAGCGCCATCAGGCCCGTGTGGAGGAGTGAGTGTATCCCTGAGGTTATCAGACGGGAAGCTTGCAGCACAGACGTCAGGTTAAATCAGACCCTGCACGCCTGATTGAACCTGTCTGCAAACGGGGGGCGTGTTGATGCTGACTGACTGCTTTTTTTTTTTTTTTTTTTCCTCCTCAGGTCCATACCAAATCATCCCTGTGCTGCACATCGCCTCCTAAGACACCAAAAAAGTCAAATGACCTAACTGACCTCGGGTCGAGAACAGAACCCCAAGTCCAACTTATAAGTCGACTAGGAAGGGCCGAACCTGCTGTGATGTCCCTGAATGCATCACTGTTGGCCGAGCACATCGCCGACTTTCAGAGACATCACCACGAGCTCGGCTCTGTCCACGTTGGCTGATAAGATGGATTTGGGGTTCTGTTCTCGATTCGAGGTCATTTAGGTCATCATTTGATTTGGTGTGCACCTGTGGAAGAAAGAAAAAGCGGCCAGTCAGCATCAACACCCCGTTTTGTTGATGCTCAGGCTACATGCCGATTGACATTGCTTAGCGTCTGCGACGGACAACTGTCCTACGCCTGCGGACGACAGAAGACCTGCGAGCTTCTCATGATGATGTCACAGTGACGTCACTGTGACATCATCATGAGAGGCCACGCCCCCCCCCCCACTTGCAGACAGGGGAGACCTCGCAGGCCCTGTGCTGCTGCAGATGTCAGAGCCTGGCTGCTTGGAGCCTGTCTGCAAACGGGGGGCGTGGCCTCATTTGTGACATCACAGTGACATCACTGTGACATCATCATGAGAGTTTGTAAATAGAACCCATTTCTGCCATGAGGTCACTTTCTGACAATGCCACGCGCACGCAGACAAGCCGCTCGCCCCGCTCGTAGACAAAGGAGACCTCGCAGGTCTTCTGTCGTCCGCAGGCGTAGGAGAGTTGTCCGCCGCAGACGCTAAGCAATGTCAATCGGCATGTAGCCTGAGCATCAACAAAATGGGGTGTTGATGCTGACTGGCCGCTTTTTTTTCTTCCACAGGTGTACACCAAATCAAATAATGATCTAAATCACCTCGAATCGAGAACAGAACCTCAAATCCATCTTATGAGCCAAGGTGGACAGAGCCGAGCTCGTGGTGATGTCTCTGAAAGCATCACCATCGGCTGGGCCATGGGCGAACACATCGCTGAAAACTTTTCCACAAACAAAGCGTGAGATGGATCGGCGGGTCGGTGCAGCTTCTGCAGAGCCGAGGTCATTTAGGTCATCACCTCGGACCTGATGATAATATTTAAGTGTTAGTGCCATCAGGCCCGTGTGGAGGAGTGAGTGTATCCCTGAGGTTATCAGACTTGCACAGGTAGGAGGGACGGAGGTGGGAAAGAGGAGTAGCTGCGCCAGCGCGCATGGCGTGCCAAACTTGCAAAATCCGCCTGGCCCCACCCAGTTGGCAAAGCGCAGGTGCGCTGTGCCTCAGCCTAGCCCGGTCTGCCAAAGTAGAGGCTATAAAGATTAGGGATCGACCGATATGGGTTTTTTTGGGCCGATACCGATTATTAGTAGTCAAGGAAACCAATAACCAATATTTAGAACTGATATACATTTGCAGTAAAAATTAAAATTTTGGTGTCAAAATTTAGAATGACACACCTGGGATTAGACTGAATACAACAGTATACTGTTTGTTTTTGTACACTGAAAATCTGTGATAAAAAGACCTTAAACTTTTGTAGAATGACACAAACTCTGACGGAAATCTTGGTTGAAATGGTTGGTTGTTTTATTACATAAAAAACAAAAAGTGCAGAGATGTCTTAAAGTTCACTGAAAATGAAATGGCTGCCTGATTTTTTGTAAGATCAACGTAAAAACTGAACTGCACAGTACTGAAATTTGAGTCTCGGCAATAAGTTAAATTATCTAAAAACAAGACGTTCAGGGATCTTCTAGCAGCATTTATGAAAGTTCACTGAAATAAATTAATGATGTCTTATGTTCTCTCTCAGGTACATCTGATCCAGCCTGATTAAATGCAAACCAATAAAGAGGGTGGCAGGAACAGGAACCTTGGCTCACTTCATTTATTGATGGCTTTAGTAGTTATTACTTTTCGGCTTCTTTTTTTTTTTTTTACATCAAATAGCATAGATTAAACTTTCAGTGGTTACCAGACTTAGTTTTTATTAAAGTAATTTGTAGTTACATATATTTAATATACCAGTCACATTTGGTGTTTTCAGCGAAATGATTACTTTTACTTTAATGCCAAGTAAATTTAATTGATATTCTTCCATACTTTTTAAATGCATGTCTAAATGAACTAATGAAGCCTACAAAACAACTTCACATCAGTTGCTGAAGCTAGCGTGCATGTACACAGACACACACGCACACCCACACACAGAGTCCATGTCAACATAGCAGCACACAGACAACAGATATTGTTAAAAGGTGGTTTAACTCCCTCTTGTAGACACTGTCCTGAAGCTCAGGGGGGGAGAAAAATCAATAAACTGTGTACTGTGGGTACAGGTTTGCAATACTTTGCAATCCAATGAAACTTTGCCAGAATCTCCATCAGCCAATCATGATGCTACTGCGAAATTTTAAATCTGCTCTCTCTTCTGCCGCAGTCCACCGTCAATTGATTTAGAGCTGTAGTGCCCTCTTCCACCCTGTTCACCTCCAGCCAGTGTATCCAGAGTCCAGGACAAGCTCAACAAAGGCTCATTCCTCTACTCATCCAGATCATCAGCACTTCTCCATCTTCCTCACATCTCATCTTCACCACCTCTGCCATCACCACTATGTAGACCTCTTGGGGGTTCCCTATTGGACAACGGATTCATCATGCTCCCTAAATCATACAATCTCAATGGGGTCTAATGGCCAAAGATTTTCCACATTTTTCATTCTTCCGTGCACATGTTAATAAATATAGCCTGGAAATCCAGACCCAAATCTAAAAAGATTTAGGGTCTGACTATGAGTAATGCAAATGGCCCAACTCGAGGGGCGGCACCAAGCATGCATTTGAAAATATCACTGCACGCAATTGGATAACACTACGACCAATCAGCACAATACATGGGGTGACGTATCCAGAGCGCTACAAGCGGAGCTAACTGGTAGATAGTCATCTTGCAATGTTTACTGACTGATTCCGGACTTCATCGTCACAGCGCTGTGGCCATCTGTTTAGCTTGCCTGTGGCCCGCCTATATCAGATACACAGATATCAGATACTCTGATTGCCAGAGTGACTCGCTGAGCTTTAGAGACCAAGCATATAGGTAAAAGTAAAACTCCATAGTCTGTGTTCTTTCTTTTAAAATGTTTACTAAAAACGTTGTTCTTCATATACAAAATGAAAACAGTACCTAAACATCTTACAAAAACATAATAAGCACGGTCAAAGACTAGTGTGCTCTCAAGGCTCCATAGCTTCAACAGAAAACCTACCAAACAGGCAAAATACGTCATGCCTTTTAACCACTCAGAAGCTAGAGTTGACTACACAATTACACAGCTTATTGGTCCTTATTGAGCATGCTACACTGAGACTATGCTTATTCTCAGCAAATTAAATACATGAAAATATGTTTATGAATATTTTACAAATGGCTCTAACAGTATATTAAGTCATTAAACTATCATTAAAAACATCATAGTATAGTATGTTGTCAACATGTCATTGAAAAACATTGTACTATATTATGTCATCAAAATGTCATTGAATAACGTCATAGTATAGTATGTCGTCAAAATGTCATTGACTCCAGGACAATTTCTTCACTGGCCACAGTTTTCCACCTCTGTGCTAGATTTCTATTCAAATGTTTTTAGATTTATTTTATTTGTAAGGACAACGCACATTAATCAACATTTCTGTAAATGTGCCAGTGTCAGCCAGCTGACTAATTTTCAACTACAGTCCTTTGGCAAGATGTTTTGAAACCAATCAAAGGATAAAAAAAATCACAGGACAATCCACAGGACAACGACAGCATAGAGACATAGGGCTCTAGTTTCCTGGCGCGGCGCAGGGTGGTGAATCCCAGTTTGGAGCAGCGCAACCCGAGGCGTACTCAGTTTGGTAATTTGGCAGACCGAGGTGCTCTGAGATGGGCGTGGCGGCGCAGCAGGGGGAGGTGTCGACAGATCCATCATGGCGCAGTGACAGTTTGCTCCCTCTTTCCGACTTGCACAGGTAGGAGGGACGGAGGTGGGAAAGAGGAGTAGCTGCGCCAGCGCGCATGGCGTGCCAAACTTGCAAAATCCGCCTGGCCCCACCCAGTTGGCAAAGCGCAGGTGCGCTGTGCCTCAGCCTAGCCCGGTCTGCCAAAGTAGAGGCTATAAAGATTAGGGATCGACCGATATGGGTTTTTTAGGGCCGATACCGATTATTAGTAATCAAGGAAACCAATAACCAATATTTAGAACTGATATACATTTGCAGTAAAAATTAAAATTTTGGTGTCAAAATTTAGAATGACACACCTGGGATTAGACTGAATACAACAGTATACTGTTTGTTTTTGTACACTGAAAATCTGTGATAAAAAGACCTTAAACTTTTGTAGAATGACACAAACTCTGACGGAAATCTTGGTTGAAATGGTTGGTTGTTTTACTATATAAAAAACAAAAAGTGCAGAGATGTCTTAAAGTTCACTGAAATTGAAATGGCTGCCTGATTTTTTGTAAGATCAACGTAAAAACTGAACTGCACAGTACTGAAATTTGAGTCTCGGCAATAAGTTAAATTATCTAAAAACAAGACGTTCAGGGATCTTCTAGCAGCATTTATGAAAGTTCACTGAAATAAATTAATGATGTCTTATGTTCTCTCTCAGGTACATCTGATCCAGCCTGATTAAATGCAAACCAATAAAGAGGGTGGCAGGAACAGGAACCTTGGCTCACTTCATTTATTGATAGCTTTAGTAGTTATTACTTTTCGGCTTCTTTTTTTTTTTTTTTTTAACATCAAATAGCATAGATTAAACTTTCAGTGGTTACCAGACTTAGTTTTTATTAAAGTAATTTGTAGTTACATATATTTAATATACCAGTCACATTTGGTGTTTTCAGCAAAATGAGTACTTTTACTTTAATGCCAAGTAAATTTAATTGATATTCTTCCATACTTTTTAAATGCATGTCTAAATGAACTAATGAAGCCTACAAAACAACTTCACATCAGTTGCTGAAGCTAGCGTGCATGTACACAGACACACACGCACACCCACACACAGAGTCCATGTCAACATAGCAGCACACAGACAACAGATATTGTTAAAAGGTGGTTTAACTCCCTCTTGTAGACACTGTCCTGAAGCTCAGGGGGGGAGAAAAATCAATAAACTGTACTGTGGGTACAGGTTTGCAATACTTTGCAATCCAATGAAACTTTGCCAGAATCTCCATCAGCCAATCATGATGCTACTGCGAAATTTTAAATCTGCTCTCTCTTCTGCCGCAGTCCACCGTCAATTGATTTAGAGCTGTAGTGCCCTCTTCCACCCTGTTCACCTCCAGCCAGTGTATCCAGAGTCCAGGACAAGCTCAACAAAGGCTCATTCCTCTACTCATCCAGATCATCAGCACTTCTCCATCTTCCTCACATCTCATCTTCACCACCTCTGCCATCACCACTATGTAGACCTCTTGGGGGTTCCCTATTGGACGACGGATTCATCATGCTCCCTAAATCATACAATCTCAATGGGGTCTAATGGCCAAAGATTTTCCACATTTTTCATTCTTCCGTGCACATGTTAATAAATATAGCCTGGAAATCCAGACCCAAATCTAAAAAGATTTAGGGTCTGACTATGAGTAATGCAAATGGCCCAACTCGAGGGGCGGCACCAAGCATGCATTTGAAAATATCACTGCACGCAATTGGATAACACTACGACCAATGAGCACAATACATGGGGTGACGTATCCAGAGCGCTACAAGCGGAGCTAACTGGTAGATAGTCATCTTGCAATGTTTACTGACTGATTCCGGACTTCATCGTCACAGCGCTGTGACCATCTGTTTAGCTTGCCTGTGGCCCGCCTATATCAGATACACAGATATCAGATACTCTGATTGCCAGAGTGACTCGCTGAGCTTTAGAGACCAAGCATATAGGTAAAAGTAAAACTCCATAGTCTGTGTTCTTTCTTTTAAAATGTTTACTAAAAACGTTGTTCTTCATATACAAAATGAAAACAGTACCTAAACATCTTACAAAAACATAATAAGCACGGTCAAAGACTAGTGTGCTCTCAAGGCTCCATAGCTTCAACAGAAAACCTACCAAACAGGCAAAATACGTCATGCCTTTTAACCACTCAGAAGCTAGAGTTGACTACACAATTACACAGCTTATTGGTCCTTATTGAGCATGCTACACTGAGACTATGCTTATTCTCAGCAAATTAAATACATGAAAATATGTTTATGAATATTTTACAAATGGCTCTAACAGTATATTAAGTCATCAAACTATCATTAAAAACATCATAGTATAGTATGTTGTCAACATGTCACTGAAAAACATTGTACTATATTATGTCATCAAAATGTCATTGAAAAACATTGTAGTACAGTATGTCGTCAAAAAGTCATTGAATAACGTCATAGTATAGTGTAGTAATAGTGCAGTGGCAGTAGTAAGCGTATATTTTGGTAGGGAGGCGTCAATTGAAAGATGAAAGGCTACATGTGTCTGTGATTGATATGGATACAGATTGAGGTGTATATGTTTAATCAGTTGTTTATGAAGTTGTCGTAAAGTCTTGTGTTTGGCTTTTAGCAATGACACTGCAGGGAGTCGAACCCCATTTCACTAATGTGAAAGTACCACTACCAGTGTCGGTTTGGTTTGATATTGGGAAAGCGATGAGTGCATGCAGCAGGTCTAAGAGATGTCCATCTCAGAGACATCCATCTCAGAAAGATCCGTCATAGAGACATCCATCACCAAGACTTCAGCCGTCTCCATGGGAGTCACGGGCTCCTGTTGGCGTCGGCCATCATGTGGTCCCTCCTCTCGTCGGGCCCTTTTTCTCGGTGGCTGACAGCTGTCTTCTTTCTCAGCCTTGACCTTCATTGAGATCTCATGGTTGAGACAGAGATGGTTTAGCTGGGTGAACAGCTCCTCCATCTCATCAGTCCACAGGGATTTTCGCTTAGCCAGGCGTTGTGTCTCCTGGCTAAGTTGGTTTCTCCTCTGCTGTATGACGGTCCTCCTGTTACGTTTGAAGACTCCGTTGCGCTGCATCTTGCAAAGATTTCTCTTGTAGTTCAAACTTTTTGAAAGGTCTGCAGTGATTTAACCCACTGTAGTCATGAGGAAAATGCTTAGTTAACAGGTCCTACTTACCAACTCTCAGAACCTTGCGCTGTGATGTCACAAAGACTTTCTTCCTTATCACATTCCGTGTCAGTGTTCTGATGATGTCATTCTATTCCGCTTTGATGTTTCTGTAACCCCCGGTTACCAGAAACCTGCAAAAGAGGTGATTAGTATGAGGAAACACATTTAAAAAAAACAAAAAAAAAAACTGTGGGAAGTTGAATCTGTGGTTGGAAGACCGAATTTTGTAAATATTTCATGGTTAACTTTATTGATGTTACCCACGTGTATCAAAAAGGTTAAACCCGCCCCTTATGTTGTTGAGAAGCTGTGAGGAGACGCAGCACGTCCCCTTTTCCTACTGAAAGGTGACTGAGGCAGATGTATGTTGAAGCAGAGAGAAGAGTAGACACGTGTAAGTAAAATATGTGTGCTTACTACTGGTGAATCACTGTAGTTTTCTAAAGGCTGATACTGAGTGTAAAGAAAAATATTTTCCCCAACCAGATTCACCGACCCCTAAAAGGCCTGTGGTAGTAACAACCCTGCTGCTATTTGCCGAAGGAAAAGTCTCGGTGAGTTGACTGAGATGCAGATGTGTCAATTAACAGCTTGCTGTGATAGAAATATGGAGCTTATAAACTGTTAGACATGATGAAATAATGTGAAAACGTTATAACTGGTAGATAGTCATCTTGCAATGTTTTCTGACTGATTCCGGACTTCATCGTCACAGCGCTGTGGCCATCTGTTTAGCTTGCCTGTGGCCCGCCTATATCAGATACACCGATGTGATCGATGCAGCTGGGCTCCAGCGGCATGGGTAATGAGCAGCATTACTGATTGCCAGAGTGACTCGCTGAGCTTTAGAGACCAAGCATATAGGTGACGCGTGCTTCAGTAAAACTCCATAGTCTGTGTTCTTTCTTTTAAAATGTTTACTAAAAACGTTGTTCTTCATATACAAAATGAAAACAGTACCTAAACATCTTACAAAAACATAATAAGCACGGTCAAAGACTAGTGTGCTCTCAAGGCTCCATAGCTTCAACAGAAAACCTACCAAACAGGCAAAATACGTCATGCCTTTTAACCACTCAGAAGCTAGAGTTGACTACACAATTACACAGCTTATTGGTCCTTATTGAGCATGCTACACTGAGACTATGCTTATTCTCAGCAAATTAAATACATGAAAATATGTTTATGAATATTTTACAAATGGCTCTAACAGTATATTAAGTCATTAAACTATCATTAAAAACATCATAGTATAGTATGTTGTCAACATGTCATTGAAAAACATTGTACTATTATGTCATCAAAATGTCATTGAATAACGTCATAGTATAGTATGTCGTCAAAATGTCATTGACTCCAGGACAATTTCTTCACTGGCCACAGTTTTCCACCTCTGTGCTAGATTTCTATTCAAATGTTTTTAGATTTATTTTATTTGTAAGGACAACGCACATTAATCAACATTTCTGTAAATGTGCCAGTGTCAGCCAGCTGACTAATTTTCAACTACAGTCCTTTGGCAAGATGTTTTGAAACCAATCAAAGGATAAAAAAAATCACAGGACAATCCACAGGACAACGACAGCATAGAGACATAGGGCTCTAGTTTCCTGGCGCGGCGCAGGGTGGTGAATCCCAGTTTGGAGCAGCGCAACCCGAGGCGTACTCAGTTTGGTAATTTGGCAGACCGAGGTGCTCTGAGATGGGCGTGGCGGCGCAGCAGGGGAGGTGTCGACAGATCCATCATGGCGCAGTGACAGTTTGCTCCCTCTTTCCGACTTGCACAGGTAGGAGGGACGGAGGTGGGAAAGAGGAGTAGCTGCGCCAGCGCGCATGGCGTGCCAAACTTGCAAAATCCGCCTGGCCCCACCCAGTTGGCAAAGCGCAGGTGCGCTGTGCCTCAGCCTAGCCCGGTCTGCCAAAGTAGAGGCTATAAAGATTAGGGATCGACCGATATGGGTTTTTTTGGGCCGATACCGATTATTAGTAGTCAAGGAAACCAATAACCAATATTTAGAACTGATATACATTTGCAGTAAAAATTAAAATTTTGGTGTCAAAATTTAGAATGACACACCTGGGATTAGACTGAATACAACAGTATACTGTTTGTTTTTGTACACTGAAAATCTGTGATAAAAAGACCTTAAACTTTTGTAGAATGACACAAACTCTGACGGAAATCTTGGTTGAAATGGTTGGTTGTTTTATTATATAAAAAACAAAAAGTGCAGAGATGTCTTAAAGTTCACTGAAAATGAAATGGCTGCCTGATTTTTTGTAAGATCAACGTAAAAACTGAACTGCACAGTACTGAAATTTGAGTCTCGGCAATAAGTTAAATTATCTAAAAACAAGACGTTCAGGGATCTTCTAGCAGCATTTGAAAGTTCACTGAAATAAATTAATGATGTCTTATGTTCTCTCTCAGGTACATCTGATCCAGCCTGATTAAATGCAAACCAATAAAGAGGGTGGCAGGAACAGGAACCTTGGCTCACTTCATTTATTGATAGCTTTAGTAGTTATTACTTTTCGGCTTCTTTTTTTTTTTTTTTTTACATCAAATAGCATAGATTAAACTTTCAGTGGTTACCAGACTTAGTTTTTATTAAAGTAATTTGTAGTTACATACAGTGGTGGAAAAAAGTTTTCGGACACCCCATGCATTTGTGAAATATTGCATTAAGAATCACTCTTAGGTCTTCAAGTGCAATTTCTTTTAGTACAGTCACAGCCAAAATACTAAATAAATCCTAAAAAAGCCATCAAAAACTTAAAATTGATTGGTTCCATGAAAATACATAAGAAGTTTTGAGTATTGGGTCATTTTGGTACCAGTGATAAAGGTCGTTCTTTTTATTAAAAGACACATTTTTTGTTGCCAAGCTTCGTGTCTACATAAAGGCAGCACATTTGAAAGTTCTTCAGACACAAAAATGGCTAAAACAAGGAACCTAACGCAGGAAACACGCCTGAAGATAAAGATTCTCAGCCAGGAAGGGTATAGCTGCCGCCAGATAGCCAGGAAGTGCAGATGCAGTCCTTCAGCAGTTGGATACACTCTGCAGAAATACAGACGAACCAACAGCTTGGAAGACAAACCAAGATCTGGGCGTCCAAGGGTTTCTTCAGCAAGAAATGGCCGCATCCTGATCCGCATGTGCAGGCAAAACCGCCGAATGACATCATAGGAGCCTCAGCAGCAGTGGTCAAACCAAACTGGTGTCCAGTGTTCCACCCGCACTGTACGTGGCCGACTTTTAGATCATGGCTTAAGGTCTTACAAGGCTATCAAGAAGCCCTGATCAATGAGAGACAGAAGTTAGCCTGGCGTCGTTGGGCCCAGGCACACAAGAACTGGACAGCCAGGAATTAGAAGAAGATTTTGTGGTCAGATGAGTCCAGTTTCCAGCTTTATCTTCCTCCTACTAATGTGAGGGTACGCAGAAGGCCAGGCGAAGCATTATCTCCAGCATGTACAGTACCTACTGTCAAGCATGGTGGAGGCAGTATCATGGTTTGGGGATGCATGAGTGCTGCTGGTGTTGGTCATCTCACTGTCTGTGATGGCACATTGAACTCTACCAAGTATTGTACCATTCTTGAAACCCACATGCTCCCTTCTGCGCGTGCACTGTTCCGTCGAGGTAAAAACTGGATGTTTCAACAAGATAATGCCCCTTGCCACACATCCAAGGCCAGTAGAACTTGGCTGCAGGAGCACAGTATCCAGGTCTTAGAGTGGCCAGCTCAATCCCCGGACACGAGCCCCATTGAAAATCTGTGGTGGATTATCAAAAGGTCTGTTTCAAAGCATAAACCAAAGAATTTAGAAGAATTAAAAGCAGTAATTCAAGAAGAATGGGACAAGATTACCCCTCAGCAGTGTGAAAGGCTCGTAGGGAACATGCCAACCAGGATTAGAGCTCTACTACGTGCCAATGGCAGGACTACTAAATATTAATTTGATGATGTGATGGTTTAATTATTTTTTGTTCAGTTTTGAACACATTCTCTGTTATTTGTTGACTTTGATACCGACAATGTTGAGAACTGACATATTGAAACTGTCAAGAATTTAGTTTTGTTAATTTTTCTTGTAAACAATAAACAAAAAAAAAATATAATTTGTATTTGTTTGTATCTGTCTAATGCAGCCACACCTTTTGAAACACAAAAAAGATTTTTCCACAAATATTTCATGATAATATTTGAGATTGTGTAAAATTTTAATGGTGTCCGAAAACTTTTTTCCACCACTGTATATTTAATATACCAGTCACATTTGGTGTTTTCAGCAAAATGAGTACTTTTACTTTAATGCCAAGTAAATTTAATTGATATTCTTCCATACTTTTTAAATGCATGTCTAAATGAACTAATGAAGCCTACAAAACAACTTCACATCAGTTGCTGAAGCTAGCGTGCATGTACACAGACACACACGCACACCCACACACAGAGTCCATGTCAACATAGCAGCACACAGACAACAGATATTGTTAAAAGGTGTTTAACTCCCTCTTGTAGACACTGTCCTGAAGCTCAGGGGGGGAGAAAAATCAATAAACTGTGTACTGTGGGTACAGGTTTGCAATACTTTGCAATCCAATGAAACTTTGCCAGAATCTCCATCAGCCAATCATGATGCTACTGCGAAATTTTAAATCTGCTCTCTCTTCTGCCGCAGTCCACCGTCAATTGATTTAGAGCTGTAGTGCCCTCTTCCACCCTGTTCACCTCCAGCCAGTGTATCCAGAGTCCAGGACAAGCTCAACAAAGGCTCATTCCTACTCATCCAGATCATCAGCACTTCTCCATCTTCCTCACATCTCATCTTCACCACCTCTGCCATCACCACTATGTAGACCTCTTGGGGGTTCCCTATTGGACGACGGATTCATCATGCTCCCTAAATCATACAATCTCAATGGGGTCTAATGGCCAAAGATTTTCCACATTTTTCATTCTTCCGTGCACATGTTAATAAATATAGCCTGGAAATCCAGACCCAAATCTAAAAGATTTAGGGTCTGACTATGAGTAATGCAAATGGCCCAACTCGAGGGGCGGCACCAAGCATGCATTTGAAAATATCACTGCACGCAATTGGATAACACTACGACCAATCAGCACAATACATGGGGTGACGTATCCAGAGCGCTACAAGCGGAGCTAACTGGTAGATAGTCATCTTGCAATGTTTACTGACTGATTCCGGACTTCATCGTCACAGCGCTGTGGCCATCTGTTTAGCTTGCCTGTGGCCCGCCTATATCAGATACACAGATATCAGATACTCTGATTGCCAGAGTGACTCGCTGAGCTTTAGAGACCAAGCATATAGGTAAAAGTAAAACTCCATAGTCTGTGTTCTTTCTTTTAAAATGTTTACTAAAACGTTGTTCTTCATATACAAAATGAAAACAGTACCTAAACATCTTACAAAAACATAATAAGCACGGTCAAAGACTAGTGTGCTCTCAAGGCTCCATAGCTTCAACAGAAAACCTACCAAACAGGCAAAATACATCATGCCTTTTAACCACTCAGAAGCTAGAGTTGACTACACAATTACACAGCTTATTGGTCCTTATTGAGCATGCTACACTGAGACTATGCTTATTCTCAGCAAATTAAATACATGAAAATATGTTTATGAATATTTTACAAATGGCTCTAACAGCATATTAAGTCATCAAACTATCATTAAAAACATCATAGTATAGTATGTTGTCAACATGTCATTGAAAAACATTGTACTATATTATGTCATCAAAATGTCATTGAAAAACATTGTAGTACAGTATGTCGTCAAAAAGTCATTGAATAACGTCATAGTATAGTATGTCGTCAAAATGTCGTTGAATAACGTCAAAGTATAGTATGTCATCAAAATGTCATTGAAAAACATGGTAGTATATAGTATGTCGTCAAAATGTCATTGAAAAACGTCATAGTATAGTGTAGTAATAGTGCAGTGGCAGTAGTAAGCGTATATTTTGGTAGGGAGGCGTCAATTGAAAGATGAAAGGCTACATGTGTCTGTGATTGATATGGATACAGATTGAGGTGTATATGTTTAATCAGTTGTTTATGAAGTTGTCGTAAAGTCTTGTGTTTGGCTTTTAGCAATGACACTGCAGGGAGTCGAACCCCATTTCACTAATGTGAAAGTACCACTACCAGTGTCGGTTTGGTTTGATATTGGGAAAGCGATGAGTGCATGCAGCAGGTCTAAGAGATGTCCATCTCAGAGACATCCATCTCAGAAAGATCCGTCATAGAGACATCCATCACCAAGACTTCAGCCGTCTCCATGGGAGTCACGGGCTCCTGTTGGCGTCGGCCATCATGTGGTCCCTCCTCTCGTCGGGCCCTTTTCTCGGTGGCTGACAGCTGTCTTCTTTCTCAGCCTTGACCTTCATTGAGATCTCATGGTTGAGACAGAGATGGTTTAGCTGGGTGAACAGCTCCTCCATCTCATCAGTCCACAGGGATTTTCGCTTAGCCAGGCGTTGTGTCTCCTGGCTAAGTTGGTTTCTCCTCTGCTGTATGACGGTCCTCCTGTTACGTTTGAAGACTCCGTTGCGCTGCATCTTGCAAAGATTTCTCTTGTAGTTCAAACTTTTTGAAAGGTCTGCAGTGATTTAACCCACTGTAGTCATGAGGAAAATGCTTAGTTAACAGGTCCTACTTACCAACTCTCAGAACCTTGCGCTGTGATGTCACAAAGACTTTCTTCCTTATCACATTCCGTGTCAGTGTTCTGATGATGTCATTCTATTCCGCTTTGATGTTTCTGTAACCCCCGGTTACCAGAAACCTGCAAAAGAGGTGATTAGTATAAGGAAACACATTTTTAAAAAAAAAAAAAAAAACTGTGGGAAGTTGAATCTGTGGTTGGAAGACCGAATTTTGTAAATATTTCATGGTTAACTTTATTGATGTTACCCACGTGTATCAAAAAGGTTAAACCCGCCCCTTATGTTGTTGAGAAGCTGTGAGGAGACGCAGCACGTCCCCTTTTCCTACTGAAAGGTGACTGAGGCAGATGTATGTTGAAGCAGAGAGAAGAGTAGACACGTGTAAGTAAAATATGTGTGCTTACTACTGGTGAATCACTGTAGTTTTCTAAAGGCTGATACTGAGTGTAAAGAAAAATATTTTCCCCAACCAGATTCACCGACCCCTAAAAGGCCTGTGGTAGTAACAACCCTGCTGCTATTTGCCGAAGGAAAAGTCTCGGTGAGTTGGCTGAGATGCAGATGTGTCAATTAACAGCTTGCTGTGATAGAAATATGGAGCTTATAAACTGTTAGACATGATGAAATAATGTGAAAACGTTATAACTGGTAGATAGTCATCTTGCAATGTTTTCTGACTGATTCCGGACTTCATCGTCACAGCGCTGTGGCCATCTGTTTAGCTTGCCTGTGGCCCGCCTATATCAGATACACCGATGTGATCGATGCAGCTGGGCTCCAGCGGCATGGGTAATGAGCAGCATTACTGATTGCCAGAGTGACTCGCTGAGCTTTAGAGACCAAGCATATAGGTGACGCGTGCTTCAGTAAAACTCCATAGTCTGTGTTCTTTCTTTTAAAATGTTTACTAAAAACGTTGTTCTTCATATACAAAATGAAAGCAGTACCTAAACATCTTACAAAAACATAATAAGCACGGTCAAAGACTAGTGTGCTCTCAAGGCTCCATAGCTTCAACAGAAAACCTACCAAACAGGCAAAATACGTCATGCCTTTTAACCACTCAGAAGCTAGAGTTGACTACACAATTACACAGCTTATTGGTCCTTATTGAGCATGCTACACTGAGACTATGCTTATTCTCAGCAAATTAAATACATGAAAATATGTTTATGAATATTTTACAAATGGCTCTAACAGTATATTAAGTCATCAAACTATCATTAAAAACATCATAGTATAGTATGTTGTCAACATGTCATTGAAAAACATTGTACTATATTATGTCATCAAAATGTCATTGAATAACGTCATAGTATAGTATGTCGTCAAAATGTCATTGACTCCAGGACAATTTCTTCACTGGCCACAGTTTTCCACCTCTGTGCTAGATTTCTATTCAAATGTTTTTAGATTTATTTTATTTGTAAGGACAACGCACATTAATCAACATTTCTGTAAATGTGCCAGTGTCAGCCAGCTGACTAATTTTCAACTACAGTCCTTTGGCAAGATGTTTTGAAACCAATCAAAGGATAAAAAAAATCACAGGACAATCCACAGGACAACGACAGCATAGAGACATAGGGCTCTAGTTTCCCGGCGCGGCGCAGGGTGGTGAATCCCAGTTTGGAGCAGCGCAACCGAGGCGTACTCAGTTTGGTAATTTGGCAGACCGAGGTGCTCTGAGATGGGCGTGGCGGCGCAGCAGGGGGAGGTGTCGACAGATCCATCATGGCGCAGTGACAGTTTGCTCCCTCTTTCCGACTTGCACAGGTAGGAGGGACGGAGGTGGAAAGAGGAGTAGCTGCGCCAGCGCGCATGGCGTGCCAAACTTGCAAAATCCGCCTGGCCCCACCCAGTTGGCAAAGCGCAGGTGCGCTGTGCCTCAGCCTAGCCCGGTCTGCCAAAGTAGAGGCTATAAAGATTAGGGATCGACCGATATGGGTTTTTTAGGGCCGATACCGATTATTAGTAGTCAAGGAAACCAATAACCAATATTTAGAACTGATATACATTTGCAGTAAAAATTAAAATTTTGGTGTCAAAATTTAGAATGACACACCTGGGATTAGACTGAATACAACAGTATACTGTTTGTTTTTGTACACTGAAAATCTGTGATAAAAAGACCTTGAACTTTTGTAGAATGGCGTGTTAGCGCCATCAGGCCCGTGTGGAGGAGTGAGTGTATCCCTGAGGTTATCAGACGGGAAGCTTGCAGCACAGACGTCAGGTTAAATCAGACCCTGCACGCCTGATTGAACCTGTCTGCAAACGGGGGGCGTGTTGATGCTGACTGACTGCTTTTTTTTTTTTTTTTTTTTCCTCCTCAGGTCCATACCAAATCATCCCTGTGCTGCACATCGCCTCCTAAGACACCAAAAAAGTCAAATGACCTAACTGACCTCGGGTCGAGAACAGAACCCCAAGTCCAACTTATAAGCCGACTAGGAAGGGCCGAACCTGCTGTGATGTCCCTGAATGCATCACTGTTGGCCGAGCACATCGCCGACTTTCAGAGACATCACCACGAGCTCGGCTCTGTCCACGTTGGCTGATAAGATGGATTTGGGGTTCTGTTCTCGATTCGAGGTCATTTAGGTCATCATTTGATTTGGTGTGCACCTGTGGAAGAAAGAAAAAGCGGCCAGTCAGCATCAACACCCCGTTTTGTTGATGCTCAGGCTACATGCCGATTGACATTGCTTAGCGTCTGCGACGGACAACTGTCCTACGCCTGCGGACGACAGAAGACCTGCGAGCTTCTCATGATGATGTCACAGTGACGTCACTGTGACATCATCATGAGAGGCCACGCCCCCCCCCCCACTTGCAGACAGGGGAGACCTCGCAGGCCCTGTGCTGCTGCAGATGTCAGAGCCTGGCTGCTTGGAGCCTGTCTGCAAAGGGGGGCGTGGCCTCATTTGTGACATCACAGTGACATCACTGTGACATCATCATGAGAGTTTGTAAATAGAACCCATTTCTGCCATGAGGTCACTTTCTGACAATGCCACGCGCACGCAGACAAGCCGCTCGACCCGCTCGTAGACAAAGGAGACCTCGCAGGTCTTCTGTCGTCCGCAGGCGTAGGAGAGTTGTCCGCCGCAGACGCTAAGCAATGTCAATCGGCATGTAGCTGAGCATCAACAAAATGGGGTGTTGATGCTGACTGGCCGCTTTTTTTTCTTCCACAGGTGTTCACCAAATCAAATAATGACCTAAATCACCTCGAATCGAGAACAGAACCTCAAATCCATCTTATGAGCCAAGGTGGACAGAGCCGAGCTCGTGGTGATGTCTCTGAAAGCATCACCATCGGCTGGGCCATGGGCGAACACATCGCTGAAAACTTTTCCACAAACAAAGCGTGAGATGGATCGGCGGTCGGTGCAGCTTCTGCAGAGCCGAGGTCATTTAGGTCATCACCTCGGACCTGATGATAATATTTAAGTGTTAGCGCCATCAGGCCCGTGTGGAGGAGTGAGTGTATCCTGAGGTTATCAGACTTGCACAGGTAGGAGGGACGGAGGTGGGAAAGAGGAGTAGTTGCGCCAGCGCGCATGGCGTGCCAAACTTGCAAAATCCGCCTGGCCCCACCCAGTTGGCAAAGCGCAGGTGCGCTGTGCCTCAGCCTAGCCCGGTCTGCCAAAGTAGAGGCTATAAAGATTAGGGATCGACCGATATGGGTTTTTTAGGGCCGATACCGATTATTAGTAGTCAAGGAAACCAATAACCAATATTTAGAACTGATATACATTTGCAGTAAAAATTAAAATTTTGGTGTCAAAATTTAGAATGACACACCTGGGATTAGACTGAATACAACAGTATACTGTTTGTTTTTGTACACTGAAATCTGTGATAAAAAGACCTTAAACTTTTGTAGAATGACACAAACTCTGACGGAAATCTTGGTTGAAATGGTTGGTTGTTTTATTATATAAAAAACAAAAAGTGCAGAGATGTCTTAAAGTTCACTGAAAATGAAATGGCTGCCTGATTTTTTGTAAGATCAACGTAAAAACTGAACTGCACAGTACTGAAATTTGAGTCTCGGCAATAAGTTAAATTATCTAAAAACAAGACGTTCAGGATCTTCTAGCAGCATTTATGAAAGTTCACTGAAATAAATTAATGATGTCTTATGTTCTCTCTCAGGTACATCTGATCCAGCCTGATTAAATGCAAACCAATAAAGAGGGTGGCAGGAACAGGAACCTTGGCTCACTTCATTATTGATAGCTTTAGTAGTTATTACTTTTCGGCTTCTTTTTTTTTTTTTTTTTACATCAAATAGCATAGATTAAACTTTCAGTGGTTACCAGACTTAGTTTTTATTAAAGTAATTTGTAGTTACATATATTTAATATACCAGTCACATTTGGTGTTTTCAGCAAAATGAGTACTTTTACTTTAATGCCAAGTAAATTTAATTGATATTCTTCCATACTTTTTAAATGCATGTCTAAATGAACTAATGAAGCCTACAAAACAACTTCACATCAGTTGCTGAAGTAGCGTGCATGTACACAGACACACACGCACACCCACACACAGAGTCCATGTCAACATAGCAGCACACAGACAACAGATATTGTTAAAAGGTGGTTTAACTCCCTCTTGTAGACACTGTTCTGAAGCTCAGGGGGGAGAAAAATCAATAAACTGTGTACTGTGGGTACAGGTTTGCAATACTTTGCAATCCAATGAACTTTGCCAGAATCTCCATCAGCCAATCATGATGCTACTGCGAAATTTTAAATCTGCTCTCTCTTCTGCCGCAGTCCACCGTCAATTGATTTAGAGCTGTAGTGCCCTCTTCCACCCTGTTCACCTCCAGCCAGTGTATCCAGAGTCCAGGACAAGCTCAACAAAGGCTCATTCCTCTACTCATCCAGATCATCAGCACTTCTCCATCTTCCTCACATCTCATCTTCACCACCTCTGCCATCACCACTATGTAGACCTCTTGGGGGTTCCCTATTGGACGACGGATTCATCATGCTCCCTAAATCATACAATCTCAATGGGGTCTAATGGCCAAAGATTTTCCACATTTTTCATTCTTCCGTGCACATGTTAATAAATATAGCCTGGAAATCCAGACCCAAATCTAAAAAGATTTAGGCTCTGACTATGAGTAATGCAAATGGCCCAACTCGAGGGGCGGCACCAAGCATGCATTTGAAAATATCACTGCACGCAATTGGATAACACTACGACCAATCAGCACAATACATGGGGTGACGTATCCAGAGCGCTACAAGCGGAGCTAACTGGTAGATAGTCATCTTGCAATGTTTACTGACTGATTCCGGACTTCATCGTCACAGCGCTGTGGCCATCTGTTTAGCTTGCCTGTGGCCCGCCTATATCAGATACACAGATATCAGATACTCTGATTGCCAGAGTGACTCGCTGAGCTTCAGAGACCAAGCATATAGGTAAAAGTAAAACTCCATAGTCTGTGTTCTTTCTTTTAAAATGTTTACTAAAAACGTTGTTCTTCATATACAAAATGAAAACAGTACCTAAACATCTTACAAAAACATAATAAGCACGGTCAAAGACTAGTGTGCTCTCAAGGCTCCATAGCTTCGTAGACAGCTTGAAGTTGTCGTAAAGTCTTGTGTTTGGCTTTTAGCAATGACACTGCAGGGAGTCGAACCCCATTTCACTAATGTGAAAGTACCACTACCAGTGTCGGTTTGGTTTGATATTGGGAAAGCGATGAGTGCATGCAGCAGGTCTAAGAGATGTCCATCTCAGAGACATCCATCTCAGAAAGATCCGTCATAGAGACATCCATCACCAAGACTTCAGCCGTCTCCATGGGAGTCACGGGCACCTGTTGGCGTCGGCCATCATGTGGTCCCTCCTCTCGTCGGGCCCTTTTTCTCGGTGGCTGACAGCTGTCTTCTTTCTCAGCCTTGACCTTCATTGAGATCTCATGGTTGAGACAGAGATGGTTTAGCTGGGTGAACAGCTCCTCCATCTCATCAGTCCACAGGGATTTTCGCTTAGCCAGGCGTTGTGTCTCCTGGCTAAGTTGGTTTCTCCTCTGCTGTATGACGGTCCTCCTGTTACGTTTGAAGACTCCGTTGCGCTGCATCTTGCAAAGATTTCTCTTGTAGTTCAAACTTTTTGAAAGGTCTGCAGTGATTTAACCCACTGTAGTCATGAGGAAAATGCTTAGTTAACAGGTCCTACTTACCAACTCTCAGAACCTTGCGCTGTGATGTCACAAAGACTTTCTTCCTTATCACATTCCGTGTCAGTGTTCTGATGATGTCATTCTATTCCGCTTTGATGTTTCTGTAACCCCCGGTTACCAGAAACCTGCAAAAGAGGTGATTAGTATGAGGAAACACATTTTAAAAAAAAAAAAAAAACTGTGGGAAGTTGAATCTGTGGTTGGAAGACCGAATTTTGTATTTATTTCATGGTTAACTTTATTGATGTTACCCACGTGTATCAAAAAGGTTAAACCCGCCCCTTATGTTGCTGAGAAGCTGTGAGGAGACGCAGCACGTCCCCTTTTCCTACTGAAAGGTGACTGAGGCAGATGTATGTTGAAGCAGAGAGAAGAGTAGACACGTGTAAGTAAAATATGTGTGCTTACTACTGGTGAATCACTGTAGTTTTCTAAAGGCTGATACTGAGTGTAAAGAAAAATATTTTCCCCAACCAGATTCACCGACCCCTAAAAGGCCTGTGGTAGTAACAACCCTGCTGCTATTTGCCGAAGGAAAAGTCTCGGTGAGTTGACTGAGATGCAGATGTGTCAATTAACAGCTTGCTGTGATAGAAATATGGAGCTTATAAACTGTTAGACATGATGAAATAATGTGAAAACGTTATAACTGGTAGATAGTCATCTTGCAATGTTTTCTGACTGATTCCGGACTTCAGCGTCGCAGCGCTGTGGCCATCTGTTTAGCTTGCCTGTGGCCCGCCTATATCAGATACACCGATGTGATCGATGCAGCTGGGCTCCAGCGGCATGGGTAATGAGCAGCATTACTGATTGCCAGAGTGACTCGCTGAGCTTTAGAGACCAAGCATATAGGTGACGCGTGCTTCAGTAAAACTCCATAGTCTGTGTTCTTTCTTTTAAAATGTTTACTAAAAACGTTGTTCTTCATATACAAAATGAAAGCAGTACCTAAACATCTTACAAAAACATAATAAGCACGGTCAAAGACTAGTGTGCTCTCAAGGCTCCATAGCTTCAACAGAAAACCTACCAAACAGGCAAAATACGTCATGCCTTTTAACCACTCAGAAGCTAGAGTTGACTACACAATTACACAGCTTATTGGTCCTTATTGAGCATGCTACACTGAGACTATGCTTATTCTCAGCAAATTAAATACATGAAAATATGTTTATGAATATTTTACAAATGGCTCTAACAGTATATTAAGTCATCAAACTATCATTAAAAACATCATAGTATAGTATGTTGTCAACATGTCATTGAAAAACATTGTACTATTATGTCATCAAAATGTCATTGAATAACGTCATAGTATAGTATGTCGTCAAAATGTCATTGACTCCAGGACAATTTCTTCACTGGCCACAGTTTTCCACCTCTGTGCTAGATTTCTATTCAAATGTTTTTAGATTTATTTTATTTGTAAGGACAACGCACATTAATCAACATTTCTGTAAATGTGCCAGTGTCAGCCAGCTGACTAATTTTCAACTACAGTCCTTTGGCAAGATGTTTTGAAACCAATCAAATAATAAAAAAAAATCACAGGACAATCCACAGGACAACGACACATAGAGACATAGGGCTCTAGTTTCCCGGCGCGGCGCAGGGTGGTGAATCCCAGTTTGGAGCAGCGCAACCCGAGGCGTACTCAGTTTGGTAATTTGGCAGACCGAGGTGCTCTGAGATGGGCGTGGCGGCGCAGCAGGGGGAGGTGTCGACAGATCCATCATGGCGCAGTGACAGTTTGCTCCCTCTTTCCGACTTGCACAGGTAGGAGGGACGGAGGTGGGAAAGAGGAGTAGCTGCGCCAGCGCGCATGGCGTGCCAAACTTGCAAAATCCGCCTGGCCCCACCCAGTTGGCAAAGCGCAGGTGCGCTGTGCCTCAGCCTAGCCCGGTCTGCCAAAGTAGAGGCTATAAAGATTAGGGATCGACCGATATGGGTTTTTTAGGGCCGATACCGATTATTAGTAGTCAAGGAAACCAATAACCAATATTTAGAACTGATATACATTTGCAGTAAAAATTAAAATTTTGGTGTCAAAATTTAGAATGACACACCTGGGATTAGACTGAATACAACAGTATACTGTTTGTTTTTGTACACTGAAAATCTGTGATAAAAAGACCTTAAACTTTTGTAGAATGACACAAACTCTGACGGAAATCTTGGTTGAAATGGTTGGTTGTTTTATTATATAAAAAACAAAAAGTGCAGAGATGTCTTAAAGTTCACTGAAAATGAAATGGCTGCCTGATTTTTTGTAAGATCAACGAAAAACTGAACTGCACAGTACTGAAATTTGAGTCTCGGCAATAAGTTAAATTATCTAAAAACAAGACGTTCAGGGATCTTCTAGCAGCATTTATGAAAGTTCACTGAAATAAATTAATGATGTCTTATGTTCTCTCTCAGGTACATCTGATCCAGCCTGATTAAATGCAAACCAATAAAGAGGGTGGCAGGAACAGGAACCTTGGCTCACTTCATTTATTGATAGCTTTAGTAGTTATTACTTTTCGGCTTCTTCCTTTTTTTTTTTTTTTTTTTACATCAAATAGCATAGATTAAACTTTCAGTGGTTACCAGACTTAGTTTTTATTAAAGTCCGTGTAAAGTGAGAATAAATATGTCATCTGAGTTTGACATACCACAGAAAAAGGTGTTGTAAGCTACCCTGTCAAATTTGAACGATTAAAAAAATCGGCAAATATATGAAATTAGGCTTCAAAGTTGTGTAAAAACGCGAAACCCCGCCCCCTAACAAGTGTCACCTGTCAATCAAAGTCACCACCGCTACCGGGAACATGGATGCAACTCCGAACTTTCTTCTCCAGCCGCAGCCCTACATGTTTGAGCCACCAGAGCCAGATTGCAGCTCTGAGCCAGAGGACACTAACCCCCATGAGAGTGGACCTCGGTCCTCTCAGTCTGCAACAGAGTGGTAATTTTATTTCTCCCAGTTATAAATAGCAATGTGTGTAACTGTCTATTATAACCCAACGATAGCTTAATTAAGCTAACGTTAGGCTATGGAATAAAACGTCTTCTGTCACTTTAGCACACTGTGCTTAGCTTAGCTTAGCTTAGCTTAGCCTCTACAGCCAAGCATCAATCTAGCAGGCATCATGTAAATTTTTTTGGCATGTTAATGAATATGAGGCCACACCATCATCAATATTAGACTAAAGTAAAAATTTAGCTCATGTATTATTAGTTTAATTTAACCAGGCCTACACATATCTGCAGGTCTTTTAACTTTTTATGAGGATTGCTTACTGTAATGGCAACACACAACCTTAGTAACAGACTATCCTGTAACCTGCTCAGACAAATGTATGATTGTTCATAACACAGAATTCACATCTATTAAAATTCAGGTTAGTCACATTGTGAATGAGACTGTCCTTACACAGGTGTACCTGTGAAGAATGCATTACGATGCCCACAGAGGAGCAGAATGTTTGCTGCAAAGAACTGAATGCAGTAAGTAAATAACACATACATGAATACACAACCAGTAGAGTACTAGATATCTAGCACTAAAACTGCACATATCACATATGCCAACAGGTACAGAATAGATGTGGAGAGCTGCCCGAGGAGCCGAGGTGCATGACCCTTCATCCGGGCCTTGAACCCGTGTGCCTGAACCCCTACTCCCTTCAGAATGCACTGAATGTGTACCAGGCAGACCATGGGCCTCTGGACATAAAGGAGAGAGCTGCGTAAGTTAGACAATGAAATATATTTTATTGACTTTAAATGTGTAGAAATCACATTTGCATTGATCAAATGACAGACCTTTCAAATGCAAAGTTTTAGGACTCTAGAGCTAAGTTTCACTATTTATGCTTTCATTAGTGATTGATTAATGTACTCCACTGGAAAATAAAGTATTGGACTATAATAAAAATGTGGAATGAGGATCATTGTAGAAATAATTAATTTTCTTGTTATATACAGACAATGTCTATTATGTGATACTACACTTAAAATAAACCAGCTCTATGTTAATAATGCACAGCTTGCTTTCATGTAGTGCTTTTATATATAACATAGGACAGCGATCTGGAATGTAATAAAACAGATGTTTTAATAAAAGCAGGGTGGAAACTGGTAGAAACAGGCATGTTTCAACATATCACCATTTCTTAAACGTCTGTTGACTAACAGCCTTAAACAGGCCAACTGGCCAAGTATGTATCCAGCCCTAAACTCACCTGTGCACCTGTGGGGCATCCTCAGGCTGAAGGTGGAGGAGTGCAAGGTGTCTTCACATCCATCTGCTCCATGATGTCATCATGGAGGGGTGGGAAAGGATTCCTGAAGCAACCTGTGAGCTCTGGTGAATTTCATGCCCAAAGGGTTAAGGCAGTGCTAGATAATAATGGTTGGCACACAAAATACTGACACTTTAGGCACAATTTGGACATGTTCACTGTGGGGTGTACTCACTTATGTTGCCAGCTGTTTAGATGTTGATGGCTGTGTTTTGAGTAATTTTCAGAGGAAGGTAAATCTATACTATTATACAAGCTGTACACTGACTACTTTAAGTTATATCAAAGTGGCATTTCTATAGTGTTGTCCCATGAAAAGATATAATGAAATATTTGCAAACATGGGAGGGGTGTACTCAGTCACTTGGACAATTACATGAAATTTTAAAGAGTAAAAAACTATCCATTTCATCACACATCCATACAGGCTACATGATGACACAGGCTGCAGGTTGATGAATAAGAATGTCATCTTCTGGGATCCTGTTCTGTAAGACATTATAAAAAATGGAGAGAAAATTAAGACATGTAAAATTCTCATGTGGCTTTATTTTTACTTTTTCATCACAGCCGTGCTAGATACCTGGCCTATCGAAGTTTTGTGTCCTGGTGCTGGGGATACCTGGGCAAAAATAACCGTGTGGTCATACCCTCCTGCGTTGTGCGCCGCATTCATGAAGAGTACCCTGATGAAGATGGGGAATACACAGGTTTCAAACCACCAATATAAATAAAGAACAATAAAAAATAAATATCATATTGTATTGTGTGCTTGATATTTGTTATTTTATATTTCATACTTTACTTGATAATTTCACAAAAGCATTGAACAATTATTGTTTTAGTAATGATACGTTTGTAAGTGTGTCATAGCTGACTACAATTGAGGCTAGTGGGGCTGTAGTGCAGGAGTGGGCTGGAGCAGGAAGAGGTTTAACAAAGCTCAAACAAGTAATTATACAATAAACAAGTAATAGGAAAGAGTCTGACAGATAACCTTTTGAAGTTTCTTGACATCAAAAGCAGCAATGGACTGCTCCTCCATATTCACCACCTACACAGAAGAATTATTAGAGAAAAATCATTTGACATAATTAAAAAAAACTACTGATAGCCCATCATAACATGAACCCATGACCCACACTAACCTAATGGGTAATGATCTGACCCTCTTCTCTATCAGTAACTGTCACATCTGCTGCACAGTCTGATGTTGGGCCATCTTGTGCTGGAGCTGCTCCCACCCCACCTGGACAGCTGAACCTGGACACATGTCTGGCAATTGCATCTGCCTTCTCAGGCCGCTCATACTGTGAGCACAGGAATCCAGGAACAGCCACTGCTCTCAGCTCAGCCGCAAAGGTCCCAGGGTCATGGATGACTTTGTTAAAGAGGAGGTCCATAAGCTCTGAGACATATTCTAAAAAACAGAAGACAGCACAAAGCATTTGTAGTTCGTTAATTCATGTGGGCTCAACTGTTGACAATCTATTTCCAAAGTAACTGCAATCACATTTTTTTTTTACTTTGAATTCTTGTTTACAGTTTTGACATGCTGGCAAATGTAGTCCAACACCATGTCATTCAGGTGGTGCATAAATCTCGCAAGTAATAGTAGTATGTTTTGAATCATTCACAGATGAAACAGACAATTGATAATTAACTAACCAGTAGTGTATATGGTTTTCACCATGGACACAACATGTCCCCCTCTCTTGGCCTTTGGGTATTTGATTTGGAACCGGAGCTCTCCTGCTGCAGTCCTTGCTTGTGAACGCCCAGAATTTTCATTGAAATGCAACGCAGCCAGGTAAAGCCTGAAATGAGAAGCATTTAGATGGGATTATTTAATTCACATAGTTAGTAAAGGGTTGAAAACTAAAATTTTACATTGTTTGTACTGCAAGTCCTATGTAGACTCCTGAATACACATTTCTTTGTGTAATAGTATCACTCTAGTGCAGTTAATACAAAATATTAAAAAAGGAGAGACCAGGGCTGCACTTCAGTGTTACATTTTTATATTGCCACAGAAACAAATACCCAGTGTCAGTGGTCTAGTTGTGAGCACATGTTGAATGTTATGTACTGCATGATACTGACAATTTGAGTACATACAATTTACCTGCAGAGCATCCCTAAATAGGAGAATGCCACATTTTTTGGTGCGAACCGCAGAATGAGACTGTGGAATCCCTCCAAAGTTGATGTCTGATACCGGGGACTCAGCTTTCTAACATCACCAAGGATGCGCTTGTTGAACAGGATTTTCTCAATCTTGTAGGTTGCCTTTGTTGCTAGAGTTGGAAAGATAATATTAAATAAATAATAGATTAAGAGTGCATAGCAGCTGAAAGTATAATATGTAAATCTAATGAACTGCTTTAAATAGTGCCATACCCGGTTTCAGCCACTTGTTTCTATCAGTGGAAGGTGGGTGGAGACACTTGGGGAACAGTGGATTTTCGTGGACATGGACATCCTGGATGTGGTTTAGAAGGGATGTCCATTTTGCCACCATTTCCTCTCCACTGGAGGAACTGGATGCTGACCAGTAGAGGTGATTTGACACACTCTTTTGCCACTGTTGGATTTTCTTGCAGTCCTTTTCTTTTGCAAGTGCATCCATTTTCTTGTTAAGTGCTGAGAACAGTTTGAAAAGATGAGGTGCGATATTAATGTTGCACAGTATTAGCTTTGCTAAATATATTTCTATAGACAATATTTTTTAAATGATCTTACCTTTACATAAATGCCAAACATCATAGAAGTGCTGAATTTCTGGTTTATGCTCCCGGAGAAATTTTTGAACTTGTGTGTGTCGGTCCGTCACCAATGAGGTGACTTTGACACCAGCACTTTCAAGGAATCCAAGACTCCGGATCAGCCCCTCTTTCTCCATCCGTACACTGCCTCCAACTTCATTGCTCTGTGGATCAAAGTTCAGCGTGCACTAGAGTTGTACCAATACTGATACCAGTATCGCAAATGCCTACGATACTGCCTAAAATGCGGCATCGGACATCGTCGAGTACACCCTGTGACCAATCCGATACCACTTCATTACGCATACGTACACTATGCTTTGAACATCGCAATGTGCGCATGTGCAATAGTCACAGTCATTTGATGTTTTCTCTTTTTTTAGAACATGTAAACTTTTGTTTTTCTTTAGAAAAGCAGCTCTGAAGCTTCGCTCGTTGCTCCGCTCCGCTCGCCTCTCTCTCTGTCTCCCTGAGCACTTGGCCAACAGACATGACACACTACACAATGGTACACACCAATTATCCCCAGTTGTCTTTCACGACATGTGTGATGTCATCGAGTTATTCTTGTCCTATTTTCATTACTTTCACTATTATTTGAGTCACTGTGTGTGTTCATGTGCCAGCCGACATGTTGTTGTAGTCACCTAAAAGCGCCAGCAGATGGCAGGAGCTAAATTTCAAGCGCCATATGTAAACTGTCAAGCTACTGTAACTTCCACAGGAAGTTCTGGCAAATGTTTCAGAATAAAGGCCTATTTAGAAAATGGAGGGATTCTCTCAGCTGAGGTTATAAGGGGCTTTTAATCTGAAACGGAAGTGTTGAGTTTGAAATAACGGCGCCATGCATTAACTTTACCAAGCCAACGGGAGTGGATAAAAAGTAAATACATAAAGATACAGAGGGATTACTAAATAACAGACCGTCTATAATGTAGTCTGTTTAAAATGAAGCTGGTAGCCTCTGCAGTTGTGGTGAGTAAAAGCCCCGCCGCTATTTTTTAATTTTCTTACTTTAAGTCATCTGGTGGAAATTCTTGTATTTTTTAATATCGCAATATGGATAGCAAAAATAAATAAAAATTGCGATGCCAGTTTTTTTCCAATATAGTGCAGCCCTACATTCTACTGAAGCCTTTAAAATGTCTTTTTTTTACCAAATTGTGTGGCTGCACTTTAACCTGTGTCTTGATCTGTGTCAACACTGGATAATAATAAAAAAGTTTTGTGGCATTCATTCTACTATTATGTATTTATTTCTTAATATTTTACATAGAGTTTTAGGAGTTGAGACATACAACAATTCATATCCCATCCATTTTTATTTTACGCGCTGGTATCGGACCGGTATAAGCAGATACCTAAGGTTCAGAGATCGGAATCGGTATCAGTATCGGGAAGGAAAAAGTGGTATTGGTACATCTCTAGTGTGCACGACATATTTGGTTGCTCAGATTAATATTTTTGGTTCAAAATATGTAGTATGTGCAGTCCCACAGCAAGTTCAACAATATGGTACAAAAATCAACTTTGTCAGAACATTTTACTTCTTGCAGTGTTTTATACTGTAAAAAAATATGTTTTTGGACACAACATGGTCCCCAGTAACATACAGTAGTTGTGCTGATACAATCAAGAGAGTAATTTTTAGAATATATTTACCTGTACAAGCTGGATATCAACTATTTTGTTTGAGCAAAGATCCACCATAGAGTATGAGCCATACTTCGCACAGTGGCCTGGACTGTCAGCCCTCATATCACCACCAAGGGACACAGTGTCTCTTTCTTTCAGTCCTTCAAGCAGGTCAGACTGATGTGATCGCCATTTATGTAGGACGGATGGCAGAATGAAGTGGCGCACATGATTTTGATGGGTCATCCTTGTGAAGGTTTTCACATGCATTGCACTGAGCACCTGAAAGTAACATTAGAGTGTTCATGTACGTAATGTTCATGAGTGCATTTACTATTTCCCACTGCAGCACTATGGAGTACACTATGTCACAGAGTAAAATAAGATTTTACGTGGGAGCAGGTGGACAAAAAAGATGAAGCTGTTGGAGAAGGCACACTTTTTTTTAGATAAAGTCATTATATTTACTAACCTTATTAGTCTGCACAAATGATGAGCCTGTGTAATAGACAGCAGCTGACAGTTGTAGATTCCCCGCAGGATAGTTGCCCAGAAGTGGCTGACTCCTCCATACTCTTCTGTAGAGGCAACTCTCATACAGGCACTTCTGAGTAACAGAGAGGAAGGTTCCTTTTTCAGCTGTGTCTATCTTGCATGCTCTTGAGCAGGTGGGGCAGTTTTTAAACAGCTCAAGCAGGCAATCTTCATACACCAGGTACTTTGTGATGTCCTGCGGTGTCTTTGTTGGTGCTCTTTTGATGAAGAAAACCACAAGAACAATTAATATTTGTTACAAAGTTATTATTTATATTTTCATAAATTATTTCACACTTTCACAGTTAATTTACCAAAAAAAGCAAAATTAACTTACTGGTCATTGATGGTGTCATCCAGTGCTGATATGCTGGGGAGATAGCTGGAATCATCAGGATCTGCACTGACTGAGGTTATGTCAGATTCCTGAAGAGAAGGAAATTCCAGGAGAGAGCGTTTTGCTTGTGGGCCATCATCTTGACCAGCTCTGCGCTTCTGTGGTGTTGAAGAGCAGAGGGAGAAACTGGGATGTGCTGTTGCCAACAGCAACACTCCTTGTCGCCACTGTGGCTTGAGAGCCTGGAAAATATACATTGCATTATTTCATAAACCATTCACGACATTTTCTAGTTTTAATATTAATGATAACATGTGTAACTTGCTGTCTGTCTTTAATGACTAGGCTCTAGGTTCTTAAATCAGCATTAACAGCATGAGGTGTAGTCCATGAGTGTTTTCTTTCAACAAATATATTGTGCATACCTGTTATCTGTCCGTTAATATCATAGACATTTCAACACACCTGTAGTCTTTCTGTTGTACAGTGTTCTTTTGGACAGTTGGGTGGCCACTGTCCTTCTCCCCACATAGCAGTCTGTTTGACATCCAATTTCTCTTGTGGCCTCTTGCAGGTCATCACACTGGCATGCTGCATCTCTTGTGGTTGGCAGGGTCTGCTTTATGAAAACAGATAAAAGTTAAAAATAGTTATCTAAGGAGTCAAACATAGTAATGCATATAAACCGAAGTTCATATCTCCTGACCAATGACACCCTGGTAAAAATGTATACCAAATCATGGACTGCAAGAATTCAAAATACTCTTAAGTTGTTCCAGTAAAATTATGTTTTAATTAATATTTGGGACCTATTTGAGGCAAATTTATTCAGCCTCAGTATCAGAACATATTTATATTAATTATAGTAAGAAGCCACATTATTAATAATTAACAATGATACATACAACAACAGTAAATACAAATAAAAAAGAACAACCACTAATTAATCTGGTGGCTTTTCGATGGACTGCCTGGGTTATTGCAAATAATTTAGCAGCTAATATGCAGGAATATCAACCTTTTTCCTGTGCACAGTGAACACAGCCTGTCCCCCCGGACAGCCTGGATAACCAGACTGTATCCACTGACTCTGTACCCTGCCTCATCAATCTAGGTGGTCACATGAAGATTCATTTATATAAGTAACCTTGCAAACCGGTAAGACAAGCGCAATATAAAACTGAATAATTTTGTCATTTTAAATTGGATTTATAGCACATATGGCATATCCACTCTTACAGTCGGTAACGGATATTGCCAGTGGGAAGATGTGGCCCTGTTTGAGAAGTCGGCATTACGGATAACTTGTGCACTTAGGCCGAATTATTTATAAGTAGTGAATTTTCATTACAGGCACTATTAACATGAGAATGACGCTAAAATCAGCTTGCACGATGTAAATTCACATTAATAGCCTCACAACCTTCAAAATGTCACCATTACTCTGGACTACTAATGACTAAATAAGTATAAAAAATAAATTGCCGCTCATTGGTGTGCACATTACATTACAGTCAAAATGGCGCTTGATGTTGGCGGGCCAAGCCGATGGAGTCTGGAGGTCAAGTCGGCATTATGGATAATTAACATTAGCTCTTTTGTAGATAATATTTTCAGTGCATGAACTAATACATGAAAACGAGTAAACGAGTTTAACTGTATAAAGAGAGTTAGAGGCACACAAGGTAACTTACACTCATCGGTGGGATCTTGACGTTACAGCCGACTGTGGCACTTGATGTCAGCGCGACTGACGGATGAAGTCCGGGAAGGGAGACGGTGGGCTCGGCCTCATTCACCGGTAAAAGTGGTTTAGAAGTAAAACCCAGTTGTTTTTGATGATAGTTGTGAAAACTATCCGTGGTGAAGTGGTTGCTGCAGAGGTGGCTGTTGGCGGTGATCTTCAGCTCTCCGACAGTGTGGCGCCTCACGAAGTCAATCCATCGTTTCCTCAGCTCTTCACTTTTTGGGAATTTAAATAATGACACAGAGTCATTATTTAAATTATGGCATCCAGGGAAGATACATGAACGTGGAGCAGGCATGGCTAGCTAGCAAACAAGCAAAATACAGGCTGTGGTAGTAGCGGTCCGATAATAACTCAGAAGTGAGCAGATATGACAACAGGGCGCGTTCGGCTTTATATAGAAGGGAGGGGCCAAGGTCACCCGGGATACGGCTCTACGTCACGGCGTATCCCTTTTTTTCAAGATCAGAAAATTAGAAAAATTGAGAGGATGACAAACAGTTTAAGGCTATAACTCCACAAATCGGTAATGCACAATCCCCAAACTTTTCACATGTTTTCTATAACAATTTTCAAACATGTATAAGGTGTTTAGAAGCAAATCATTGAATTCACTTTACACGGACTTTAATATACCTCATATTCCTCTGATATACCTCGTGCTAATATACCTCATATCCAGTATATTAAGCATGTGATTTATATTTATTTGTATGTCTTGTGCTTATATACCGAGCATGTGCGCTATATAACGTAATGCTTCTCGTATGACTACTCTTTAAATATAGATATGTTTCGTGCCCAGTTCATGTTCATTACCTCAGCAGAAATGGCCTTTCAGCCTACAATAGAACTGTTGGTCACACAGCAGTGTGTGTGTGTGTTGCAGCACCTCCTTGGCCTTGAATGTTGACGTAAGAAAAGACAAATAGCTTGTGGTTCCTGAGTATTTGGGTGAAAGACAAAGAACAACTGTTTACCTTCCTGATGGGAGCGTGCTTCTCTGCCCCTCTGACCACTCCACCTAATCCCAGCCATTACATCTTGGTAGACGGAAGTAACACTAAAAACTTGATTAAGGCTTCGATTTGGCAGGTAATGAAGTTTTTAGTGTTACTTCTGTCTACTTTTCACCTCTATTCTACCAAGTATGTACCTAACTGTATGTGACCTTTTTAACTTAATACAACCTTTTTCTTTAAATTTGCTCAGCATTGTTTCCAAGATAATGGTAGTGGACCAGCCCAGGGTCGATCATTGTGCGCGCACGTAGTTTCCATAATTTGCAAGACCCCATTAGACTCGGCCAGGGGAAGAATGGTCAAAGGGAAGGAGGGGCCCTCCAGCCCCCTGAAAAAAAAACTGTTTAAAAGAGTGCGCTGGGTTCATTGTGAGTCAGTCTGCTCCCGGGACCAGGCTCAAGTTTGTTGGCTTTTGCTATAAACTCTGCTGTCAGCAAAGAAAAAATACAAGCAAGTCAAAAGCTATATAAGAATCACAAAACAGATATCAAACAGTGGAAAGCTAAGGCACATGGCACAAAGACAATCTGGCAGACTGACAGTGAAAGTGTCCCAGTAAATATAGAAGGGAGCTAATGAGAGGATGAGGAAGAGCTGAGTGATGATTAGCAGGTGGAGTGAATCTACTGATGGGAGGGCAGTCAGTGTAGTCAGTTAATGTACAAACATCCCAAATGAATAAATGAATGATTAACTGTAATTCAAAACCATGACACCTTGCTCCGCACCTGGTAGAATTGTCCCTCCTGGCTCCCTTACAGTCAAGGTGGCACCAAAGATAATAAAAATGAGCATTTATTCATCATGTATCATGTCTAACTTTAGTGGATCATAACATGTTGGGTTTTGGAATTAATCTGCAGATGTTCAAAATGAGACCAAACTTTTCTATGGATGTCATTTTGAAAATACTGGGGTGCACAAGTTCATTATTAGCCACAATAACAGCTCTTTGTTGAAAAATAGAGAGGCTGTATTTTCACCATTTTGTCTTGTTTGTTATAAATAGATTGTTGTCATAAATTAGGGGAGAGTGTTGCAGTTTTTTTCATAGGAGGGTCCAAAGAAAAATATAATGCTGAATGGTGTTGCCTTTTTATAGAATTAAATAAGAGATTCATCCCCACCCCAATGAATTTGTACAGTCCCTAATTCAGTTCAGTTCAAAACTATAAAATTGAACGAAACATTTTCTGAAGCACCAGCGACGTGTGAAACTTCAGACGTCATGTGGAATTCCTTATTTGCCACCAGCTCCATTTCCCAACTTTTGTATCTTCCACCCAAAGTTCACACTGTTTTCACACAGCATAGCTACACTGACAGACCTGAACCTCCGACCTGCCTGTCAAACAGGAATCAAACCATAAACCTGCTTCAGACAGTCCAGACTGAGTGGAGTCCTGTGGGGGTCAACATGTGAAGTCTGGCAGCTGGCGGTTGCTCGCTCTGCTGCAGTTCAGCGGCTAACAACCAGAGCTAGCTGCTAATAGCCAACGCTACATCCAACAAGCTCCAAAAATCTATTCAACAACTGCTCCCTCCACAGTCAGACACACATGCTGCTTATTCACTGACAAATTACAGCTCACATCTCGTGCTAACAGCTGACACTGCTCTGGTGTGAGAGTTTTGCAGGTTAGCAAAACATCCTGCTGCTGACTATTCACTGGCAGTTACCCCCTTTATATGCTCTGATCTTGTTCTACTCATACGGAATCAGTTTTAAATATTTGTCCGAAACATTTCATGAAACAATTTATCGATGCCTTAATTTGAATGTCTGATAGCTGAACACTAACATTTTAGTGTACCGTCTCCAGGGGCGGATCTAGAAAAATATTTATGGGGTGGCAAGAGGGGGGCAGGAATTTTTGAGGGGTGGCAACATATGGCAGGCGTATATATACTGAATTTGATCACAGTTATCACAGTTTGATGAGAAATAGTATGTTTACACTACATAAGGGCACGGGCTGCCATTTACAAACTCACACAGACAAACTTAATCTCATCCAATCAATGTCTTGCATTTGAGGTTTCATGTGAAACAGTTCATATTAGGAATAAGTGTTGAAAGAGGTTCAAGAAACTCTGAGTCTAACCCTGAACTCTGAGTTGATTTACCCTGAGATGGGAAACTCTGAGTTAGTGGTTCCAGAACAGCTGATTTGAGTTAGTTCAGTCAACTCTGAGTATGTTCACTCTGAGTTAAGCTGACAATAAAAAGCCATCAATGGAGCTCTGACTCCACGATTCACCTTGGCAACAGGTAAATAAAAGACAGCGCCTCCATTTTAATCCAGTGGATGTAGAGATCAATGCATGTGTAGCAGACGGTGCACGTTTATCTTTAAAAGGAGAGCCTGAGTCAGAGCGAGGAAAGTGTAAATAAGTTAACCATAAAGTTAATAAAAAAGTTCTATTCAGTGTTGTCCGTTTATTCATCATTTATCAGACTTACATTTCCTTAATGAAGATAAAGTGGTGGAATCTGACTGTGTATCAGGCTGTAGATACATTACATTATATTAATAATATATAATAATATATTTGTTCAGATTTAATCTGATGTGGAAAAACACAGGAGGCAGCAGCTGAAAAATAGGAAGATTTAAAACATATAGTCTAGGCTATAGGTCAAAGACATAAAGACGTGACTGTAAACTCACAGTCTGACCCAGTAATAATATGTTTGGTGATTTGCACTTGAAAAGACGTTGAGGTTAAAATACAGTAGATTTTAAAATGTTGCACATCTATTTGTATCTTGACTCAACAGCATTCAGTGACTTTATTTCAGCTACAAATGTAGTAAATTTAAAGACACTGGAATGCTGCACCATTGCTCACTCAGAAATATGAACATATAATCCCCAATATTAGGCTATAGGAATTATGTTCCATCAGTGCGACCAATGACATCAGTGATAGAGATCATTAGTCATTGATACTACGTGTCTAAAGCTTCATACCGAGTTTTAAAATGTAAATAATTCGACCTACACATTATGTGCAATAAACATGTCAGAGCTGCTCTAACAGACTGACAGTCTGATCCTCGTGCAGTGTTATAAACAATAATAAATATAAAAAGGACAGAGGTTTGATTCTGAGCTGAGAGTGAATTCTCGCTGTGTAATATTTGAATGTAAAGACAAAAACTGATGTTCAAAGAAATGATTGATGTGCATAAATTCAGTAACTTAAGACAGTCCTGAGTAACAAACTAATATCCAGCAGGATTTAGACTGTGACAGACGGTGAATCTCCGCTAATGAATGCTCTTCGATACAAGCTTTGACACGGACTGAATGAATGAGGAAATGAAACAGCGTGTAAGAGGGAGGAGACTAACCTGTTCACAGACTCAGTTGTCATGGTGACTGACTCAGAGTTTGAGTTACTCTTTCTGGAACTGAAACCCAGAGTTTCCCTCATTTCAGGGTTAACATACTCAGAAGTCTTCCTGCAACAGGCTGCCCCTCTGGCTCTGCTCAGTTTTACAAACAAAACAGTCTCTTGCTCTGGCGTTATCTCGTGCTGCATTCATGGCAGTCGGACATTGGAGATTCGCGCTCGTAAATGTCACATTGGCCATAACTTTTCTGTGAATTCTTTGCTGCCAACTGGGGTGGCAGCTGGGGTGGCAAGGCTTTCTTTTAGGGTGGCAGCTGCCACCCCATGCCACCCCGGTAGATCCGCCCATGACCGTCTCGTTTTGTCAGTGAAAATAACACATACAGTTTGTCCTAGATCTTATCAAAGATCTTTCTTTTAGCTCCTCAGTGTATCATCTTTGTCATGAGAAAAGGGTTGTTGGCAAATATTTGTTGTCAGTGTTTTCATAGACAAAATGAACACTGATGGCAGATCATTTTAGTAATAACACATATTAAAACAACTATTCATACATACCATTATTTCTTTTCAGTTTAAAAGAAAACCTTATACTTGCCTATTTCCTTGTTTGCTTTGATCATTGAGGTAAATTTGCATCTCTACAGTTCTTGCATTGTTTTTCTGTCTGCTCCTTCCTTTTTTCCTTTTAATGCAACAGCAGATTTTTTTGTAGAATTTTAGAGATTAAGATTGTATTTGTCTGATTTGAAGGTTTATTCTGTGAACAGAAAACATGTTGTGTGACTGATAGTGAAGTGTAGTCATCAGAGACTGAATACATTCATCATAAACTATACAGAGTCTTCTGTATATTAACACTGGGCTGTTTTAATTATTGAAGTATTTAGCAACACAGAGACTTGTGGTCAGTGGGATGTGAGGATTCTTAAAATAACGTGTACAGACGTGAAGCCCTGACTGTATCTGACTGAGCCTTAATGAAAGCTGTTGTCTTGTATTTTTTGCCTCTGAAAATATGAACCTTACAGTCAAACACAGTGTATTCAGCCTGTGTAGCTGAGCTCAAACTGATATGATGCAGGAGAATTCACGTCAAATGGAGGTTAAACCATGAAGGTAAACTACAGATCACCTGTAAAGCATTTTAATAAATTAACCCTTAGATGCATGACCTACCATTACCTACACTCTTCCATAAGTGGAGTCAAAAATGACCCCAATTAGAATCAATGCGTTTTATGTCATAAACTTAAGCAATTTCTTTAATTTTGGTTAAAGATGATTTGTATTATATTTTGGTCAACAAAAGAATGATTTCATGTTTGACATGTTCATTTATCACTTTTTATTAACATTTTGACAACTAATGACATCACTGAATAATCAATGATAGTATAATAGGCTACTTAACGGGTTAGATTTTATTACAAGGAAGCTATAAATATAGTAAGTCTGCTTATCTCTACACAACAAATGCAGTAATGGACTACACACACACACACACACACACACACACACACTTACTAATGACATTATTGAATAATCAATAATAGCATAATGGGCTACCTAACATGCGCACAAGCACACACACAATAATGGTAAGATTTTATTACAAGGAAGCTATAAATGTCATAGTAAGGCTGCTTATCTCTACACAACAAATGCAGTAGCTAATATTAGCTACTGTAGCTAACATTACAGTACTAACATTACATAGTAGTTAACTAACTAGTGCCCACTTTGTAGTTAGCTAACTACAACCTTTTGAATTGTGTCTTGTTGCTTTTAATGTCTCTGTAAAGCACTTTGAATTACCTTGTGTTGAATTGTGCTATACAAATAAACTTCCCTTGCCTTGCTTCACAGGGGAACTGCCCATTGTTCCGACCGTATTAAACTCAAGTCCGTTCCGAAATCATCATGATGCCCTGTGGTTAAGGTCTGGTTAGGTTTAGGCACAAAAACCACTTGGTTAGGGTCAGGAAAAGATCATGGTGTGGGTTAAAATGAAAAAGAAAGTGACAAATGGGCTGTCGAACCAATGACATGGACCCGCTGCTCTCGTCTACTTTCCAGGCGAGGCGCAGTTTGTCTCCAACGAGCCTGCTCCCTCCTCCCAGTGCCAACTGCCAGGAAAAAGCAGAACAAACAGCTGATCCAGCTCGGTCACTTCTTTATCAAAACAAGATGAAAAATTTACTTTTGCTGCTTCTCTTGTGTCACGTGTCGTCATCAGGTGAGATCACACTGTGAATAATTGCTGCACTTTCCACTGGGCTCTGTGTTTTGTTTGTATTTTGTTCCTGCGTAGCTCCAGGACACACGTGTTTAGTTTCACTTTAACTTCTACAGTACTTTAGAATTTAATAAGACTATTATAAGTAAAGTTGACCACAATGAATATCAGGCACATGCACACATAGACCCCAGGTGGTGTTCAAGCACCTGCCCTTTTGCCCTCTGTCCAGGCAGCCTAAGTGCCTTTTTTGTGAGACATTTTGTTTGTTTCTTTTTCTAGTATAATATTTACCCGCAACGAGCAGAGTAAAACACCAAATTACTTTCTCACTTCCACATGTCTATAAAAACCAAAACTACAGTCAAAATAATGCTGTGATCTCCCACACTGTGACTCTTATTTATACAAAAAAAAAATCTGCAATGCATCTTGGTGCTGCACATGCCTTGTGCTAAGAGCACAGAGAAGGAGAGCAGGAGCCCAAAGGTGCAGCTGCTGCAGGCGCCTGTTCTCTAGGATTCTTGTTACGATCCCTAGCTCGTGGTGGAAAAGGGAAGCAACATAAACCAGTTGTTATTGGTTAAAGTAAAATTATTTATTAAACAATGAGTGGTAAACAGAAATTGTGAGGCCAAGTTAAAGGAAAAGGGCTGCTGGGTGCTGCTCAAATCAAAGAAACAAATAAAACCAAAAGAGGACTCTCAAAACTAGAGTGGACTATTAACGAGGGATATGTAAATCAAAAGCAAAACAAAATCACCAGATAACTTTAAATAAAGCTCAAAACATAATACAATCAGTAGCAGCACCCCTTAACCTAGTGTCTTTCTAAACAGAAAGTATCTCTACAAAAATCGTAAGTGCTATCAGTTTTCGAATCTAATGTTCCTCAGCCCAGTCCTACTACTCAAGTGCCTCATGTAGTTTAAACAGTCTATTCAAGTTAACGGTACATTAACATTCACAAATTCGGGAGACACGTCTGGCAAGCTGCTCTACAGCCGCCCCGAATGATGAGCTGGTTGAGCCTCATGTAGCCTTGGTCCTCAGCTGCAGTCTGGGGATTGGTGGAGCTGGTGCGGTACCGTACCAATCCGCATCAACCAGACGCCGACAGGAGATGAAAGGTGGAGGGAAGGCTCACCTCCTCAGCGTGAGCCAATCAGGTGCAGGGGACCACACAGCCTGCTCAGCATAAAACACACAACTATACACAAAAGTTAAATCTATGAGGCAGGGGCACGGCGGTGGCCGTAACAATTCTTTATTAATATTTGAAGTGTTTTTATAAGATAATTATAAGAATTAGTGGCTATGATGACTATTTAATGAAATCACAGCGGTTTCCTTGTAAATTCAAAACTTTGTTGTTTACAAGTTCTTCGGGGGGTGGATTGAATTTTAAAAAAACATGAATTTATTCTTATTTCTGAAGCAACAGGAAATAAAGCATTTAGATGGATCACAGGTTAAATTAAAGGATTCTGATGGGAATGTAACAACAACAAAAAATAAAAAATATAATAAAATAATATAAGCCTAAGGAAAAGAACCATGTTTGTGGGAAGCTGAATTTGATGTAAATAAACCAAACTACTACCTCAACAGAGTCTTTTCTCTTCAGCACTCTGTTAACTTCATATTTAAAAACTTTGAGGCAGAAATCATCCTCAGTGTGTCGCTGTGTCAGAGCAGTTTCTACTCTGTACATCCAGAACCACTGAAACCTCTCTGCAGAACACGCTCCATCATTTACACACAGTAAAATGTGTTGACTCAGCACACAACATGACATACTGTAGGACAAGTTGATCTACAGGAGAATAAATATTTGAAAGCAGTATAGAATGCCTGAGAGTGTCACTGTCTTATATTCTATCTTTTTTTTTTTTTTATTTTGATTTGTTGCCCGCCACCTGGATTTTGTTTTGTTTTGCATAAATAAAATACATTTCCACCATAAATCAATGTAGACAACGTTACCAGAACGCAGGAAATTAAATGTTTGAGACCCCTAAATCCTCCCCTCACTTAATATGTGCCCCCAGCAATGTTTCAATCAAACGACACCCTTGTCTGCACCACTGTATATGGATTTGAATAATTGAAAAAATATGTAATTAAGCAAAATATGTTACTGTATATAACTTTATTTTTTAATTAATATTATCAGAGAGAGGCCCCTTTTTTTGCATGAGCACCTTCCCCCAAAAATATGTGTGCACGGGCCTGTTACATATATCATGTTTATGATGAAGGTGATGATGATGTGCATATTTAAACTGAATGTGCCTCATTTGTCCTGCAGTGAAACACTCCCTGAAGTTTTTCGTCACTGCATCTTCTGGAATCCCAAACTTCCCACAGCTTGTGGGTGCTGCAGTGGTTGATGACCTTCTAGCTGGTTACTGCGACACCGATATAAAGGTCGTAGAACCAAAGCAGGACTGGATGAAAACACCATTAGAAAACAATCCGCAGCATTTGGAGTGGTACACTCAGCAGTGTCTTGAGATCCTGCCACACACCTACAAAGCCAGGATGGACAACTTGAAGCAGCACTTCAACCAAAGTGGAGGTACAGCTTGTATTTCATTCTTACTGTTGAAGTGCTCTGTATCTTAGCTGTAAAGTAAAGTGACCCACCACAAGTCTGGGAGGATGTCAGAGCATCACACAATGTACAATATGTTCAAGATCATCTTTCCACTGGAGGTATCATCTGTACATCACTGTTAATTACAGTCTCTGTTTCTCAGATATCCACATTTTCCAGATGATGAATGGCTGTGAGTGGGATGATGAGACTGGAGAGGTTAAGGGTTTTGCGCAGTATGGTTATGATGGAGAAGACTTCTTATCATTGGACCTGAAGACACTGACATGGGTCGCTCCAAAACCACAGGCTGTCGTCACCAAACTGACATGGGATGCTGACAAAGTCAGACTAAAACGTCTTGAAAACTTCTTAACTAATACTTGTCCTGAGTGGCTGAAGACTTATGTGACCTTTGGAAAGAGCTCTCTGCAGAGAAAAGGTAGAATCACATGACCTGATGTAGTTTCACTAACATAACAATGTTCATACAACCTGCTCAGAATGAACTGCTGTTGTATTTTCACTCCAAACTGTCTGACATTAACTTCTCCTTGACTCTCTGACTGTTCTGTGGCGGTAAAGTTTGATTTCGCTCTCACCAATCAGTAGAGACTGACATGTTGGAGTGCTCTGACATTTCTGTCCATCAAAGCTGAGACTGTGATAGTTAGTGCACAGTTAGCATGAGTTAAGTGAGTTCACAGAGTTTCAGAATAGACATATTGCTGTTTCATTGAACATTGCTATGAACTGCTTTGTTGTAATCCACAAAAAAGGCAGATCCTTCTTCTCTGACTGAGTTTTTTAAGTGGTGGTGTAATTCCCTTTTCTGTCAATATACAGACAGTGTGGAGGTAGCTAAGGCAGGTGTAGCTGATGGGTTGTTAAAATATTTACTTATACATTTATTTTGCCTTGAAGAATTTTCACACCATCTGTTGTTGATTGAGATCACTTTTAGATTGACCAGCAACAATTATCTACCACTGGTATGAACAAGCATTGAAATGTACTGTGCAACAAAAGGTAGAACTGTCTTGTCTTTATTTGCTTCTGTCTCTGCAGACCTTCCCTCAGTGTCTCTCCTCCAGAAGTCTCCCTCCTCTCCAGTCAGCTGCCACGCTACAGGTTTCTACCCCTGACAGAGCCATGATGCTCTGGAGGAAAGATGGAGAGGAGATTCATGAGGACGTGGAGCTCGGAGAGATCCTCCCCAACCACGATGGATCCTTCCAGATGAGTGTTGACCTGAACCTTTCATCAGTCCCACCTGAAGACTGGAGGAGGTACGACTGTGTGTTTCATCTCTCTGGTGTGAAGGACCACATCATCACCAAACTGGACAAAGCAGTGATCAGGACCAACATGGGTAAGAGTGAAATCAGGAGTGAAAGATGAGAAAAGGATACATTTAATTGACTTCAGTTTCTTCAGTTTTTTTCATGCTGGAGGAGACACAGAAGCAATACCCTTAACTGCCAGTTAGCAGGCTGACTCCCTCTGTCGCTAACCTGATAATAAGTTACAGATTGCAAACTATACTTTTTCATGAGGCAGATGAAGCAAGTGGAATAACTTCTTCTATGTCTCACTCCATGGAGCTCTAGACAAGAGAATATATGTTGGTTGAGCTTTTATCATCCAGCTTAGTTTGGAATTCATGAGTCTTTTTTAAGCTTTTGTTTAATTTCAGTGTCAAACCAATGCATACAAACTGTTGTAGATTAATCCAACATCACATGATGTGTGAGATCATAGTTACACTGCTCAAAAAAGTTAAGGGAACACTTAAATCACCCATCAGATCTTGATGAACAAATGATTCAAATTGAAAATCTTGACTAATAAACATTGTTTAATTTGTTGAGAATAAAATTACTGAACAGCAGTCAATGGAAACCAGACAATCCCTCCACTGATGGCTGGATTTAAAGTCACACTGGAAATCAAAGTAGAAAAAAATACATTCACAGGCTGATCCAACTTGTGTGAATTTTATCAGAGCAACTCATAATGTGACTCAGTGGTGTGTATGGCCCCCGCATGCCTATATGAACTGATAATTGTGGCCATGCTGCTGCTGATTCAACGGATGATGTCCTGGGGGATCACCTCCCAGACCTGGATCAGGGCATCAGTGAGCTCCTGGACAGTCTGTGTCAGATGCACCCATACATAACGTCCCAAAGGTACTCAAATGGATTTAGGTCAGGGGAACGAGAGGGCCAGTCAATGGCATCAATGCCTTCCTCCTCCAGGAACTGCCTCGACACTCTGGCCACATGAGGCCGGGCATTGTCCTGCACCATTAGGAACCCAGGGCCCACTGCACCATTAGGAACCCAGGGCCCACTGCACCATTAGGAACCCAGGGCCCACTGCACCAGCATAAGGCCTGACAATCGCTCTGAGGGTTTCATCCCGGTACAGCACTAAGGGTAAGACATGGAGGTGTGTATGTGACCCTCCAAGCATATGTCTCCCCAGACCATCACTGACCCACTGCCAAAACCGGTCATGCTGGATGATGGCGGACCTGACAATTCTGGTGTTCTCTGGTGATGCCAGTCGAGCTCTCCTTGTGTAACAGCTGGTCCTGGTATCTCCTCCATGCTCTTGAGACTGTGTTGGGAGACACAGCAGACCTTCTTGTAACCGCACGTACGGATGTGCCACTCTGGAGGAACTGGACTACCTGTGCAACCTGATTGGGCTGCAGGTACCACCTAATGCTGCCAGTAGTGACAAGGACACTAGTAGAACACAAAATGAGAGAAGACTCAGTGAGGAAGGAGCAGCTGTCTGTGGCCACCACATGTAAAACCATTGCCTTTGTAGGGGTTGTCTTGCTTTAGCCTCTCCACTGAACCTGTTGTCACTTTCATTTGCACCAGTTAAGTTTATCTCACTTGGTGTTATACTGTGATCATTAAGTGTTCCATTAATTTTGTAGATGAACATGTCTACAGTAGGTATTAATAAATGGATGGATGAATGTACTTCTCCTCTAACGGAATGGTCTTAGACATGTTGTTGTTTTGGTTTAACAGAGGAGCCTTCTGACCCGACCATTCCCATCACTGCCTCTGCAGTGGCTGTTCTTGCTCTCATCGTCATCGCTGCCACTGGATTCATCATTTGCAAAAACAAGAAAAGTGAGTTTCTTTGAAGTGGTTTAGTTTTTGTTTTGTTTTTTTCACTTTGGGTTAAAAAGGTTAAAAAAAAAAAGGGCATCAATCACTGTTATGAAACAACTAACAGAAATACTTTTAGCATGATGATGATTAGACAAAGGGTAGAAAAATAAAAGATATCTATTTAACTTGAGATAAATAGATAAAAAAGGGGATCAGAGTCAGTGGGGAAAAGGTGACAACTAAAATGATTCGTCATCTCTTCTTCCTCTCTGCAGACGCACAATCTCTGCACCGTAAGTAGACTTTGTTTTTATGCTATTTTTTCTGACATTAATCTATTCACCAGAATGAACTTTGGCACTGTACATGTCTGCAACGTTTCTTTACATTTCAGTTGTGACAACTCTGTGGTGAATGTATGGTTAGGTTTAAGCACAAAAACCACTTAGTTAGGGTTAGGAAAACATCACGTTTTTGCTTGAAATACCCAGTTTGGTCAATGTAAACATGGCTGGAAATGTCACGCCATCTCGTTAAAAAAGTACCCACTTACGTTGGTCTTGAACAGTGGTCTGCCACAGCCACCCTAGGTGTCACAACACCCATCCCATCCTCCTCCTGATGGGAGCTCATACACATTTAGTAAACAACAGCATACATTTGAAACAAACAAAATGGATCATATCCGTAGTTAGCAGACACATAAAACACAAACTTTATATACAACAGAGCATTCTCCATTCTGAATGACCAGCCTCTGCAACAGGTTGTAGCAGCTGTTTGTTGAAGGCAGTTCAGTGCAGGATGAGTGGAATAACAGTGTCTTTTGTCTTACAGCTCCTGAAAACAGCTCTGAGCTCTCCAAAAGACTGAGTCCAGAAACTTGATTCACAGAGTCATTCTGCACACAATGAATTACTTCTAATGGGAGAGCAAAGCAGCAATTGCTGTGACTATTCACATCTCCAGTTAAACATCACCTTAAGCTTCCTACAACTAACCTTTATATAATAAAGCCACTGAAAACTTGCTTTCAAATCTCAGTTCAAACTGTTTTTCCTCTATAGGATTACAGTCATGACACAAAGCAACAATTAACTTTAAAGCATCTCATGATAATATTTATCTGTTTCATCAGGACTTTGTTGGTGTGATAAAATATATATATACATATATATATATACTCTCTTAAACAAAATAAACTTATAGCGTAGGTAAAACACCTCGTTTTTACGTTTATTTCCTTGTGCAACCAAAGCACGTGGTTAGGGTTAGGCAACAAAAACTGATGGTGAGATTTAGAAAAAAAACAAACCCCATCATGGTTTGGTAACATTTACACGTAAAGTGAACAGCGGGCTCCCAGGTGAACATCCAGGGTTTATTGGACCCATCCACCTCCCCTCCCACCATTCCTATAGGGACTGACAACATCTGGCGGCATATCATACCATCGCGAAAAGTGCCTTTCTGTGTCGGTGTCTGATGCCACAAAGCATGTGGTGTTTGAAATGAGAACTGGCTGGGAATCCAAATTGGTGCAGGCAAATATGTATCAGCTCCTTTTTGCTTTTTAGCTCTGCCCACTTCATTACTTACAGTGATAAGATGAGTAAGGAGATGAGGCCTTGTCTCTTTTTGAAAATTGGAAGTTTGCAAAAGAAGAAAAAAAAGAAAATTTCCAAATGTCCAGTGCTGTCCTGAGCCACAAAAGACAGAAAAAAAGACACAATGAATGTAACAGGCAGAAGTTGACATGTCGTCCCAGAACGTCAACAACAGATGCACCCAGGCTACCTTACATGTCATATGTAGACATGGAAAGTCCACGACCAAGCGACGATATGTGACGAGGTCGGAGTGAGAATGTCTTTTGCAAAAGTGTAAAAAGTCCAGTTAGCAAGGTTAGAGCAACAACTATTTTGTGACGCCTCACAAAAGAGATGTACACCAGTGGTTTAGTGGTGGTTTAAGCGGTGGGTGTATTATTTGGTAGATGTGTACGTTAACAAGGAGGAAGTGGGTATACTCTCCTGTATATTCCAATGTTTTTTTGGCTGATAAATGGGTATACTGTAAACAGCCAGAAAAGCAGATGGTTATACCCCGTTGACCTGCGTATACCCTCCACAACATCACTGGTGAACACTGATGTCACAAGCCAAAAACTCTGTTTTCCCTGTTTCTACATGTTAACACTGGAAACAGAATCTCTGAAACTCTTCACCCTCTTTTGAAAATTACCCCAGTATATGTGAACTTTACCCAAGTTTTCAGGGCCTTTAAATAAAGAGAGGTGATTAAAAGAAAAAACAAGATGTTTGAGGCACAGATACTAAACTACTGAACACAGAATTATAACAAAGAATGGCACTTTCAGAGCAACTGAAATCCTCTGCCTGATCTTGAGAATGCGGCTATATAAAATAAATATTTGTTAGTGTATATGTGTGGTTATCCTTTCTGTATTTTAGGTTTGTGCACACACAGTCAGTTCAAGGTGCTCACCCACTTCACTCTGTGTGTACTCTATCTAGACATGTCTATAGTTTGGCTCTTATGTGCAGAGGGTTTGAGATATACCACTGTAAAACCTTTCTGCCAATAAAGTAAATATAATTTGCTTTGTGTGAAACTTGACTGCCATGTCCTGATTAAAAAAAATGTTAATGTGTTAATATTCAGTCTGTATATTTCTTTGAAGTGTTGTAATCCTGGAATCTCAGCTAACAGTGTGTGTGTGAGAATGTGTGTTTGATAGCCTAATATATTGTATTTTATTTTAGAGTGATTATTTCAATAAAATTACTCTAAATCTTAAATAGATTGATGCCTTTTTTATTTTTGTCAGAAAAGGTAAACATGACATCTTCTGAATTATGAATAAGATTTTAAAATTATTAGTCAAACTTTGGCGCAAGTCAGATGTTTTGTGGACACACTGTCTAATCTTTCAGTACATTTTGAGCCAGCAGTGTAAAATTCATGTAAGTTCACTGGTCACACACAGTTAGATCCCCAATGAGCCTGAGCAGTTAAACCATTGCACAATAACCTATAAATAACAACACCTCCAAATGATGAGCAGTCTGAGATGTCTTAAGGAAAGTAAGTGCAACTTCAACAATATGTCTCAGTTTTTCCACATTCAGTCAGTCTTATGCTCAGTGTCATTACATGTGCATTTTTCCATTCACTTCCACTCCTGTGTAGTAATGCTGGCGTCACCACACCAAACTAAAGTGGAAGCAATAGAGGAAGCACATGAAGTTCTGTTTGATTTCGCTCTATAAACAGAAATATTGTCTTTTTCAGAATAAGCAAAAGAACCCAAACAGAATATTTTGTACATGTAAACATAGTCACTGTCACTTCAATGATCTTTGGTGTGAACAATAAATTCACACTTCAACAATCTGACTTCTCCTCTGACGTTCTCAAAGCTTCATTCATAAATACACATTACACATTTTGATACAAAATATATATATTTTTGTAAAAAAGGTGTGCAATAAGAATCAAGTGCTCCTTGAAAAAGAAAACAAAGTTTGATGCCACAATAACTTCACTGGAGTCATCCTCTAATCTTCAGCAGTAGCCTGTTGTGACAGATTCATAAAAGGACAGGTTGAATAACTGACCAGCACTTAATAGACTTTATAGCTGACATATTATTAAACTTTCATATGGAAGCAATTTATCTGTTTCTGGACTGTAGGTGCAATTCTGAGGTACCTGTGGTTTACGTGAGAATTTCTATTTCCTGCTACGTCATATTTCTTCTTCAGTACATTTCAGAGGAGCCTGTTGTTCTCTTCTTGCTTTTCTTATGTGATCAGTTTTGTGTTTTCCTGCTCAACCCTTGAAATAAAAGTGTTTTATTTAAGTTCCTGTTGCCTGCAGTCTCCTGTGTTTGGGTCCACCTGCTCCACACAATGACACTGTTACTTAAGATCTAAATGTATCTTCTACTGTTGATTCCTAGTCTAACAGGCATCAGATGTGCGTATAGCCACATTTCCACCACACGCTTTCTGTTCCCTTTAGAACTTGTACAACATGTAGGCTACATAAACATTAGATCTTTTTAGTGTTTCCACCACAGACACTACTCCTTGGGCTCATTTCTGCTCAATATTACAAACATACACAGACACGGATGGAGCCTTCTGTCGGTACCCTGCCTTCGTTTTGTCTGTGTTTGTACATGTTTTGTTAAAGCTTACAGATACCGATGAAACAGCAGTACCACTGGAGATTTTGGGGGCAGTGTCACGTGCGATACGACTGTAGAAAATGACAAAGACGTTTAAAAAAAAAAAAATGGAACAAACCAGTAATATAGTGAAAAGAATTCTTTGTTAACATGTCACAATGTGTTTAATGACCACTGTTATCTGCAACGCAGCCTCCATTAACATGACTAAAAACGAATGTTCTACTAATAATGACCTCTACATGCAGCAGCGCATACTCCTATTAACATGCCCTAACATGTTGTTAATCACATCAAATATGGAAAAGTGAAACAGCTGTCACTTGTGCCATTTTCCTTCTTGGCATCAGTATAAGATTCTTTCCACAGGTCGGCGGGCTTGTTGGACCGTGCGAACAGCCTCCCTCTTTCACTCCTTCAAACACCTTCTTGAAAAGATCGATGTTGCGATATTTGTGTATATACAAAAGCCTGTTAATATCCAAGTCTTTCAAAATTTGTAAAAGTAGGTGTGTTTCTCCTTCCAACCAGAAATGTAGGGGGGGATGCATCTGCAGCCTTCCAAACTGTTGTTGAGTTGGATTGTGTAAAACGTATCCATGAAAACACACAGAGCTGACTGTCAGCAGACAAGAGACTGTAAACTGCGGTTAAACCACCAACTGAGGTAAATATTTTCAATGCACTGCATTCAGGTCCAAAGAATGCTCCTAAAATACTATTAGCATATCCCATGTCTTAATCAGAAAATGCTACGTTTGGAATAATATCTCAACAGAATTATGCTGTTTATAAGACTAATAGAATAATAGTGAAATATTAGTGTGCAATGTAAATGTATTCAGTCAGAGCTGACAGAAACACTGCTGTGGCAGTGGAACAGCTTTAAAATGCTTAAAGTGTACACACATTTATCTTTATATTCTCTTTTGAGCTGCTATTTAATTTTTGTGTCACTATTGTTCAGGCACGTGCACATATAGACCCCTGGTGGTGCTCAGGCACCTGCCCTTTTGGTCTCTGATTACATAAGTGCCTGTTTTATTTTTTGCATTTCTTTATTTAGTTTTATATTGTAGTTTTTAAGTTTAGCCCATGGTGTTGATTCCCAGTTAAAAGTGTGTTGCATTTAAGTTTTAATTCTGTGAGACTGCAGGAGCTCCTGCCCCTCCCTCTTTGACTACCATTGTTGTCACAGTCGCCACAAATTGGGTGCCCTCTACTGGAGGCCTGGGAGTTTGAGGGCTCTGTACAGTATTTTAGCTGTTCCTGGGACTGCGCTCTTCTGGGCAGAGAACTCAGATGTTGTACCTGGCATGGGTTGGACCCACTCTGCCAGTTTGGAGGTCACAGCCACCAGTGCTCTGATTACCACTGGCACCACTGTTGCCTTTACTCCCCACATCTCTTCTAGCTCCTCTTTCAGCCCTTGGTATTTTTCAAGCTTCTTGTGTTCCTTCTTCCTGATGTTGCTGGCGCTCAGGATTGCTTTATCTGTCACCACTGCCTTCTTCTGTTGTTTGTCCATCAACACGACGTCACTTTGGTTAGCCATCACCAGTTTGTCAGTCTGGAACTGGAAGTCCCACAGGATCTAAGTCAAGCTCAGTCATTCTCCACCACCTTAGGAGGTGTCTTCCATTGTCACCTTGGGACTTTCAGCCCATACTCAGTGCAGATGTTCCTGTACACTATGCCAGCCACTTGGTTATGGTGTTCCATGTACGCTGTTCCTGCCTACATCTTACACCCTGCTGTTATGTGTTGAACTGTCTCAGGAGCATCTTTGCACAGCCTGCACCTGGGGTTGTGTCTGGTGTGGCAGACCCCTGCTTCTATTGATCTTGTACTAAGTGCCTGTTCCTGCGCTGCTATGATTAGTGCTTCTGTGCTGTCTTTCAGTCCAGCCTTTTCCAGTCACTGGGAGGATTTCTTGATGTCGGCCACTTGTCAATATGTCAGTGGTACATGCAGCACAGGGGCTTGTCTTTCCACAGTGATTCTTCAGTGCCTTGCTCAGGGGAACCAGGGGCTGTGTCCAGGAGGTGAACTGACATCTCTCCAGCTACCAGTCCACAGTCCATATTTGGTCTGGATGGGACTTGAGCCTTCTGCCCTCCAGTTTCCAACCCAGGTCCCTATGGACTGAGCTACAGCTGCCCCACTTTAATGCAGCACTTCTGAAGAAAAGCAGTTATGATAATAACATGCAGATATCTGAGACTTTTATTGCACATGTGGGACCAAAACCATTAAAATAAGACAGATGTGGTTTGACTTCAGTCTTGAAGGAATGCTGTGAGTTTTGGAAGCCACCAGATGTCACTGTGCTGCTGCATTTGAGGCCCCAAAGCTTCATAAGGATTCATCCACCCATCACAAGTTCTGACTCGACTAAATTAGGGATCGTACAAAACTTATTAGGGCAGGAAGGGGGGTAAATCCACTGTTGTTTACTTCACTGACCTAAAATTCACATCTATGTCCATTTTGAAAAAAAAAAATCATACTGTGCAACCAAATTATTACTGTTTTCATTGCTGTTGATAATTTTAATCTTATTAGGAAATTAAATCACTATTCCTACTTTTTACAGGAATGGGAATCTGTTTTTCTGATTTACCCAACACGCATACTGTACAAAAAAAACAAAACAAAACACAACACACAATCTGAATGCATCTTTGAAACACTTTATTTGCTTTAATCATATTTACCTGACATACAAGTTTCTGTCTTAACGTACCATTTGTCTTTTTGTCCACAGGACGATAATTTGAACAACAGCACAAGGCTAATTTCATCAGTCTAAATCTGTGTGACAGCGAGGTGGACCAGCTGTATGTGCCAGAGCAAATTAAAATAAATGAGCTCAGAAATTTTTCTGGTTCCCAGGTAAGAGTAAACCTCATTTATTTTTTTATCTTCAATACCAATGCTGGTCTTTTTTTTTTAATGTAACATAACAGAAGTTTTACATTGAATGGTAAAACAATTTTAGAAGCTTTTAGATTCAGGCAGCTTGTTTAAGTGGAGGTGTGAATACTTAATGTCACAGCATTGACTGCTCTGTAGTCCTACATGACGTCACTGTGTGCAGGATAGTGTGTTCGTCAATCATGTTTCTGGATTCAGTCTCTCAGAGAGCTCAGAGCTGTTGACAGGAGCTGTGAGGTCAGAAACACACTGTTAGTCCTTTATCCTGCACTGAACTACATCAGCTCACACTGAAATACTGTTACAATTAAAATCCTTTTTAATCTACAGTGTGTGAGTCAAATCAGAGACAATACAATATAAATAAGTTCTACTTACGAGGTGCAGGGCGACTGGCTGAAATATGAGGAAAAGAGAAATTTCAGTTGTCACAGTTTAAAATGCCAAAACAGTTTTATTCTCATGTCTTTCATATACATTGTGGAGTAAAACCTGTTTCCTTGTCTTTTTAGATCTCTTTATATGTTGTGTATTAGATAATCTGTGGCTTACAGAGCTAATGCTGATTGCTGCACTATTAAATGTTGCTTCAGTTTATCAGTCTGAATAAGAGCATCAGCTCAGCTGCTCTGAGTCTCTCACCTTTCTTCTTTTTGTAAACTGTAAATCCAACAGCAGCAATGAGGACGGCAGCAAGAACAACCACTGCAGCAGTGATCGGGACGGTCATGTTACTGGGCTCCTCTGCTCAGACCATATATAGATAATAGAAATAAACAAAAAAGATCACAACATGTGCAGACGCATTTAACACAGATGTACATCCATCCATTTGTTCATCACACATACAGGTGGTGAATACAGTGTAATGACAATAGGCATCAGTGTGTGTGTGTGTGTGTGTGTGTGTGTGTGTGTGCCTGCAGAGATATACAGTACTTAAAGGGCACCACATACATCAGTTAAGCTAAATTGATACATGTTAGTGACTTTGTTGTTTTTAATCAGAGATATTTAAATAGTGGACAGGCAGCATTAAAGACACCTGTCATTAGTGGTGAGAAAAAACAACATTTAAAAACAAGCACCTCAAGCTGGACTCGAAGGTTACAATATTTTTGCTGAAGGCCTACAATACAACCTAAACAAGGGGAGTTTATTAAAAGAAGTACCACTAAGCAGTGATGGTCTAACTAAAGACACTGTTGAAATACATCATGGGAAATGCAAAACCCAGTCTTTTGGGGGATTTTGAAGACATGGGGGCCGATCTTACACCCGCACACATTGCAGAGCAACTGTCAGCCAGCACCCACGTTGTGTAGCAAATGTACCTCCGCCATCTGGATGCCAACGAAACTGAGGTGCGGTCAGGTGCATTGTTAGTGTATTTCTTATTTGTGGCATTAACTGACAAAACCTGATATGAAGTAAGAATGATGCAGTATTTTCCTGCTACTTAAAGGCTGTATTATTCAGATAGCAAGATGCACCTATATAGGCAGATTCACAACACATGTACACTGCTGGTGACACACACAGGGCAGGTGGGTGAAATAATACATCATGAATGAAGAAAATATTAATGACATTTTCTACAATGTGAACAGAACAACAGAGCTGCAGAGCTGCTGTCTGACTCCACATAAAATGAGACGATGTGTGCATTTACTCACGATCAGAGTAACTTGATTTTGAGCTAAAAGTTTAGTTCTTTTACCCTACTTAGGTTTTAGTTTTGCTGCTTAAATGTGCCACTATATTTGCTGCAGTGACATTACTGCTCTTACTTCATCACTCTCAGCAGAAAACAGCTTGCTTCCTCAGTTTAATGAATTTACCATGTAAACAGCACCAGCTGCAGGTACACCGGGCTTTAAAAGAGAATGGGGAGATTACATTTCAATTGGTTGAATTGATGTTGGGCCCAAAACACACTTACAGTTATTTAAGGGGCAAAACGTAATGCCTTTTCCCACTGAATCTTAGTTTGCAGTTAGATTATGCACTGGTCAACCAGCAAAGAGAAGTTGGACACACCCTTGATGCACTTGTGTCATGCACCTTAGATGATGTGCTGAAGACTGTTTAGCTAGGGCTCTAAAGGTCAGGATATACTGGACTTTACTGCTATGCCTCTCATAAATTAGACTGCATGATGAAAATGCATCATAAGTCGCTGGAATGTCCCTTTAAGATAGCATTTCTGTGACTTTACTATATTAAGAATTGGTAATTAGGAAGTGTACTGTATTTGTAAATTCCGTCTTTTCATGTCACTGTGAAGGTCACATGGTCTGACCTGTGATCCTGGAAAAGGAAGATAAATTAATATAGTACTGATCTTAAAATCATTAACAAATCTCGAGCAGATGATAAAAGCTAAAGTGACAAGAGAGCCAAACAATGACATCATTCAGCATACAAAAACAAAAAGAAATTAAAAAAAAACCCTGACCTAGGTCATTCGTGAATGCAGTTTTGCCCATGTTGGTCCTGATCACTGCTTTGTCCAGTGTGGTGACGATGTGGTCCTTCACACCGGAGAATTGAAACACACAGTCGTACCTCCTCCAGTCTTCAGGTGGGACTGATGAAAAGTTCAGGTCAACACTCATCTGGAAGGATCCATCGTGGTTGGGGAGGATCTCTCCGAGCTCCACGTCCTCATGAATCTCCTCTCCATCTTTCCTCCAGAGCATCATGGCTCTGTCAGGGTAGAAACCTGTAGCGTGGCAGCTGACTGGAAAGGAGGGAGACTTCTGGAGGAGAGACACTGAGGGCAGATCTGCAGACAGAGAGAAGCAAATGTGAGTTCTACCTTTGTTGCACAGTAAATTTGAATGCTTGTTCATACCATTGGAGGATAATTGTTGCTGGTCAATCTGAAAGTGATCTCAATCAACAACAGATGGTGTGAAAATTCTTCGCACAAGTGCAGTAAGAGCATTCACACTGCATAGTACAGGAAAATGCAGTGTACTACTGGCGCAAACAATACGGTCCAAAAGTTGAGTGTAGAATGATTTACATCTCTCACCCTCAGCTGTCACCATCTTTGTAACTTCTCAACTTTTGACATGGTGGGGATAACACGGAGCATGTTGGTTATACATGTTTTTTGCACTAAGTACCAGTAGCCTACTGTTGTTGAATCAAAGCTGTTAGTGATGTTTGCTGGGTCTGTAATGATTTGGCACCGTGAACAGTAATGCGAGTGCTAACATTAGTTTGCTAGCTAATGTTAGCATTTGCTGGGTAGCTAACTTGCTCCTAGCTAAGGCAGCACATTTTAATCAGCACTGATGTTGTGACATAGGATTGGTTGAAGTGTGGGTGGAGATAGCACTCAAATGTAGGCAATAATGCTTCACTGTCTGTTTGCAATTTGTCATTTAAGAAGAAAACAAAGATGAGGAAGTAGAGGCGGTTAAAAAGCCGTCGTCATTTCCAGTGAGTGTAAAATGGTAGTTTTGCGATTTGAGACAACAATTAGTGCACCACGCAGTAAGTACGTAGGCTAGTACAGAGTAGGGGTGAGTTTGTGTACAAAAATCTCTTAACATTTAGAGTGGGTCAATTTTTTTTGTGTCAAAGTGTACATGGGTTTCACCGCTTGGTGGTACTATTGCATTATACTAGTAAAGCCCCAGTTATCCAAATACCAACCGAACAGGCCATTTAACCAACGGTTACAGGCCGCCACTCCGAAATTTCGCCATTCCGACGGTCCACCATCCCAAATTCTGGTCCCTGAGTCCTGACAGTGAGCTATGGGGAGCCTGTAGAAGCATGTCAGCGATTAATTCAGGCTGACATTACCTGTTTTCAGCGAACTCATCTGGTAATTTTTTATTAAAAAGCATGGCATATAGGTCCACAAGAACTTATTATAAATATTGGGTCTTATAAGGGTGGGCTACAATGAGTACCGGGCCATCAAATCACTGCATCAGCGGTAAAAGGACACAGAATTGTGTGCGCTTTTACGCACGGGTCTAGGCAATTATGGATATTTGATGTGGGAAGATGTAGCCAGATGTATTACCTGTTTTTTATGGAAAGCCAAAAGTGCCATATATCGCCACTATTTCAACGCTACCTGTCTGAAGCCTTAAGCGCCACTTTTAACGCGACAAAGTGCCGTAAAACGCGCCCGTTTTTTACGGTGTTGTAGGGAGGCACAGTAGCCGCCGCTTTTTATGCTGTAATAACGGTCCGAAGAACACCGTAAATAACGGCGTTCTTCCAGATGATAATGAGCCCTGCCCTCTGTTTAACACAACCAATAAGTTCAATGTTTCTGAAACCAATCAGCGGAGAGCACAGCGAGACCAAAACAACGGATCCACAAGACTTGGCTGCTGTGTTGCTCTTTTGTGTGGGTGTCATACCACTTCATCCAAAGGGGCGCTATAATCAACGAAAACGAAAAGTTCCGCACAGCTGCTTTAATTTGAACGTCTGATAGGTCAACACTAACATTTTAGTGTACCGTCTCGTTTTATCAGTGAAAATAACACATACATCTTGTCCTAGATCTTATCAAAGATCTTTCTTTTAGCTCCTCAGTGTATCATCTTTGTCATGAGAAAAAGGTTGTTGGCAAATATTTGTTGTCATTGTTTTCATCAACAAAATGAGCACTGATGGCGGATCATTTTAGTAATAACACATATTAAAACAGCTATAGATACATACCATTATTTCTTTTCAGTTTAAAAGAAAAAAGAACGGGATTGGTTGTCATAATTTTTACTCGTGTGAATATATCCTCAACAACATATCTTAGAATAGTCATTCCTACATTGCAGGGAGGCTTAAAGTCTTGTGTTGCAATCCCTTTCATTCTTTTAACTTATTTTATCAGTGATTTATTAATCATCAAAGACACTCTGACACATTGTGACAACCAACCCCATAGTGTGTGACAACCAACCCCATGGTGGGGTTTCATCTGTCAGTAATGACAGATGAAGGGTCTGAGCTCTCCAAATATGCAGAGCTCGTGTGCCCACTGCTTGCACATCACACACTGCTCCCAGACCTCCTCTGAACGGCTGTTGGAGACACAGAAACATTCCTCTTCATCTGATGAAGACTCCTTTTCACGTTTCTTCTTTGTCTTCTGTTGCTTTCTTGATGTTGTTGCCTTTGGGTATAGACATTTCTTCTTTTGTGCTCTCTCTGCTTTTTCCTGTTCTATTTGTTGCTTCACTGGGGTGTCAGTGAGGATGGAGCTTGACAGAGTTTTCCTCTTCTGGGCTCTTTTCCTGGCTGGAGCCTTTGGATAAGCCTCAGCTCTTCTAGAGTCACTCCTCTCTGTCCAGAGCTAGTGGATGGTTGTGGAGGAGTAGTGGGGTGGGATGAGGTGCACAGGGCTCGGTGGCTGGGTTGGGCTGGGGTGCACTGGGCTCTGCAGCTGTTGTGGTAGCTGATGCAAATTCTGTCTCCAGGAACACCTCTCTGTTAAATGGATATATTCCTGATGCCTGGAAACCTGCCAGGATGTTGCTTGGAGTAAATGCGAGAGGGAAGACTGTAGCCACAATTTTGGGGATTTCATAGATAGTCATGGTTTTCCCAGGGTGGTTCAGCATCCAGGCAGAGGAGGCGGAGTTGATTTGCCTCTTCAGTGGGCCGTAGGCAGACACATCCAGGGGCTGCAGGCGATGGGAGCAATGTGGAGGGAAGGACAACATCACAGCTCCATTGTTCTTGGCATACTCCAGCCCCTCCACAGACAGGTGGCAGCTATGATTGTCAAGGAGCAGGAGGCATGGCTTCTCCCTGCTGCATCTTGTTTGCGCCACAAAATGCTGCAGATATTCTGCAAAATGCTCCTCCTTCATCCAACCACTTGGATTCGCTGATCCTGCACTTCCGGTGGGGACCGACAGTAAAAAGTGACTGCGGAAGTTCACCCTGAGAAAGATGAAGAATGGGGCTATGCTATTCCCAGTGGCAGAGATGGCACAGGAGAGCGTTACCAGGGTTCCTGTCTCGGCAGAGGTCAAAGATCCCACCTGTGTCAAGTCTTTCCTGGCTACCACCTTATTTGGCTTATGGACGGTGGTAATGCCTGTTTCATCCATATTCCAAATGGACTGTGGCTCAAACTTATATCTTGCCATAACTTTCTCCAAGTTAACGAAGAAGTGGTCCACGTTGTGTTTATTAAAAGCACTGGCACGTGCTAGGCTGGTGGCCTCGGGGGTCCTGATTGAAAGTGACAGGTGTCACGTTCCCGTCAGTAATTCGATTTTCTCAGTTGCATGTAAACTGGGACAAGGACAGAAGTCTGATTAGACGCCAAAATCGAATTTTGAGCATAGCTCGATTAAGCTGCGCATGTAAACGTACTGACTCAGAACCATACGGTTCTTCACATAGCCCACTGGCACCGATGGGCAGGCGTCCCTCCCTGCGATCTCTTGCTCATCTATCTTGGAGCAATATCTTGCCAGTGTTCTATAATTTATCCCAAACGTCTTGGCAGTGCTCGGATAGCCTTCTGCTTTAATTACACCTCCTGACTGCCATCATCATCACATCTGGAGTCTGGCCCCTCTCTGTCTTTTTAACAAAATTTCTCCCCATGTTCATTTACATAAAAGACAGAATTCAATATTGATTTTAATTAATACTTAAGACTTACTTCTACATCATACTTTTCAATAGTAACAGTTGTTTTGTTATAACCCAACTGATTTTGATTCATTTTAATTTGATTTTTTAATGGTGACAATATTTTGTTATAAAAACAAGCCCAGAAGAAAAAAACTGACAAGCTTAATAGTTACAAACTGACATCAAAAACAGCCATCTCCTGTGAACAACCAACCACAACTGGAATTTTTGGCTATCAAGAAAGCTAGCAACCATCCAGCTTAGGATAGCTTTCCCTTCATACTTTTTAATGGTAACAATTTCTTTGTTAGAAATCCATTGTGTAAAAGCCCAGAAGAAAAATAGTGAAGAGTGTAATATATACAAATTGACATGGAAAAAAGTCATATCCTCTCACCTCAAGGTGAAGCAACACACTCCAGCAAGGACTATGTAGATGAACTCTTTTCCCAATTCTGATCATTTCAATACCAATATTGTGTGACAGCGCCCTCTGGTGGGCGAGTTATAATGAGTGTGAAAACCAACCCCGGTCTCCCCTACCTGCCTATTTCCTTGTTTGCTTTGATCATTGAGGTAAATTTGCATCTCTACAGTTCTTGCATTATTTTTCTGTCTGCTCCTTCTTTTTTTCCTTTTAATGCAACAGCAGATTTTTTTTTTTTTTTTAATTTTAGAGATTAAGATTGTATTTGTCTGATTTGAAGGTTTATTCTGTGAACAGAAAACATGTTTGTGACTGATAGTGAAGTGTAGTCATCAGAGACTGAATACATTCATCATAAACTACACAGAGTCTTCTGTATATTAACACTGGGCTGTTTTAATTATTGAAGTGTTTAGCAACACAGAGACTTGTGGTCAGTGGGATGTGAGGATTCTTAAAATAATGTGTACAGACGTGAAGCCCTGACTGTATCTGACTGAGCCTTAATGAAAGCTGTTGTCTTGTATTTTTTTTTCCTCTGAAAATATGAACCTTATAGCCAAACACAGTTTATTCAGCCTGTGTAGTTGAGGGGACAGGTCAAACTGATATGATGCTGATTTACAGGAGAATTCATGTCAAATGGAGGTCAAACCATGAAGATAAACTACAGATCGCCTGTAAAGCATTTTAATAAATCAGTCTATCATAATTACAACAACTGGAGACTGAGAACAAACTAATATATGTGTCTGTGACTTCCTGTGACTTCACTGCAGCTTTTTGTCACCGCCCCCCGCTGCGGCCCCCTGCTCTCGTCTACTTTCCAGGCGAGGCGCAGTTTATCTCCAACAAGTCTTCTACATCCTCCCAGTGCCAACAGCCAAGAAAAAACAGAACAAACAGCTGATCCAGCTCCGTCACTTCTGTAACAAAACAAGATGAAAAATTTACTTTTGCTTCTTCTCTTGTGTCACGTGTCGTCATCAGGTGAGATCACACTGTGAACATTTGCTTCACTTTCCACTGGGCTCTGTATTTTGTTTGTATTTTGTTCCTGCGTAGCTCCAGGACACACTTGTTTAGTTTCACTTTCACTTCTACACTACTTTAGAATTTAATAAGACTATAAGTATAAAATTGACCACAATGAATATCAGACACATGCACACATACATTTTGTTTGTTTATTTTTCTAATGTAATATTTACCCGCAACGAGCAGATTAAAAAAATAAATTAAATAAATTACTTTCTCACTTCCACATGTCTATAAAAACCAAAGCTCCAGTCAAAATAATGCTGTGATCTCCCACACTGTGACTCTTATTTATATAAAAAAAACTGAAATGCAGCTTGGTGCTGCACATGCCTTGTGCTAAGAGCACAGAGAAGGAGAGCAGGAGCCCAAAGGTGCAGCCACTGCAGGCGCCTGTTCTCTAAGATTCTTTATTAATATTTGAAGTGTTTTTATAAGATAATTATAAGAATTAGTGGCTATGATTACTATTTAATGAAATCACAGCGGTTTCCTTGTAAATTCAAAACTTTGTTGTTCACAAGTTCTTCGGGGTTGGATTGAATTTTAAAAAACATGAATTTATTCTTATTTCTGAACCAACAGGAAATAAAGCATTTAGATGGATCACAGGTTAAATTAAAGGATTCTAACAACAAAAAAATAAAAAATATAATAAAATAATATAAGCCTAAGGAAAAGAACCATGTTTGTAGGAAGCTGAATTTGATGTAAATAAACCAAACTACTACCTCAACAGAGTCTTTTCTCTTCAGCACACTGTTAACTTCATATTTAAAAACGTTGGGGCAGAAATCATCCTCAGTGTGTCGCTGTGTCAGAGCAGTTTCTACTCTGTACATCCAGAACCACTGAAACCTCTCTGCAGAACACGCTCCATCATTTACACACAGTAAAATGTGTTGACTCAGCACACAACATGACATACTGTAGGACAAGTTGATCTACAGGAGAATAAATATTTGAAAGCAGTATAGAATGCCTGAGAGTGTTACCGCATTTTATTCTATTATATTTTGATTTGTCGCCTGCCACCTGAATTTTGTTTTCTTTTTCATAAATAAATACATTTCCACCGTAAATCAATGTAGACAACGTTACCATAACACAGGAAATGAAATGTTTGAGACCCCTAAATCCCTCCCCCCACTTAATATGTGCCCCCAGCAATGTTTCAATCAAACGACACCCTTCTCTGCACCACTGTATATGGATTTGAATAAATTAAAAAAATATGTAAGTAAGCAAAATATGTTACTGTATATAACTTTATTTTTTAATTAATAATTATCAGAGAGAGGCCCCTTTTTTTGCATGAGCACCTTCCCCAAATATATCTGTGCACAGGCCTGTCACACATTTATCATATTTATGATGACGGTGATGATGATGTGCATATTTAAACTGAATGTGCCTCATTTGTCCTGCAGTGAAACACTCCCTGAAGTTTTTCGTCACTACATCTTCTGGAGTCCCAAACTTCCCACAGATTGTGGGTGCTGCACTGGTTGATGACATTCTAGCTGGTTACTGCGACACCGATATAAAGGTCGTAGAACCAAAACAGGACTGGATGAAAACAGCATTAGAAAACAATCCGCAGCATTTGGAGTGGTATAGTCGAGACTGTTTTGAGAACCTGCCAGACATCTACAAAGCCAGGATGGACAACTTGAAGCAGCACTTCAACCAAAGTGGAGGTACAGCTTGTATTTCATTCTTACTGTTAAAGTGCTCTGTATCTTAGCTGTAAAGTAAAGTGACCCACCACAAGTCTGTGAGGATATCAGAGCATCACACAATGTACAATATGTTTAAGATCATCTTTCCACTGGAGGTATCATCTGTACATCACTGTTAATTACAGTCTCTGTTTCTCAGATATCCACATTTTCCAGAGGATGAATGGCTGTGAGTGGGATGATGAGACTGGAGAGATGAAGGGTTTTGTGCAGTATGGTTATGATGGAGAAGACTTCCTAGTGTTGGACCTGAAGACACTGACATGGGTCGCTCCAAAACCACAGGCTGTCATCACCAAACTGAGATGGGATGCTGACAAAGTCAGACTAAAGGACCATGAAAACTTCTTAACTAATGTTTGTCCTGAGTGGCTGAAGACTTATGTGACCTTTGGAAAGAGCTCTCTGCAGAGAAAAGGTAGAATCACATGACCTGATGTAGTTTCATTAACATAACAATGTTCATACAACCTGCTCAGAATGAACTGCTGTTGTATTTTCACTCCAAACTGTCTGACATTAACTTCTCTTTGACTGTTTTCTGTGGCGGTAAAGTTTGATATAGCTCTCACCAATCAGTAGAGACTGACATGTTGGAGTGCTCTGACGTTTCTGTCCATCAAAGCTGAGACTGTGATAGTTAGTGCACAGTTAGCATGAGTTAAGTGAGTTCACAGAGTTTCAGAATAGACATATTGCTGTTTCATTGAACATTGCTATGAACTGCTTTGTTGTAATCCACAAAAACAGGCGGATCCTTCTTCTCTGACTGCAGTGAGTTTTTTAAGTGGTGGTTTAATTTCCTTTTCTGTCAGTATACAGACCGTGTGGAGGTAGTTAAGGCAGATGTAGCTGATGGGTTATTGAATATTTACATACTCATTTATTTTGTTCAAAGAATTTTCACACCATCTGTTGTTGATTGAGATCACTTTTAGATTGGCCAGCAACAATTATCTACCACTGGTATGAACAAGCATTGAAATGTACTGTGCAACAAAAGGTAGAACTGTCGTGTCTTTATTTGCTTCTCTCTGTGCAGACCTGCCCTCAGTGTCTCTCCTCCAGAAGTCTCCCTCCTCTCCAGTCAGCTGCCACGCTACAGGTTTCTACCCTGACAGAGCCATGATGTTCTGGAGGAAAGATGGAGAGGAGATTCATGAGGGCGTGGAGCTCGGAGAGATCCTCCGCAACCACGATGGATCCTTCCAGATGAGTGTTGACCTGAACCTTTCATCAGTCCCACCTGAAGACTGGAGGAGGTACGACTGTGTGTTTCATCTCTCTGGTGTGAAGGACAACATTGTCACCACACTGGACAAAGCAGTGATCAGAACCAACATGGGTAAGAGTGAAATCAGGAGTGACAGATGTGAAAAGGATACATTTAATTGACTTCAGTTTCTTCTGTTTTTTTCATGCTGGAGGAGACACAGAAGCAATACCCTTAACTGCCAGTTAGCAGGCTGACTCCCTCTGTCGCTAACCTGATAATAAGTTACAGATTGCAAACTATACTTTTTCACGAGGCAAATGAAGCAAGTGGAATAACTTCTTCTATGTCTCACTCCATGGAGCTCTAGACAAGAGATATATGTTGGTTGAGCTTTTATCATCCAGCTTAGTTTGGAATTCATTAGTCTTTTTTTAGCTTTTGTTTAATTTCAGTGTCAAACCAATGCATACAAACTGTTGTAGATTAATCCAACATCACATGATGTGTGAGATCATAGTTACACTGCTCAAAAAAATTAAGGAAACACTTAAATCACCCATCAGATCTTGATTAAAGGACCAGTGTGTAAAATGGGTTGAAAACCGTTGAAAACAGTGACATCAGTGGTCAAATTCTAGATTGCAGGGTTCACTCGCTCACCCCTCCTGTCAGGTAAATGACGGTGGCCTCGTAGGGACAAAAAGGCTTGCGCAGACACAAGTTTTTCAGGAGTAGGTCTATCTAGCAACTAGGTGAATGTGTAATGAATCCCTCACGAGCAGGAGACCAGAGTAGTGTTCGGGAGAAAGGCCCGTTTATTTGAGCACTCCAAAAACTCCGGTAACACTCCAGAGGGTAAAAGACTCCGTCCCAAACTCTTCTAGCGTAACACACGTACTTAATACACCCATACTCGTTTACATTACCTAGCGGGGACCCCCTCCCCTCTCTGCTCCACCAATCTCCAGCCCGCACACTGACTGACAGCGTAGCCTGTAAACAGAGCTCAGCTGTTTATTTAGCCTAGCAATATCTCCAGACTGTAGCAGCTGCAATGGACAACTTTGAACGCAATTTTGAAGAGTTTCTTGTAGCGGACACAGCAGGGCTGCCCCTGACCAAATTGGGGCCCTAAGCGAAATTTTATTTGGAGGCCCCCATCCCAAATGTATCATAGGTACAAAATGACTGTACAACAACTTGCCATTTAACTTGACAACCTTTACTGGCAATAACAAATGAACTGTAGATACAGTAGTTTGGCTGTATGAGTCAAATAAAATAAAAAATTCAACCTGAAATAAATAAATAAATATTAAATAAAAATAACTTCAAAATGAAATAAATAAACAAATCTGAGTCACAAATAGCCATCAATTACTCATCAAAAGAAAGTAACTTCCACCACCTCAATCCCCCACCCTTGATTAAACACTGAAAATAAAATAAAAGAGGGAGGCAGGTTTTTCCTATTTAATCTTATTTTGTTATATTTTTCCCTCTCCTCTCTCTGGAGGCGTCCGATCTCCCTCAGCCTTCCGCCTCTCCCACCTTAATTAAACACTGAAAACAGAAATAAAATACAGAGACATTTTTAGCTTATTTAGCTATATTTCTCACTCTCTGGAAGCGTCCGACCTCCCGTCCCGGCACATACCCCCGAGGCTCTTTTGGACGACTCTTCACCTGCTGCAGCTCTGCAAGTGCTTGCCTGCACACACCTCTGATTGTTCAGATGTCGAGTGCTGTCAATCATTGCAGCGACGCATGGGCGGTCAGGTCTCTTCTCTCCTTCCTCGAGCTGATTCTACGCGCGCCTCACAGTAGCGCATGTGCGCAACCATTGCGCACATGCGCAAATGCGTCCCCTCGTGCAAAGTGTGGCCCCCCATGGAAGATGAGGCCCTACGCACAGCGCGTGTTCTGCGTTTAGGGAGGGGCGGCCCTGGGACACAGACCCAGAGCCATAGCGGTTTGAGCCGGAGCATACAGATGAGGAACTGCATAGGCCTGGCACGGTATTCGTCTCGTACCGTCACGGTACGGGGGTCACGGTTCGGTGCGCGCATTTTCACGGAGAATACACTCGGTACGGAAGTTTAATATTTATCTGAACGCGGAACTGTTATTTCGCAAGAGTTTCCTTCAGGGCACAATTAACCACGGCCACCTGCAAGCTCTGATTGGTCCATAGACATGTATACATTTCTATGGATTGGTCTAGGTAGCAAACTCCGCCTTCAAATACAAACTCTGCTCTGTGGGAATGTACCGCGCTGTTAGGTGGTTGTTGTTGTGGCGACTGGCGAGAGAGTGCTAACAATGGCGAGTGGCGAAGAGTTGGAAGACCCACCATCGTCTTTTAAGTCAGTGGTGTGGGATAACTTCGGGTTCCCTGTGAGTTACAACAGCGATGGAGTGCGAGTGGTTGATAAAACAAAGACGGTCTGTCGTCATTGTTCAGCGTCTGTTCATTACGTGAGTGGGAACACTTCAAACATGTTAACACATACCCGGCGACACCACCCAGACATCCCCATCATCGGGACGAGAAGGAAGAAAAGTGTCCAATTACGCCTCCCAAATGTCTTACAACAACCCCTTGACACAAATGCTTGCAGAGCAAAAAAAATTACAGAGGCAGTTGGAATTTACATCGCATCCGCTATGCGCCCATATTCCACTGTAGAAGAGGCCGGATTCAAATATTTATTACATGTGCTCGAACCTCGCTACACTCTTCCATCCCGCAGCCATGTAAGAGAATCAGTAGTGCCTAACTTATACAACAGAACGAGACAAATTGTGGAAGAGCAGTTAAAAGCTGCGCATTCAATTGCGCTCACCACGGATTCATGGACTTCTCGGGCAACCGAAAGTTTCCTGACCGTCACTGCTCATTTCATCAGCTCTGAGTGGGACATGAGGACCGTAGTCCTGCAAACGCGCCCCTTACACGAACAACACACAAGCATCCATCTGGCTGAAAAGCTGAACGAAGTCGTGACCGAATGGAAATTAGAAAGACCCGGGATGCCCATAGCCGTCACCACAGACAATGCGAGAAACATTGTTAACGCCATCGGTGAAGTAGGGCTCGGCCCACATATCGCGTGCTTTGCACATACCCTCAACTTGGCCGCTAAAAAAGCCCTTGAGATCAAGCAGGTGTCGCATGTGCTAGCAAAAATGAGATCTACCGTCGCATTTTTCCACCGCAGCACCACCGCAGCCTACATCTTGGAGTGCAAGTAAGATATGCTGGGCTTGCCGCATCACTGCCTCATTAATGATGTCGCAACTCGGTGGAACTCGAGCTTCGAGATGGTGGAGCGGTATCTTGAGCAGCAAGCTGCTGTTTACTCTGCCTTAGCAGAGAGGAATGTGAGAAGCAAAGACATCGGGAATCTTTCCGATCTGGAGCTGTCCCACGCAGAGGCCATAGTTGACGTGATGAGGCCTCTGAAGACCATCACGACAGTAATCAGCACAGAAACCACCCCATCCATTTCCATGATCCTGCCACTGCAAACTACACTTCTGAAATCAACAGAAACAAATACAGCTGATGCTCCAATTGCAAGAGACATGAAAAATGCCATCAGGGACAACTTCCAAGGCCGATACGATGACCCAGACCTCCGGGACTTCTTGAACAAATGTACAGCACTGGACCCCAGGTTCAAAACACTCAATCACCTGGATCCAGCCTGTCAGCAGAGAGTTCATGAGGATCTCGTCAGAGAAGTTCTGGGCAGAGCAGAAAAGGTATGCATATAAGAAAATTATTATTATTATTATTATTATTATTATTATTATTTAATAATAATAATAATAATAATAATGTTTTATATATATATACTGACTATAAATGTTATTTCTTAAGGGAATAATCTGCTCTAACTCCATAATTCTTTTTTAAAATATTATTGTCTTTGTCATTTGATTTTGCAGAATGACAACCCCCTGTCTGCAGAAGAGGACCGTCCATCTACTTCACAGGCCGAGGCCACTGCTTTGCCAGGAATGGCAGAAGATGCAGAGGTATCCTCCCCCCAACCTCCTGCGAAGAGGTCAGCAATGGCAGAACTTTTTGGCTCACTTTTCAAAGTTGACAAAAGGAACCAGCCTAATTTGAAACAGCAGTTGAAGGAAGAAGTCAGTGGTTACATGGCAAAGGACTGCACCTCAGTTGACTCTGACCCGCTTTCCTGGTGGAAAAGGCATGAGTCTGTTTATCCTAATCTAGCTGTATTGGCAAAAATTTACCTGGCCATACCTGCCACTTCAGTACCCAGTGAAAGGGTTTTTTCAACAGCAGGTGACATAGTCAGTGCCACCAGATCGACACTCAGCACTGAGAGTGTAGACAAACTTGTTTTTTTGAAGAAAAACCTTAAAGTTGAATGAAGGTGTACAGTACACAGCTGTACACAGTACACACTGTACACAGATTATTGCAAAATGCAAATGTTTAATGTTAAAATGTTAAAAACCTGAATGTTGAAAGAGTACAGTACACAGCTGTACACAGTACACACTGTACACAGATTATTGCAAAATGCAAATGTTTAATGTTAAAATGTTAAAAACCTGAATGTTGAATGGGTACAGTACACAGCTGTACACAGTTGTTTATAGCAAAATATAAATGTTTAAAACAGCATTATGTTATAGTATAATCTGTGAGGCCTATAGCTCATGTTCACTGAGCTACGTGAATGTAAAAAAGTGTTTAGGAACTCTTAAGTATTGTATGTTAAAGTACCCAAAAAGGCCATGTTGCACTGATGCACCTATCAATATATCAATAATTCAATGTGGTGCTTGCTCACTTGTTTTACTTATTACAGGAAGTTGCAGCTATCTCAGCTGGGGATTTAAGCAATAAAAAGCTGCCTTTGAGGATAGCTGTTTTGGTTATGTTTTTTTTCCTGCACTGTACCGAAAACGTACCGAACCGTAGGGTCAGAACCGAGGTATGTACCGAACCGTGAGTTTTGTGTACCGTGCCACCCCTAGAACTGCATGTGTTTGATGCTGAGCGGGCGAGGAGAGAGGCTGAATCCACCGCTCCCATTTTGCTGCTCAGAATGGGATTCGGTGCTACCATTGTTGGGGAGATATATCATCAGGGGGAAAAGTGCCGCAGAGAGTGCATCACAAGGAGTGAAGTTGCGTCTTCTTTTCCTCGCAGATGACGGTTCAGGTTCATTCTGTCCTGTTGCGTGGTAAGTGTGGTCTATTTGCAAACTTTATAACTAAAAAAACTTTTCACTACTTTCTATCGACAAACTACGAACACTCTCTGCTGTTTCCTCCTCCTTTTTCCTTCCTTCCGCTGTCTTTGTTGGTTTATTTATACACTCAAAACGCGTTCTCTGGCTGGCTGGATTGTCCGCTCGGTCTGCCGTACATACATGGCGGCGCAAGATGGCGATCTCTCTAAAGCAAGGCCCTTGCTATATATTTATATATATATATATATATGTATATATATATATATATATATACATATATGTAAGCATAACTATAAGGCTACGAAAACCAAACGAATTTTATGTTATAGCAATTATACACTTGTATAAACATATTAATGGGTAGAAGATTCAGATTCAGATTCAAATTGAAAATCTTGACCAATAAACATTGTTTAATTTGTTGAGAATAAAATTACGGAGCAGCGGTCAATGGAAACCAGACAATCCCTCCACAGATGGCTGGATTTAAAGTCACAGTGGAAATCAAAGTAGAAAAAAATACATTCACAGGCTGATCCAACTTGTGTGAATTTTATCAGAGCAACTCATAATGTGACTCAGTGTTGTGTATGGCCCCCGCATGCCTATATGAACTGATAATTGTGGCCATGCTGCTGCTGATTCAACGGATGATGTCCTGGGGGATCTCCTCCCAGACCTGGATCAGGGCATCAGTGAGCTCCTGGACAGTCTGTGTCAGATGCACCCATACATAACGTCCCAAAGGTACTCAAATGGATTTAGGTCAGGGGAACGAGAGGGCCAGTCAATGGCATCAATGCCTTCATCCTCCAGGAACTGCCTCGACACTCTGGCCACATGAGGCCGGGCATTGTCCTGCACCATTGGGAACCCAGGGCCCACTGCACCATTAGGAACCCAGGGCCCACTGCACCATTAGGAACCCAGGGCCCACTGCACCAGCATAAGGCCTGACAATCGCTCTGAGGGTTTCATCCCGGTACAGCATTAAGGGCTATGACATGGAGGTGTGTATGTGACCCTCCAAGCATATGCCTCCCCAGACCATCACTGACCCACTGCCAAAACCGGTCATGCTGGATGATGTTACAGGCAGCAAAACGTTCACCACGGCATCTCAAGACTCTTTTACACCTGTCACATGTGCTCAGTGTGAACCTGCTCTCATCTGTGAAGAGAATGGGATGTTAGTGGTGGACCTGACAATTCTGGTGTTCTCTGGTGATGCCAGTCGAGCTCTCCTTGTGTAACAGCTGGTCCTGGTATCTCCTCCATGCTCTTGAGACTGTGCTGGGAGACACAGCAGACCTTCTTGCAACCGCACGTACGGATGTGCACTCTGGAGGAACTGGACTACCTGTGCAACCTGATTGGGCTGCAGGTACCACCTAATGCTGCCAGTAGTGACAAGGACACTAGCAGAACACAAAATGAGAGAAGACTCAGTGAGGAAGGAGCAGCTGTCTGTGGCCACCACATGTAAAACCATTGCCTTTGTAGGGGTTGTCTTGCTTTAGCCTCTCCACTGAACCTGTTGTCACTTTCATTTGCACCAGTTAAGTTTTTCTCACTTGGTGTTATACTGTGATCATTAAGTGTTCCATTAATTTTGTAGATGAACATGTGTACAGTAGGTATTAATAGATGGATGGATGAATATACTTCTGCTCTAACGGAATGGTCTTAGACATGTTGTTGTTTTGGTTTAACAGAGGAGCCTTCTGACCCGACCATTCCCATCACTGCATCTGCAGTGGCTGTTCTTGCTCTCATCGTCATCGCTGCCACTGGATTCATCATTTGCAAAAACAAGAAAAGTGAGGTTTTTTTGAAGAATGAACTTTGGCATTGTGCATGTCTGCAACGTTTCAAGTTTTTGCTTGAAATACCCAGTTTGGTCAATGTAAACGGAAACTGGAAATGTCACGCCATCTCGTTAAAAGTACCCACTTACGTTGGTCTTGAACAGTGGTCTGCCACAGCCACCCTAGGTGTCACAACACCCATCCCATCCTCCTCCTGATGGGAGCTCATACACATTTAGTAAACAACAGCATACATTTGAAACAAACAAAATGGATCATATCTGTAGTTAGCAGACACATAAAACACAAAACTTTATACAACAGAGCATTCTCTATTCTGAATGACCAGCCTCTGCAACAGGTTGTAGCAGCTGTTTGTTGAAGGCAGTTCAGTGCAGGATGAGTGGAATAACAGTGTCTTTTGTCTTACAGCTCCTGAAAACAGCTCTGAGCTCTCGAAAGACTGAGTCCAAAAACTTGATTCACAGAGTCATTCTGCACACAATGAATTACTTCTAATAGGAGGGCAAAGCAGTAATTGCTGCAACTAACCTTTATATAATAAAGCCACTGAAAACTTGCTTTCAAATCTCAGTTCAAACTGTTTTTCCTCTGTAGGATTACAGTCATGACACAAAGCAACAATTAACTTTAAAGCATCTCATGATAATATTTATCTGTTTCATCAGGACTTTGTTGGTGTGATAAAATATATATATACATATATATATATATATATATATATATATATATATATATATACTGTCTTAAACAAAATAAACTTATAGCGTAGGTAAAACACCTCGTTTTTACGTTTATTTCCTTGTGCAACCAAAGCACGTGGTTAGGGTTAGGCAACAAAACTGATGGTGAGATTTAGAAAAAAAAACAAAAACATCATGGTTTGGTAACATTTACACGTAAAGTGAACAGCGGGCTCCAGGTGAACATCCAGGGTTTATTGGACCCATCCACCTCCCCTCCCGCCATTCCTATAGGGACTGACACCACCTGGCGGCATATCATACCATCGCGAAAAGTGCCTTTCTGTGTCGGTGTCTGATGCCACAAAGCATGTGGTATTTGATGAGTTTGAAATGAGAACTGGCTGGGAATCCAAATTGGTGCAGGGAAATATGCGTCAGCTCCTTTTTGCTTTTTAGCTCTGCCCACTTCATTACTTACAGTGATAAGATGAGTAAGGAGATGAGGCCTTGTCTCTTTTTGAAAATTGGAATTTGCCTCCTAAGTTTGCAAAGAAGTTATTTTATTTTTTCTTAAACCATGTGCATTTGTTGCCTAAACCTACCTACATGCATTTGTTGTTGAAGGAAACAAAACATCAATTCTCTGTGTTGTACCAATGTAGTACATTTATTTTAAGAGAGTGCATACAAACTATACTTTTGAAATAAAGAGAAGTGATTAGGAGAAAACACAAGATTTTGAGGCACAGATACTACTTGATAAATAAGTAACAATAAATAAAATGCTGAACACAGAATTAAAACAAAGAATGGCGCTTTCAGAGCAACTGAAATCCTCTGCCTAATCTTGAGAATGTGGCTATATAAAATTAAAATATTTATGGGTTTGGTTGGTTTATATGTTGATAGTGTGTATGTGTGGTTATCCTTTCTGTATTTAAGGTTTGTGCACACACAGTCAGTTCAAGGTACTCACCCACTTCACTCTGTGTGTACTCTATCTAGACATGTCTATAGTTTGGCTCTTATGTGCAGAGGGTTTGAGATATACCACTGTAAAACCTTTCTGCCAATAAAGTAAATATAATTTGTTTTGTGTGAAAACTTGACTGCCACGTCCCGATTAAAAAAAAATGTTAATGTGTTAATATTCAGTCTGTATATTTCTTTGAAGTGTGTAATCCTGGAATCTCAGCTAAACAGTGTGTGTGTGTGTGAGAATGTGTGTTTGATAGCTATATATTGTATTTGATTTTAGAGTGATTATTTCAAATAAAATTACTCCAAATCTAGATTGATGCCTGCATTTTTTCTTTTTGTCAGAAAAGGTAAACGTAACATCTTCTGAATTATGAATAAGATTTTAAAATTATTAGTCAAACTTTGGCGCAAGTCAGATGTTTTGTGGACACACTGTCTAATCTTTCAGTACATTTTGAGCCAGCAGTGTAAAATTCATGTAAGTTCACTGGTCACACACAGTTAGATCCCCAATGAGCTGAGCAGTTAAACCATTGCACAATAACCTATAAATAACAACACCTCCAAATGATGAGCAGTCTGAGATGTCTTAAGGAAAGTAAGTGCAACTTCAACATATGTCTCAGTTTTTCCACATTCAGTCAGTCTTATGCTCAGTGTCATTACATGTACATTTTTCCATCCAGTTCCACTCCTGTGTAGTAATGCTGGCGTCACCACACCAAACTAAAGTGGAAGCATAGAGGAAGCACATGAAGTTCTGTTTGATTTCGCTCTATAAACAGAAATATTGTCTTTTCAGAATAAGCAAAAAAAACCCCAAACAGAATATTTTGTACATGTAAACATAGTCACTGTCACTTCAGTGATCTTTGGTGTGAACAATAAATTCACACTTCAACAGTCTGACTTCTCCTCTGACGTTCTCAAAGCTTCATTCATAAATACACATTACACATTTTGATACAAAATATTTTTTATTTTAAGAGGTGTGCAATAAGAATCAAGTGCTCCTTGAAAAAGAAAACAAATTTTGATGCCACAATAACTTCACTGGAGTCATCCTCTAATCTTCAGCAGTAGTAGATTCATAAAAGGACAGGTTGAATAACTGACCAACACTTACTAGACTTCATAGTTGACATATTATCAAACTCTTTAGTGTATCAGGCTGTTCTTCTACACTGTTTCATGTTTTCCTGAAAAAAGTAATGCACCAATATGTGCATATCCTTAGTAATTATGAGCCAGTAATTCAAGGATGCAATTATGTGACCAAAGTGCTGACAAGAGTAAGGAATAAAGGATCAGATCCATAAGGGGGAAGGCTGGAGAGGTGGATGGGTCACAAAACCCAGGACTTTCCCCAGGACACCTGTGCTCAGAACCATGTGAACTTATATCTAGGTTATGGCAAGGTATGTCCTTGCCATGTTTCTTCTTCTAAACCTAACCTCAGTATCTTTAAGTTAGGAACTTAATTTCATGTAAAGTACATTAAGTCATTTGTAGGTGCTAATTCATTCGATATCCTACAAACTGTTATATAAAGATAAGTTAAGCATATGTGTCACACAGATAAAACACATCATAACACATGCTCAGTGTTGCGAAACTGTTGCAGTTATGTTTAGGCAATAAAACTACCTGGTTAGGGTTAGAAAAAACATCATGTTTTTGGTTCAAATAAATATGTCTGCTTCATAACATTATGTGATCTTAATACTTCACCTGGGTTACATTACGTTAGTTTAGTCAGTGTGCGATGATGTTAGGTAACTTAGTTCACATTGTGTTAAAACTTTGTCAACGTCTGGTTTCACATGGGAAACAAACTGCGGTCCCCTGGTGAAAGTGTTTTGTATGACCCACTCCTCCTCCACCGTACATGAGCTTTCTTGCTCTACAATCTACATCAGTTGGTCTCAGCATCAAGTATTGCTGCAGATGGATTAACAATACAGTTATCTAAGTCTGGTGCATCTCTTAGAGATGACAAAGGTTGCCTTTGGCATCAATATCATAACCTAAGGGTCAGTGTTTGATGTCCTGGGAGTGAGAATGGGCTGTTCATATTTATAGTATAATACACTAAAAACTGAGCTGAATGAACACTTTTGTGTCATTTACAAAGAGTCAGTAGTTGTGACTGTACCTGTTCTCTGTAGAAGACTCTTCCCATAGGTCCAAAACATCTTAAGCCATGCAGGAAACTCATTGGTGAGGAAGTTCTTCCAAAAACTCATTATTAGCTTTAATTCCATCCCACTCTTGTTTAATTATTTCAGCCTGCGGGTTATCAGCGATCCATGTCTCTGTCTCCACGTCTAATGTGAGGAAGTCCTCTCCATTATAACCATACCTCATCAAACCATCTACCTTTTCAGTCTCGTCATCCCAGTCACAACCGACAATCTGCTGGTGAATGTGTATGCCTGAGAGACAGAGACAGAGAGAAACTGCCTTGAGGTCCCAACACAATCAGCTGTAGTTGATATCACATCTTATTACAGCACTTTATATACTTGTGCATTTGCACACACTACATTACACACTAAGGCACAAGCTCATTCACAGGCAGAAGCAGAGTAATGTAGTGTATACAGTTCAATGCAGCCAGGAATACACAAATTTGTACACTGGTGAAACAAAACAACCACTCAGCACAGGAGAGCCAGCTCCTCAGGTCAAGACTCAGCTGTCCACTTACACTCCTTTGAGGACAGCAATGTGCACATCTTGGCCAGGGAATAAAGATGATTTGAAAGAGGCGTGAAAGAAGCCATCTACATCAAACTGAAATGACCATCTTAAACAGAAGAGGTGGCCTGTGACACCCACCTAAAATGCAGTCTTGGGATCCCTCCTCAGACAACACCCAACTAGTGTAACTAGTGACGGCCAATTGAAGCTTCATGAAGCATTTTCTTTATTTTATGAGCCCACTAGATGGCGCTCTTGGTTTGTAGAGATAAAGAAAATGCTTCATGAGGCTTCATATGGCCATCACTACCTTTAACATACCTCCAGTTTGGTTGAGGTGTTGCCTGAAACGGTGGGTTTGAGCTTTGAAGAACTGCTGGTAATCCACAGCGCTCTGAGTGATCCTCTCCCAGAGTTGTGGTTCTTCTTTGATTAATTTTCTGACCCAGTCTTGCCTTGGTTCTGGTGTTGTCATGCTGCCGTCATAGTAAGACAGAGGGACTCCTTCAACATTTGTGACAGCCACATAGTCTGGGATGTTTGGAACACCAGAAAATACCATTTGGTAACCTCTAAGGGTGTGTTTCACTGTGAGACAAAAAGTAATTTAAATGTATTACATTTATTTTCGACATTTGTTTGAATGGTTGTCATCTCTCTAGAAGACCAGAGAATCTTTTTTTTCTGTCCACTATGTGCCGAGACAGGAAGAATACATGTTAGCCCTATGCCTTTTAGTTCCACTGTAAATTTGTGCCTGGTATCTGTACTATGTTGTCGCCTTCCAAGACCTTTATAAAAAAGGTAGCAATAGAAGTAGACTACACACCATAAATGGTATTCCTTAAACTTGAACTGAATTGCATGCGCACAGCAGATACTCGTGCACTTGCAGCAACCCATATTCAGAGTTTGACGGTATAAATAGCTTACAGTTATTATCAGTACAGGACACCCAAGGAAAAGATTGTAAGTGCTATTGTATTTAATTTTGATAAATCTGTTTAATGTAACCAAATCTTAATGAATACATCATGTACATAGGCCATCTTTAGCTCATACATTTATTTAATTTCAATAAATGTAGTTAGTACACGGAGAGAAACCCACGCTGACAGGGGAGAACATGCAAACTCCACACAGAAGAGCTCCCACACCTGGGATCAAACCCACACCACCGTGCCGCCCCTCCTGTACATATACAGTAATTATAGTCATACCAATAAAGTAAATTAAAAATATAGTTTTTGATCTTAGCATGTACCATGACCTTACCTGCAAATGCAGCATGACAGAGCAGAAGCAGCATCATCATCTTTTTCATCTTGTTTAGAGAGGAGTAGAGCTGTGTGTCTGAGAACAGTCTGTCGGTTTTATGTTTTTGTTCAGTCAAAAGACATTTGCTGGTTGTGTTAACGTTCTCTGAATATCTTAAGGCGTGTTCACCTGTGAGTGACTCCCTACAGGTAATCACTAAAAAATATTCCCCTTTCCCCTTTACACACACACACACACACACACACACCTACACACACACACGCACGCACACACACACACACACACACACAAACACAGACTCACGATCAATAATATAAGTTTACACAGACAAGAAAGCTATTACCCCCTGTGTGAAAGGTGGTCCGTGTGAATACTCAATGTGTGTGTGTGTACAGGTTTTCAGTGTGTGAACCTGTTTCATAGTGTGTATGTACCCATTGTCAGTGTGTGTGAATACTCAGTGTGTGCGTGTGCGGTTGTGTGTGCATGTTTTTAGTGTGTATGTGCCCATTGTCGGTGTGGTGTATGCAGCTTTTTAATGTGTGCTTTAGCCTTTATTTACGGTGCGTATGTACCCATTATCAGTGTGTGTGTGTAAATTGTGTGTGTGTGTACAGATTTTTGATGTGTTTTGCCCTGTTTCGGTGCATATGTGCCAATCTTCAGTGTGTGTGTGTGAGTACATTGTAAGTGTGTGTGCAGATTTTTGATGTGTTTTGTCCTACGGCCTCCCATAAACGTCCGATAGGTCAACACTAACATTTTAGTGTACGTCTCGTTTTATCAGTGAAAATAACACATACATCTTGTCCTAGATCTGATCAAAGATCTTTCTTTTAGCTCCTCAGTGTATCATCTTTGTCATGAGAAAAAGGTTGTTGGCAAATATTTGTTGTCATTGTTTTCATCAACAAAATGAGCACTGATGGCGCATCATTTTAGTAATAACACATATTAAAACAGCTATTCATACATACCATTATTTCTTTTCAGTTTAAAGAAAAAAGAACGGGATTGGATGTCATAATTTTTACTCTTGTGTGAATATATCCTCAACAACACATCTTAGAATGGTCATTCCTACATTGCAGGGAGGCTTAAAGTCTTGTGTTGCAATCCCTTTCATTCTTTTAACTTATTTTATCAGTGATTTATTAATCATCAAAGACACTTGACACATTGTGGCAACCAACCCCATAGTGTGTGAACCCCATGGTGGGGTTTCATCTGTCAGTAATGACAGATGAAGGGTCTGAGCTCTCCAAATATGCAGAGCTCGTGTGCCCACTGCTTGCACATCACACACTGCTCCCAGACCTCCTCTGAACAGCTGTTGGAGACACAGAAACATTCCTCTTCATCTGATGAAGACACCTTTTCACGTTTCTTCTTTGTCTTCTGTTGCTTTCTTGATGTTGTTGCCTTTGGGTATAGACATTTCTTCTTCTTTTGTGCTCTCTCTGCTTTTTCCTGTTCTATTTGTTGCTTCACTGGGGTGTCAGTGAGGATGGAGCTTGACAGAGTTTTCCTCTTCTGGGCTCTTTTCCTGGCTGGAGCCTTTGGATAAGGCCTCAGCTCTTCTAGATTCACTCCTCTCTGTCCAGAGCTATGGTTGTGAAGGAGTAGTGGGGTGGGATGAGGTGCACAGGGCTCGGTGGCTGGGTTGGGCTGGGGTGCACTGGGCTCTGCAGCTGTTGTGGTAGCTGATGCAAATTCTGCCTCCAGGAACACCTCTCTGTTAAATGGATATATTCCTGATGCCCGGAAACCTGCCAGGATGTTGCTTGGAGTAAATGCGAGAGGGAAGACTGTAGCCACAATTTTGGGGATTTCATAGATAGTCATGGTTTTCCCAGGGTGGTTCAGCATCCAGGCAGAGGAGGCGGAGTTGATTTGCCTCTTCAGTGGGCCGTAGACAGACACATCCAGGGGCTGCAGGGATGGGAGCAATGTGGAGGGAAGGACAACATCACAGCTCCATTGTTCTTGGCATACTCCAGCCCTCCACAGACAGGTGGCAGCTATGATTGTCAAGGAGCAGGAGGCATGGCTTCTCCCTGCTGCATCTTGTTTGCGCCACAAAATGCTGCAGATATTCTGCAAATGCTCCTCCTTCATCCAACCACTTGGATTCGCTGATCCTGCACTTCCGGTGGGGACCGACAGTAAAAAGTGACTGCGGAAGTTCACCCTGAGAAAGATGAAGAATGGGGCTATGCTATTCCCAGTGGCAGAGATGGCACAGGAGAGCGTTACCAGGGTTCCTGTCTCGGCAGAGGTCAAAGATCCCACTGTTTCAAGTCTTTCCTGGCTATTATTTGGCTTATGGACGGTGGTAATGCCTGTTTCATCCATATTCCAAATGGACTGTGGCTCAACTTATATCTTGCCATAACTTTCTCCAAGTTAACGAAGAAGTGGTCCACGTTGTGCTTATTAAAAGCACTGGCACGTGCTAGGCTGGTGGCCTCGGGGGTCCTGATTGAAAGTGACAGGTGTCACGTTCCCGTCAGTAATTCGATTTTCTCAGTTGCATGTAAACTGGGACAAGGACAGAAGTCCGATTAGACGCCAAAATCGAATTTTGAGCATAGCTAAGCTAAGCTGTACATGTAAACGTACTGACTCAGAACCATACGGTTCTTCACATAGCCCACTGGCACCGATGGGCAGGCGTCCCTCCCTGCGATCTCTTGCTCATCTATCTTGGAGCAATATCTTGCCAGTGTTCTATAATTTATCCCAAACGTCTTGGCAGTGCTCCGGATAGCCTTCTGCTTTAATTTCACCTCCCTGACTGCCATCATCATCCCATCTGGTGGAGTCTGGTCCCTCTCTGTCTTTTTAACAAAATTTCTCCCCATGTTCATTTACATAAAAGACAGAATTCAATATTGATTTTAATTAATACTTAAGACTTACTTCTACATCATACTTTTCAATAGTAACAGTTGTTTTGTTATAACCCAACTGATTTTGATTAATTTTAATTTGATTTTTTAATGGTAACAATATTTTGTTATAAAACAAGCCCAGAAGAAAAAAACTGACAAGCTTAATAGTTACAAACTGACATGAAAAACAGCCATCTCCTGTGAACAACCAACCACAACTGGAATTTTTGTATTTTGTATAATTTTAGAGATTAAGATTGTATTTCTCTGATTTGAAGGTTTATTCTGTGAACAGAAAACATGTTGTGTGACTGATAGTGAAGTGTAGTCATCAGAGACTGAATACATTCATCATAAATTATACAGAGTCTGCTGTATATTAACACTGGGCTGTTTTAATTATTGAAGTATTTAGCAACACAGAGACTTGTGGTCAGTGAGATGTGAGGATTCTTAAAATAACGTGTACAGACGTGAAGCCCTGACTGTATCTGACTGATCTTTAATGAAAGCTGTTGTCTTGTATTTTTTTTTTCCTCTGAAAATATGAACCTTATAGTCAAACACAGTTTATTCAGCCTGTGTAGCTGAGCTCAAACTGATATGATGCTGATTTACAGGAGAGTTCATGTCAAATGGAGGTTAAACCATGAAGAAAACTACAGATCGCCTGTAAGCATTTTAATAAATCAATCTATCATAATTACAACAACTGGAGACTGAGAACAAACTAATATATGTGTCTGATCACTTTTTTAATGAATTGACATCATTCCAGACAGGATGATAGTGTGTCTGTGACTTCCTGTGACTTCACCGCAGCTTTTTGTCACCGCCCCCCGCTGCGGCCCCCTGCTCTCGTCTACTTTCCAGGCGAGGCACAGTTTATCTCCAACGAGCCTTCTACATCCTCCCAGTGCCAACTGCCAAGAAAAAACAGAACAAACAGCTGATCCAGCTCTGTCACTTCTGTAACAAAACAAGATGAAAAATTTACTTTTGCTTCTTCTCTTGTGTCACGTGTCGTCATCAGGTGAGATCACACTGTGAATAATTGCTGCACTTTCCACTGGGCTCTGTATTTTGTTCCTGCGTAGCTCCAGGACACACTTGTTTAGTTTCACTTTCACTTCTACAGTACTTTAGAATTTAATAAGACTATAAGTATAAAGTTGACCACAATGAATATCAGGCACATGCACACATACATTTTGTTTGTTTATTTTTCTAATGTAATATTTACCCGCAACGAGCAGAGTAAAAAATTAAATTAAATAAATTACTTTCTCACTTGCAACATGTCTATAAAAGCCAAAGCTCCTGTCAAAATAATGCTGTGATCTCCCACACTGTGACTCTTATTTATATAAAAAACCTGAAATGCAGCTTGGTGCTGCACATGCCTTGTGCTAAGAGCACAGAGAAGGAGAGCAGGAGCCCAAAGGTGCAGCCGCTGCAGGCGCCTGTTCTCTAGGATTCTTTATTAATATTTGAAGTGTTTTTATAAGATAATTATAAGAATTAGTGGCTATTATGACTATTTAATGAAATCACAGCGGTTTCCTTGTAAATTCAAAACTTCGTTGTTTACAAGTTCTTCGGGGGGGTGGATTGAATTTTAAAAAACATGAATTTATACTTATTTCTGAACCAACAGGAAATAAAGCATTTAGATGGATCACAGGTTAAATTAAAGGGTTCTGATGGGAATGTAACAACAAAAAATAAAGAATATAATAAAAAAATATAAGCCTAAGGAAAAGAACCATGTTTGTAGGAAGCTGAATTTGATGTAAATAAACCAAACTACTACCTCAACAGAGTCTTTTCTCTTCAGCACTCTGTTAACTTCATATTTAAAAACTTTGAGGCAGAAATCATCCTCAGTGTGTCGCTGTGTCAGAGCAGTTTCTACTCTGTACATCCAGAACCACTGAAACCTCTCTGCAGAACACGCTCCATCATTTACACACAGTAAAATGTGTTGACTCAGTACACAACATGACATACTGTAGGACAAGTTGATCTACAGGAGAATAAATATTTGAAAGCAGTATAGAATGCCTGAGAGTGTTACCGCATTTTATTCTATTATATTTTGATTTGTTGCCTGCCACCTGAATTTTGTTTTCTTTTTCATAAATAAATACATTTCCACCGTAAATCAATGCAGACAACGTTACCAGAACACAGGAAATGAAATGTTTGAGACCCCTAAAACCTCCCCCCACTTAATATGTGCCCCCAGCAATGTTTCAATCAAACGACACCCTTGTCTGCACCACTGTATATGGATTTGAATAAATTAAAAAAATATGTAAGTAAGCAAAATATGTTACTGTATATAACTTTATTTTTTAATTAATAATTATCAGAGAGAGGCCCCTTTTTTTGCATGAGCACCTGCCCCCAAATATATCTGTGCACGGGCCTGTCACATAGTATATCATGTTTATGATGACGGTGATGATGATGTGCATATTTAAACTAAATGTGCCTCATTTGTCCTGCAGTGAAACACTCCCTGAAGTTTTTCCTCACTACATCTTCTGGAGTCCCAAACTTCCCACAGATTGTGGGTGCTGCAGTGGTTGATGACATTCTAGCTGGTTACTGCGACACCGATATAAAGGTCGTAGAACCAAAGCAGGACTGGGTGAAGTCAGCATTAGAAAACAATCCACAGCATTTGGAGTGGTACAGTCGAGACTGTTTTGAGATCCTGCCACACACCTACAAAGCCAGGATGGACAACTTAAAGCAGCACTTCAACCAAAGTGGAGGTACAGCTTGTATTTCATTCTCACTGTTAAAGTGCTCTGTATCTTAGCTGTAAAGTAAAGTGACCCACCACAAGTCTGTGAGGATATCAGAGCATCACACAATGTACAATATGTTCAAGACCATCTTTCCACTGGAGGTATCATCTGTACATCACTGTTAATTACAGTCTGTTTCTCAGATATCCACATTTTCCAGAGGCTGAATGGCTGTGAGTGGGATGATGAGACTGGAGATTAAGGGTTTTGCGCAGTATGGTTATGATGGAGAAGACCTCATATCATTGGACCTGAAGACACTGACATGGGTCGCTCCAAAACCACAGGCTGTCATCACCAAACTGAGATGGGATGCTGACAAAGTCAGACTAAAGGACCATGAAAACTTCTTAACTAATATTTGTCCTGAGTGGCTGAAGACTTATGTGACCTTTGGAAAGAGCTCTCTGCTGAGAAAAGGTAGAATCACATGACCTGATGTGGTTTCATTAACATAACAATGTTCATACAACCTGCTCAGAATGAACTGCTGTTGTATTTTCACTCCAAATTGTCTGACATTAACTTCTCTTTGACTGTTTTCTGTGGCGGTAAAGTTTGATTTCGCTCTCATCAATCAGTAGAGACTGACATGTTGGAGCTCTGACGTTTCTGTCCATCAAAGCTGAGACTGTGATAGTTAGTGCACAGTTAGCATGAGTTAAGTGAGTTCACAGAGTTTCAGAATAGACATATTGCTGTTTCATTGAACATTGCTATGAACTGCTTTGTTGTAATCCACAAAAACAGGTGGATCCTTCTTCTCTGACTGAGTTTTTTAAGTGGTGGTTTAATTTCCTTTTCTGTCAGTATACAGACCGTGTGGAGGTAGTTAAGGCAGATGTAGCTGATGGGTTATTGAATATTTACATACTCATTTATTTGTTCAAAGAATTTTCACACCATCTGTTGTTGATTGAGATCACTTTTAGATTGACCAGCAACAATTATCTACCACTGGTATGAACAAGCATTGAAATGTACTGTGCAACAAAAGGTAGAACTGTCTTGTCTTTATTTGCTTCTGTCTCTGCAGACCTGCCCTCAGTGTCTCTCCTCCAGAAGTCTCCCTCCTCTCCAGTCAGCTGCCACGCTACAGGTTTCTACCTGACAGAGCCATGATGTTCTGGAGGAAGGATGGAGAGGAGATTCATGAGGGCGTGGAGCTCGGAGAGATCCTCCCCAACCATGATGGATCCTTCCAGATGAGTGTTGACCTGAACCTTTCATCAGTCCCACCTGAAGACTGGAGGAGGTACGACTGTGTGTTTCATCTCTCTGGTGTGAAGGACCACATCGTCACCACACTGGACAAAGCAGTGATCAGGACCAACATGGGTAAGCGTGAAATCAGGAGTGAAAGATGAGAAAAGGATACATTTAATTGGCTTCAGTTTCTTCAGTTTTTTTCATGCTGGAGGAGACACAGAAGCAATACCCTTAACTGCCAGTTAGCAGGCTGACTCCCTCTGTCGCTAACCTGATAATAAGTTACAGATTGCAAACTATACTTTTTCATGAGGCAGATGAAGCAAGTGGATTAAACTTCTTCTATGTCTCACTCCATGGAGCTCTAGAGAGAATATATGTTGGTTGAGCTTTTGTCATCCAGCTCAGTTTGGAATTCACCAGCCTTTTTTTAGCTTTTGTTTAATTTCAGTGTCAAACCAATGCATACAAACTGTTGTAGATTAATCCAACATCACATGATGTGTGAGATCATAGTTACACTGCTCAAAAAAATTAAGGGAACACTTAAATCACCCATCAGATCTTGATTAAAGGACCAGTGTAAAATGGGTTGAAAACCGTTGAAAACAGTGACATCAGTGGTCAAATTCTAGATTGCAGGGTTCACTCGCTCACCCCTCCCGTCGGGTAAATGACGGTGGCCTCGTAGGGACAAAAAGGCTTGCGCAGACACGAGTTTTTCAGGAGTAGGTCTATCTAGCAACTAGGTGAATGTAATGAATCCCTCACGAGCTGGAGACCAGAGTAGTGTTCGGGAGAAAGGCCCATTTATTTGAGCACTCCAGAAACTCCGGTAACACTCCAGAGGGTAAAAGACTCCGTCCCAAACTCTTCTAGCGTAACACACGTACTTAATACACACATACTCGTTTACAGTACCTAGCGGGGACCCCCTCCTCTTTCTGCTCCACCAATCTCCAGCCCGCACACTGACTGACAGCGTAGCCTGTAAACAGAGCTCAGCTGTTTATTTAGCCTAGCAATATCTCCAGACTGTAGCAGCTGCAATGGCCAACTTTGAACACGATTTTGAAGAGTTTCTTGTAGCGGACACAGCAGGGCTGCCCCTGACCAAATTGGGGCCCTAAGCGAAATTTTATTTGGAGGCCCCCATCCCAAATGTATCATAGGTACAAAATAACCATACAACAACTTGCCATTTAACTTGACAACCTTTACTGGCAATAACAAATGAACTGTATACAGTAGTTTGGCTGTATGAGTCAAATAAAATAAAAAATTCAACCTGAAATAAATAAATAAATATTAAATAAAATAACTTCAAACTGAAATAAATAAACAAATCTGAGTCACAAATAGCCATCAATTACTCATCAAAAGAAAGTAACTTCCACCACCTCAATCCCCCACCCTTGATTAAACACTGAAAATAAAATAAAAGAGGGAGGCAGGTTTTCCTATTTAATCTTATTTGTTATATTTTTCCCTCTCCTCTCTCTGGAGGCGTCCGATCTCCTTCAGCCGCCTCCCACCTTAATTAAACACTGAAAACAGAATTAAAAATACAGAGACATTTTTAGCTTATTTAGCTATATTTCTCACTCTCTGGAAGCGTCCGACCTCCCGTCCCGGCACATACCCCCGAGGTTCTTTTGGACGACTCTTCACCTACTGCAGCTCTGCAAGTGCTTGCCTGCACACCTCTGATTGTTCAGATGTCAAGTGCTGTCAATCATTGCAGCGACGCATGGGCGGTCAGGTCTCTTCTCTCCTTTCTCGAGCTGATTCTATGCGCGCCTCACGGTAGCGCATGTGCGCAACCATTGCGCATATGCGCAAATGCGTCCCCTCGTGCAAAGTGTGGCCCCCCATGGAAGATGAGGCCCTACGCACAGCGTGTGTTCTGCGTTTAGGGAGGGGCGGCCCTGGGACACAGACCCAGAGCCATAGCGGTTTGAGCCGGAGCATACAGATGAGGAACTGCATGTGTTTGATGCTGAGCGGGCAAGGAGAGAGGCTGAATCCACCGCTCCCATTTTGCTGCTCAGAATGGGATTCGGTGCTGCCATTGTTGGGGAGATATATCATCAGGGGGAAAAGCGCCGCAGAGAATGCATCACAAGGAGTGAAGTTGCGTCTTCTTTTCCTCGCAGATGACGGTTCGGGTTCATTCTCTCCTGTTGCGTGGTAAGTGTGGTCCATTCGCAAACTTTATAACTAAAAAACTTTTCACTACTTTCTATCAACGAACTACTAACACTCTCTGCTGTTTCCTCCTCCTTTTTCCTTCCTTCCGCTGTCTTTGTTGGTTTATTTATACACTCGAAACGCGTTCTCTGGCTGGCTGGATTGTCCGCTCGGTCTGCCGTACATACATGGCGGCGCAAGATGGCGATCTCTCTAAAGCAAGGCCCTTGCTATATATATTTATATATATATATATATATATATATATATATATGTACACACATATATATATGTGTAAACATAACTATAAGGCTACGAAAACCAAACGAATTTTATGTTATAGCGATTATACACTTGTATAAACATATTAATGGGTAGAAGATTCAGATTCTGATTCAAATTGAAAATCTTGACTAATAAACATTGTTTAATTGTTGAGAATAAAATTACGGAACAGCAGTCAATGGAAACCAGACAATCCCTCCACAGATGGCTGGATTTAAAGTCACACTGGAAATCAAAGTAGAAAAAAATACATTCACAGGCTGATCCAACTTGTGTGAATTTTATCAGAGCAACTCATAATGTGACTCAGTGGTGTGTATGGCCCCCGCATGCCTATATGAACTGATAATTGTGGCCATGCTGCTGCTGATTCAACGGATGATGTCCTGGGGGATCTCCTCCCAGACCTGGATCAGGGCATCAGTGAGCTCCTGGACAGTCTGTGTCAGATGCACCCATACATAACGTCCCAAAGGTACTCAAATGGATTTAGGTCAGGGGAACGAGAGGGCCAGTCAATGGCATCAATGCCTTCATCCTCCAGGAACTGCCAACACACTCTGGCCACATGAGGCCGGGCATTGTCCTGCACCATTAGGAACCCAGGGCCCACTGCACCATTAGGAACCCAGGGCCCACTGCACCATTAGGAACCCAGGGCCCACTGCACCATTAGGAACCCAGGGCCCACTGCACCAGCATAAGGCCTGACAATCGCTCTGAGGGTTCATCCCGGTACAGCATTAAGGGTAAGACATGGAGGTGTGTGTGTGACCCTCCAAGCATATGCCTCCCCAGACCATCACTGACCCACTGCCAAAACGGTCATGCTGGATGATGTTACAGGCAGCAAAACGTTCACCACGGCATCTCAAGACTCTTTTACACCTGTCACATGTGCTCAGTGTGAACCTGCTCTCATCTGTGAAGAGAATGGGATGTCAGTGGTGGACCTGACAATTCTGGTGTTCTCTGATGATGCCAGTCGAGCTCTCCTTGTGTAACGGTCCTGGTGGTATCTCCTCCATGCTCTTGAGACTGTGCTGGGAGACACAGCAGACCTTCTTGCAACCGCACGTACGGATGTGCCACTCTGGAGGAACTGGACTACCTGTGCAACCTGATTGGGCTGCAGGTACCACCTAATGCTGCCAGTAGTGACAAGGACTAGTAGAACACAAAATGAGAGAAGACTCAGTGAGGAAGGAGCAGCTGTCTGTGGCCACCACATGTAAAACCATTGCCTGTGTAGGGGTTGTCTTGCTTTAGCCTCTCCACTGAACCTGTTGTCACTTTCATTTGCACCAGTTAAGTTTATCTCACTTGGTGTTATACTGTGATTATTAAGTGTTCCATTAATTTTGTAGATGAATATGTGTACAGTAGGTATTAATAGATGGACGGATGAATACTCCTCTAATGGAATGGTCTTAGACATGTTGTTGTTTTGGTTTAACAGGAGCCTTCTGACCGACCATTCCCATCACTGCCTCTGCAGTGGCTGTTCTTGCTCTCATCATCATCGCTGCCACTGGATTCATCATTTGCAAAAAGAAGAAAAGTGAGTTTTTTTTGAAGAATGAACTTTGGCATTGTGCATGTCTGCAACGTTTCAAGTTTTTGCTTGAAATACCCAGTTTGGTCAATGTAAACGGAAACTGGAATGTCACGCCATCTCGTTAAAAAAGTACCCACTTATGTTGGTCTTGAACAGTGGTCTGCCACAGCCACCCTAGGTGTCACAACACCCATCCCATCCTCCTCCTGATGGGAGCTCATACACATTTAGTAAACAACAGCATACATTTGAAACAAACAAAATGGATCATATCTGTAGTTAGCAGACACATAAAACACGAACTTTATATACAACAGAGCATTCTCCATTCTGAATGACCAGCCTCTGCAACAGGTTGTAGCAGCTGTTTGTTGAAGGCAGTTCAGTGCAGGATGAGTGGAATAACAGTGTCTTTTGTCTTACAGCTCCTGAAAAACAGCTCTGAGCTCTCCAAAAGACTGAGTCCAAAAACTTGATTCACAGAGTCATTCTGCACACAATGAATTACTTCTAATGGGAGGGCAAAGCAGTAATTGCTGTGACTATTCACATCTCCAGTTAAACATCACCTTAAGCTTCCTACAACTAACCTTTACATAATAAAGCCACTGAAAACTTGCTTTCAAATCTCAGTTCAAACTGTTTTTCCTCTATAGGATTACAGTCATGACACAAAGCAACAATTAACTTTAAGCATCTCATGATAATATTTATCTGTTTCATCAGGACTTTGTTGGTGTGATAAAATATATATATACATATATATATATATATATATATATATATATATACTGTCTTAAACAAAATAAAAACTTATAGCGTAGGTAAAACACCTCGTTTTTACATTTATTTCCTTGTGCAACCAAAGCACGTGGTTAGGGTTAGGCAACAAAAACTGATGGTGAGATTTAGAAAAAAAACAAACATCATGGTTTGGTAACATTTACACGTAAAGTGAACAGCGGGCTCCCAGGTGAACATCCAGGGTTTATTGGACCCATCCACCTCCCCTCCCGCCATTCCTATAGGGACTGACACCACTGACACCACGTGGCGGCATATCATACCATCGAAAAGTGCCTTTCTGTGTCGGTGTCTGATGCCACAAAGCATGTGGTATTTGATGAGTTTGAAATGAGAACTGGCTGGGAATCCAAATTGGTGCAGACAAATATGCATCAGCTCCTTTTTGCTTTTTAGCTCTGCCCACTTCATTACTTACAGTGATAAGATGAGTAAGGAGATGAGGCCTTGTCTCTTTTTGAAAATTGGTATTTTCCTCCTAAGTTTGCAAAAGAAGTTATTTTATTTTTTCTTAAACCCATGTGCATTTGTTGCCTAAACCTACCTACATGCATTTGTTGTTGAAGGAAACAAAACATCAATTCTCTGTGTTGTACCAATGTAGTACATTTATTTTAAGAGAGTGCATACAAACTATACTTTTGAAATAAAGAGAAGTGATTAGGAGAAAAAACAAGATGTTTGAGGCACAGATACTACTTGATAAATAAGTAACAATAAATAAAATGCTGAACACAGAATTAAAACAAAGAATGGCACTTTCAGAGCAACTGAAATCCTCTGCCTAATCTTGAGAATGTGTCTATATAAAATTAAAATATTTATGGGTTTGGTTGGTTTATATGTTGATAGTGTATATGTGTGGTCATCCTTTCTGTATTTAAGGTTTGTGCACACAGTCAGTTCAAGGTGCTCACCCACTTCACTCTGTGTGTACTCTATCTAGACATGTCTATAGTTTGGCTCTTATGTGCAGAGGGTTTGAGATATACCACTGTAAAACCTTTCTGCCAATAAAGTAAATATAATTTGCTTTGTGTGAAAACTTGACTGCCACGTCCCAATTAAAAAAAATGTTAATGTGTTAATATTCAGTCTGTATATTTCTTTGAAGTGTTGTAATCCTGGAATCTCAGCTAACAGTGTGTGTGTGAGAATGTGTGTTTGATAGCCTAATATATTGTATTTGATTTTAGAGTGATTATTTCAAATAAAATTACTCCAAATCTAGATTGACGCCTGCATTTTTTCTTTTTGTCAGAAAAGGTAAACGTAACATCTTCTGAATTATGAATAAGATTTTAAAATTATTAGTCAAACTTTGGCGCAAGTCAGATGTTTTGTGGACACACTGTCTAATCTTTCAGTACATTTTGAGCCAGCAGTGTAAAATTCATGTAAGTTCACTGGTCACACACAGTTAGATCCCCAATGAGCCTGAGCAGTTAAACCATTGCAATAACCTATAAATAACAACACCTCCAAATGATGAGCAGTCTGAGATGTCTTAAGGAAAGTAAGTGCAACTTCAACAATATGTCTCAGTTTTTCCACATTCAGTCAGTCTTATGCTCAGTGTCATTACATGTGCATTTTTCCATACACTTCCACTCCTGTGTAGTAATGCTGGCGTCACCACACCAAACTAAAGTGGAAGCAATAGAGGAAGCACATGAAGTTCTGTTTGATTTCGCTCTATAAACAGAAATATTGTCTTTTTCAGAATAAGCAAAAAAAAAAACCAAACAGAATATTTTGTACATGTAAACATAGTCACTGTCACTTCAATGATCTTTGGTGTGAACAATAAATTCACACTTCAACAGTCTGACTTCTCCTCTGACGTTCTCAAAGCTTCATTCATAAATACACATTACACATTTTGATACAAAATATTTTTTATTTTAAAAAGGTGTGCAATAAGAATCAAGTGCTCCTTGAAAAAGAAAACAAATTTTGATGCCACAATAACTTCACTGGAGTCATCCTCTAATCTTCAGCAGTAGCCTGTTGTGACAGATTCATAAAAGGACAGGTTGAATAACTGACCAACACTTACTAGACTTCATAGTTGACATATTATTAAACTCTTTAGTGTATCAGGCTGTTCTTCTACACTGTTTCATGTTTTCCTGAAAAAAGTAATGCACCAATATGTACATATCCTTAGTAATTATGAGCCAGTAATTCAAGGATGCAATTATGTGACCAAAGTGCTGACAAGAGTAAAGAATAAAGGGTCAGATCCATAAGGGGGAAGGCTGGAGAGGTGGATGGGTCACAAAACCCAGGACTTTCCCCAGGACACCTGTGCTCAGAACCATGTGAACTTATCTAGGTTATGGCAAGGTATGTCCTTGCCATGTTTCTTCTTCTAAACCTAACCTCAGTATCTTTAAGTTAGGAGCTTAACTTCATGTAAAGTACATTAAGTCATTTGTAGGTGCTAATTCATTAGATATCCTACCAGGGACGGACTGGACCCGTTTTTTTACTCTGGACACTCAGGCATCCAGGCCACTGGCTATCATGGCCACGCGATCGTAACGTCGGACGGGGGGGTACATTAAAATCCACCCTGATTAAAGGTGTTCATGGTCATCAATGGTATTTTATTTGTCAGTCTTCAAACATACTGTAATAATGATCAAATGAAACAGACAAGGTGGGTCTAAATCACACAAACTTTAGTAATATTTCAAATAATAAAAGTTCACACACAATCACAGCTAAAACTTCCTTTGTGCCTTCCTTTTGCTCTCCATTTCTCTTTCATGTCCACCTTTCCTTTTTCCTCCTCTCTTCGGATGATCCATCAGTCTTTCTCTCTCTCTCTCTCTCTCTCTCTCTCTCTCGCTCTCTCACATACGATCCGGTGCGCCGCGCGTGTTAAAGGGCCGTCCACACCAAGAACTATAATTATAAATATAACTAATATACAGTTTTAAAAATCGTTCTAAACTCAAGTGTTTGGCAGCGTCCACACTACAACTATAACGACAACGATAGTGGTGGACGATATCGTTTGGATCACTTTCAGAGCGATTTGATGAACGATAGAAACACTGACAGCCAATCAAAATCCATCCGAAATGACAGGTCGAGACATTCATCACGTCACGTATACCCACTAAGAAAGCTCCAGGATTTCCATTCACCCACTTAAAAATGTGCAAAGATCCATAACAATAGTTTTGTGACAGAATCTTAACTTCAGTGATTTTGTTTTGCAAATACCGGGTAAATAACTGCAATAAAATACATTTTGCAGGGGAATGCGTCTCCTCTTTTCCCCTCCATTCATAAAATTCAGGAGCCAGGATGAAGTTACTGAGGGGGGCAAATCTTTATTATGCAACATAGGTTCACACAGTGAGTTATAAAGAGCGCGCAGCCGTGCGTAATTGTCGCGTGTAATGACAGCTCGTCGCCGGTGAAACACAATAAACTGCACGTCTCCATTCATGTTTGTCTCATGACAGATAAAGCTGACAGACAGACAGACAGACAGACAGGTGGAGCAAGCGGCAAATTGGTTTTCTTTTTCTGTCTCGCAACATACAGCAATAACAGGTCATCAATATCCATTTTATCCATCACTCTGCTCCCATGTGCATTCTCCTTCCTGTGTTTTCGTTTAGTAGAGGCGGGCCATAAATCAACTAACCAATCACGACATGATTCTTCTAAAAAAACTGTCATTTTCGACCAGTCCTAATAACCCTCTGTTTCACAGTTTCACAGCGCGTACGTCTCTGTGCAGTAGCGAGTGAGGGGGCGTGTACTAGAAGAAGTGTTGTCTGCCTGGCAACAGCGGGCCATTGGCTGCATTGTATTTATTGCCAGCACATGGCCTGCAAGCCCTGGCTTCTTATTGGCTCGGATGGCAGCCATACAGGCCAATAAGGAGCCAGGCCATCTGGAAATCGACAGACTAAACAGATGGGCCAGTCCGTGAGTGCAATCCACAAAACACCCAGCTGTAGTACTCTTTTTGAATTAAGAGTCTGCTTAAGCGCCTATTTGAGACTCAGCCTTATTTTATTTATTTAAGTGTATTTGTATTGCATTTTTGGATAATGCACCTGGCCTAATTGGTTTGCTGGGATGTGCCTGACCATTTTCTTTTAAATTTCATTTATGAAACGCACTTCACCAATAAAAATGTGGATTTCAAGTCTTCTCTTCTTAGTGTATTCAACTGATTAGTCATGCAATACAATTTTGTAATGTCCTAGAATTCGAATTCTTTATTTGGGTACCTTTAGCAGATATGAGATTAAAATGCGATTAATTAGATTAATTAATTACAAATCCTGTAATTAATTAGATTATTTTTTTTAATCGCTTGACAGCCCTAAGTAATGCACCTTAACGCTGGTTGCCACCCGCCATAAAACCTAACAGAAGAAGAAGACACTCCCTCCTCCCAGTGCCAAGTAAAAACAGAACAAACAGCTGATCCAGCTCGGTCACTTTTTTATCAAAACAAGATGAAAAATCTACTTTTGCTGCTTCTCTTGTGTCACGTGTCATCAGCAGGTGAGATCACACTGTGAATATTTGCTTCACTTTCCACTGGGCTCTGTATTTTGTTTGTATTTTGTTCCTGCGTAGCTCCAGGACACACTTGTTTAGTTTCACTTTCACTTCTACAGTACTTTAGAATTTGGTAAGACTGTAAGTTTAAAATGGATCACACTGAATATATCATATTTATAATGAAGGTGATGATGACGTGTATATTTAAACTGAATGTGCCTCATTTGTCCTGCAGTGAAACACTCTCTGAAGTATTTCTTAACTGCATCTTCTGGAGTCCCAAACGTCCCACAGCTTGTGGGTGCTACAGTGGTTGATGAGCTTTTGGTGGGTAACTGTGACACCGATACAAAGACAATACAACTAAAACAGGACTGGATGAAAACAGCATTAGAAAACAATCCGCAGCATTGGGAGTGGTACACTCAACACTGTTTTCAGATCCTGCCACATATATTCAAAGCCAAGATGGACAACTTGAAGCAGCGCTTCAACCAAGTGGAGGTACAGCTTGTATTTCATTCTTACTGTTAAAGTGCTCTGTGTCTTAACTGTAAAGTAAAGTGACCCTCACTCATTCCCACAGTGTGATATTTCAAAACATCAATAGTCAAACCAGAAAAGTGCACTCAGTACAGCTCTGGTTCCCGCTTCTTGATTTAAAGGAGTGTAAGAAATGTTTTCTTTCAGATATACAGTCCGCCTATAACTCAGCCTAGAGCTTAGATCGGGCCCAAAAAATTCAGCCCGACCCGGCCCGAGCCCGTGCTCGTTATGTCCGGCCAGTCCAATTAACTGTAATTAATGGCCCGAGCCCGATTTAACCTGACATTTTCAATAAGTTGACTGTTATAATTAACGCTAAGGACAGCGTTAGTATGGAGTTAGATCAGTCTCAATATTCACAAATGCACACAGAAGGATTCACAAATACATGTTAAGATTTATATATAGATCTAACTCCATACGTTAGTGCCGTGGAAATCATGCGAGTGTATTCGCAGCAGGCGCTTGACTGTCCACACAGGCAGCACATTTGTCCTGCGCTCTCTGCACTGGTTAAACATCAACTCCACTCGTCGTTTCCCACTGCGGTCAAGCCAGCCGTGGTTCGCTTTTGCTTGGTCAAATCAGCCGCACGTTTGTTTCTAGTGCGCGAATCTACTAACACTTACGGTAATCGCAATGAAACGGCTCTGAAGAGCTGCTGGGAGAGACTGTGGATCAGACTGCAGAGACAAGTTGAAGGATATTCCGAACTTTGACGTAGAATAAAAAACGTATTTTCCATAAGTAGTTCATGATTCATATACCGCTGAACTTAGTACTCCCTAGACTACGTGCATGAATAATATCAAGTACTTTTACTGTGTACTTTTCGAGTAATCCTGTGTCAAAATCCTTAACAGATCACACGATCAATGATATTTAATGCAACTTTGACGTAGAATAAAACACTTATTTTCCATAAGTAGTCCATGATTCATATACCGCTGAACTTAGTACTCCCTAGACTACGTGCATGCATAATATCAAGTACTTTTACTGTGTACTTTAAGAGTAATCCTGTCAAAATCCTTAACAGGTAAGATTAAGGATATTTTGTCCAACTTTGACGTAGAATAAAACACTTATTTTCCATAAGTAGTCCATGATTCATATACCGCTGAACTTAGTACTTCCTAGACTACGTGCATGAATAATATGAAGTATTTTTACTGTGTACTTTTCGAGTAATCCTGTGTCAAAATCCTTAACAGGTAAGATTAATGATATTTAATGCAACTTTGACATAGAATAAAACACTTATTTTCCATAAGTAGTCCATGATTCATTTACCACTGAACTTAGTACTCCCTAGACTACGTGCATGAATAATATCAAGTACTTTTACTGTGTACTTTTCGAGTAATCCTGTGTCAAAATCCTTAACGGGTGACAAGATTAAGGATATTTTGCCCAACTTTGACGTAGAATAAAACACTTATTTTCCATAAGTAGTCCATGATTCATATACTGCTGAACTTAGTACTCCCTAGACTACGTGCATGCATAATATCAAGTACTTTTACTGTGTACTTTTCGAGTAATCCTTTGTCAAAATCCTTAACGGATGACAAGATTAAGGATATTTCACCCAACTTTGACGTAGAATAAAACACTTATTTTCCATAAGTAGTCCATGATTCATATACTGCTGAACTTAGTACTCCCTAGACTACGTGCATGCATAATATCAAGTACTTTTACTGTGTATCAAGTACTTTTACTGTGTACTTTTCGAGTGTACTTTCCTTAATCTTACCTGTTAAGGATTTTGACACAGGATTACTCGAAAAGTACACAGTAAAAGTACTTGATATTATTCATGCACGTAGTCTAGGGAGTACTAAGTTCAGCGGTATATGAATCATGGACTACTTATGGAAAATAAGTGTTTTATTCTACGTCAAAGTTGGGTGAATATCCTTGATCCTGTCATCTGTTAAGGATTTTGACACAGGATTACTCGAAAAGTACACAGTAAAAATACTTCATATTATTCATGCACGTAGTCTAGGGAGTACTTACTTCTGTGGTAAATGAATCATGGACTACTTATGGAAAATAAGTGTTTTATTCTACGTCAAAGTTGCATTAAATATCATTGATCGTGTGATCTGTTAAGGATTTTGACACAGGATTACTCAAAAGTACACAGTAAAAATACTTGATATTATGCATGCACGTAGTCTAGGAGTACTAAGTTCAGTGGTAAATGAATCATGGACTACTTATGGAATAAGTGTTTTATTCTACGTCAAAGTTGCATTAAATATCATTGATCGTGTGATCTGTTAAGGATTTTGACACAGGATTACTCGAAAAGTACCAGTAAAAGTACTTCATATTATTCATGCACGTAGTCTAGGGAGTACTAAGTTCAGTGGTAAATGAATCATGGACTACTTATGGAAAATAAGTGTTTTATTCTACGTCAAAGTTGGCAAAATATCCTTAATCTTACCTGTTAAGGATTTTGACAGGATTACTCTTAAAGTACACAGTAAAAGTACTTGATATTATGCATGCACGTAGTCTAGGGAGTACTAAGTTCAGCGGTATATGAATCATGGACTACTTATGGAAAATAAGTGTTTTTTCTACGTCAAAGTTGCATTAAATATCATTGATCGTGTGATCTGTTAAGGATTTTGACACAGGATTACTCGAAAAGTACACAGTAAAAGTACTTGATATTATTCATGCACGTAGTCTAGGGAGTACTAAGTTCAGTGGTAAATGATCATGGACTACTTATGGAAAATAAGTGTTTTATTCTACGTCAAAGTTGCATTAAATATCATTGATCGTGTGATCTGTTAAGGATTTTGACACAGGATTACTCGAAAAGTACACAGTAAAAGTACTTGATATTATTTCATGCACGTAGTCTAGGGAGTACTAAGTTCAGCGGTATATGAATCATGGACTACTTATGGAAAATAAGTGTTTTATTCTACGTCAAAGTTGCATTAAATATCATTGATCGTGTGATCTGTTAAGGATTTTGACACAGGATTACTCGAAAAGTACACAGTAAAAGTACTTGATATTATTCATGCACGTAGTCTAGGGAGTACTTAGTTCAGTGGTAAATGAATCATGGACTACTTATGGAAAATAAGTGTTTTATTCTACGTCAAAGTTGCATTAAATATCATTGATCGTGTGATCTGTTAAGGATTTTGACAACAGGATTACTCGAAAAGTACACAGTAAAAGTACTTGATATTATTCATGCACGTAGTCTAGGGAGTACTAAGTTCAGTGGTAAATGAATCATGGACTACTTATGGAAAATAAGTGTTTTATTCTACGTCAAAGTTGCATTAAATATCATTGATCGTGTGATCTGTTAAGGATTTTGACACAGGATTACTCGAAAAGTACACAGTAAAAGTACTTGATATTATTCATGCACGTAGTCTAGGGAGTACTAAGTTCAGCGGTATGAATCATGGACTACTTATGGAAAATAAGTGTTTTATTCTACGTCAAAGTTGCATTAAATATCATTGATCGTGTGATCTGTTAAGGATTTTGACACAGGATTACTCGAAAAGTACACAGTAAAAGTACTTGATATTATTCATGCACGTAGTCTAGGGAGTACTAAGTTCAGCGGTATATGAATCATGGACTACTTATGGAAAATAAGTGTTTTATTCTACGTCAAAGTTGCATTAAATATCATTGATCGTGTGATCTGTTAAGGATTTTGACACAGGATTACTCGAAAAGTACACAGTAAAAGTACTTGATATTATTCATGCACGTAGTCTAGGGAGTACTAAGTTCAGCGGTATATGAATCATGGACTACTTATGGAAAATAAGTGTTTTATTCTACGTCAAAGTTGCATTAAATATCATTGATCGTGTGATCTGTTAAGGATTTTGACACAGGATTACTCGAAAAGTACACAGTAAAAGTACTTGATATTATTCATGCACGTAGTCTAGGGAGTACTTAGTTCAGTGGTAAATGAATCATGAACTACTTATGGAAAATACGTTTTTTATTCTACGTCAAAGTTCGGAATATCCTTCAACTTGTCTCTGCAGTCTGACCCACAGTCTCTCCCAGCAGCTCTTCAGAGCCGTTTCATTGCGATTACCGTAAGTGTTAGTAGATTCGCGCACTAGAAACAAACGTGCGGCTGATTTGACCAAGCAAAAGCGAACCACGGCTGGCTTGACCGCAGTCTGTTACTGCCTGTACTCTTTTTTTTTCACTTCAACAGGTCATTTTAGACATGGGTAGGTCCATAATTTCATCGATACGTTTTTTTTAAAAGTTCTGATTATTATTTAAAGGCACTGTACGTAAGAATGTGGCCAAAATGGTTACTGCACTCAAATTCAAAATACTACCGCGAGTCGTGTCCGCCCCCCCTTACAGATTTGAGGTTGCTGCTCTGTGCTGAATTGCTGCGTTGTGCTCCGGCGTCCAGCAAAAATAGAAGTCCTGCTTATCTGTTGCGGAGGCCTCCAGAGTGCCGCAGCTGAGAAGGAGCCGGAACGCAGCACAGCCAACATTGACTAGAACTGAATCCTATTGGCTCCGCTGCCGTGCCGGAGCGCAGATGCAACCAACACGCATCTGGTGGAAATTGGGGGTGATGTGTTTGCCCATGGGCGGCTGCCGTGGCAAGGCCGTGTCGCCGCGTCCTTGATTCAATTCAATTTCAATTCAATTTTATTCATAAAGCCCAATATCACAAATACAATTTGCCTCACAGGGCTTTACAGCATACGACATCCCTCTGTCCTTTGGACCCTCACAGTGGATAAGGAAAAACTCCCCAAAAAAAAACCTTTACGGGGAAAAAAACCATAATCTTCAGTTTTCCAGTGGACCATTTGAGCAAGTCCGGCTCCTCTGTCGCTATCTGCTGGTAATGTCAGTGACATATTTAGCGTTGCAGACATGACGTCACGTCAATAAAACAGAATTTAAATGGACGTAAGACCTTTAGCCAATCACTTTCAACACTAAAAAATTGTACTATAATAGAAACAACATACAAATTCAGAAACCCTGTATAAACCCCAAAAAGGAGTTTGGAAAAATAACCATGTCAGTTGTCATCAAGTTTTGTCATTTTGATGCTGACATTTTTATTTAATCTTTATTTATACAGGTAAATCTCAAAATATACTATAAATATGACAGTATGTCAGCTGACCACTATGCCACTTGACTAGAGTGAGATGTCAATTTGACATTGAAAGTGATAAAATAACCATTTATGAGTGGATATGTAGGCCTATATTTATGTTGGGTGTCATGTAATTGTATGTAGGTGTTATGAATGCTTATGTATACTCTCTTCAAATGAAGTGCTACTGAAAGTTGTTTTGTTGGTTTGTGGTTGGTTTCATGAGGTAGTGATTTGTTGGAATCTGTGAAGTGAAGAGGTACATTTAGGGAAGAGTTACCTTGGGTCTCCAGTGTTGCTCAGAAGCTTATCTGAGCTGGAATTCTGGTCTCCCAAGGAGGTAAGTCCACCACCCACTCAGTAGGACCAGGATGTAGTTGCATGTCCCTGAGTATCTGCACATGTGCATATGGCTGTATGGTACTCAAGGTCTGCAATTTTACCCAATAGTCATTCTGTTGTTTCAAATCCAGTGTATATAACATTTTAGATTCTTAAAACACAAAATGTAGAACTCTGGACTGAAAATGAACATATATTACATTATCTGTCAAGTATTACATTATAGTTTTGAAAAAAAAAAAAAAGACCCTCCTGAAAATGTAATGAATTCCCAATAATGTAATAAGGTATTACATTATTGGAAAAAATATTACAATATCAGTCAGGATATTTTATTACATTATTAGTTAAGTTATCACATTATTGGGTTTTATTACATCTTTGATCAAGTTGCATGCACATTTTATTACATTCTCAGGCGTTATTACATTTTCAGGAAATTATTACATTATAGGGTGCTACAAGCCATGTAGACGCCGCTTTTTACACCGTAACGGCATTCTTCCAGATGATAAGGAGCCCTGCCCTCTGTTTAACTCTGCTTTTTTTCATTTTTTTCTGTTTGCATTTTGAAAAATATTGTAGGCATTATTTGACACAGAGCTAGAGGCAAACCACTTTTAGAAGTGCTGCAAAGGGGGAAAACTTATGATGCTGACACACGCAGTTAGCAAGCCGAAGTCTCTCACAGAGGTAGTGCTCTGGTTGGTTCACGGTTAAATGTACAATACGATGATGAAGGTTTTGTTTATTTTATAAACCGATATATTCTGAGCACAGCGTTTCCAGCCACGGTGATTATACTTTCATGCAGATCAGTAATTAATCCTTTGAATTTTATTATTGAACTTATTAGTTGTGTTAAACAGAGGGCAGGGCTCATTATCATCGCCGTAAATAACGGCGTTCTTCAGACAGTTTTTACGGCATAAAAAGCAGCGTCTACTGTGGTATGGAAAGCCGAAAGTGCCATATATCGCCAGTATTTCAACGCTACCTGTCTAAAGCGCCTGTCTAAAGTTACATTTTTGGGGAGGTGCTCAGGCTGAAAGCACGGTGTCAGACAGAAGGTGAGATCGATAGCCGGGGATCAGACGAGCAGGCAGGGTCAGAGCAGAAACAGGTCGGGATCTTGCAATCAGTCCGGGGGCAAGGCGAGCAGGCAGGAATGGGGACAGAACGGGTCAGCAACAGGTGACCAGTCCAAGAGAAATTGCTGGAAGGCTTGCATGAGAGCGAAGACGATCTGGCAACTGGTGTGTATGGAGCTGGAGCTTATGTGTGTTGGGCTGATTGCATGAGATGAACTACAGGTGTTCTGATGAACACAGGTGAGTGGAATTGCCTGATGAGATGGGTGTGGCAAGGAAAAATACTGGGTGAAGGAGACTGGAGACTGTCACAATAAATGTGATTAAAAATATGGTAGCTCATTCTGTCAGATAGGAAGTATCTCAGAATGGACTATTACCTCACTGCGACATTTGTCTCTGATGGGCACATCATGTCTGAAATCTGTTCCTGCAAATGAAAAGGAAACTTACATTTGCTTGAAGTCCTACCTGACAGAATGAGCTACCATATTTTAACTACATTTATGGAGGTAATAGTCCATTCTGATAGATATTTCCTACCTGCGAAGATTCCGGGTAGTTGAAAATTTTGGGCGTGTCCTCTGGAATTTTTTTTCCCCGCTCTGCTCATGCGCAAATCATGTTGGTAGATCATGCTGAGCGGTAGGTCTATTTGTCAAGACACCGGCCGCGGATGTGGATGACACAGTCGGTTAACATGGGTGCTGAAAGGAACCTGGCTTCGCTCCTCGGCGTTTCGAGGCTATTCGCAGCGCTTCCGCTTCCAGTGTGGCCCTGGCAACACCAGTTCAGATGACAGAAAGTTAGGGAAAGAGAGATGAGGTCCTCAGCTTGACACCTACCAGTAATACTACAGCTCGTGTTTGGCATCTTAAAGGAATGTCTCTCTCCCATAAAATTACTGTGTGTAAATCAGTTAGTCTTACCCTGTTACCTTGAATTTGTGAAGGAAACTTCATTGTTTCTCACATGCCTCCATG